>SJYW01010954.1:360380-474566 GCA_006410735.1 Raphicerus campestris
GACACATGATGCCCCGTGGCAGCCCCCTGGCAGAGGGGTGGCGGGGCGTGGGACACGGGGGGAGGGGGGAACCACAAAGTGTGAAACCAGAATCAACACCTGGAGCTGGGCGGGCTTTGGGCTTCTTGGTCTCACTCCTGAAGAAACGTACATCATCTTTTTCTCCTGATGCTTGTGTGACCCTCTTTCAAATGGGGTCTTATCCTGTGTGATAGGGCAAGTCTTTAAAAACAGGGATAAGTCATTTTTAAAAAGGATTTCTTCTGCTGCTTCTCTTCCTCCTTTTCCTTCTCCTTCTTATTTCCCCTGCCCTGAGAGTCAGTGTCTGAGTTGAGTTTTCCAGAGTCCAATAACAGAGGTCAGGGTTACCCGTGGCCTGCTATTTCCTAGAGAACAGTTCAACCCTTAGGGTGTCATAAACATAGCTCCCCACGTTAACCCAGCATCTTTCACCCACTTGGTGTGTACCCTGAAGTACCGAAAAGCAGTTTGGGCTCGTAGTAGTTTGAAAACTATATATTCTGTATTTTCTGTTGTGTTTGGCTAGCTAATGTCTCCAAGCAGTGAGGTGAGTTTGGGAGGGGGTTGGGGGGAAATAACACCAGAACGTTTTTTCATACAGCTCAGATTTGGGCTCAGTACTAGGCTTTCTGCTGTAAAAGATATACTTCTTATAGGAGTTGTGAAAATAAGAGCCTTTTGTAGCGATGTTTCTTTCCGCTCTGTCTTCAGCCAGCAACTGGCTTGCACCCTTGCTGATTGACGGTGGGAGATGTTTTCTGGAGGAGTGGTCCCACCCTGGAGGACTCGTGTCCCCCAGGATATTCTCAGGGCCTCTGAATTCCACTTGCATGTCAGCCATGTAAATAACTAACTAATGGCTCTGGCATTTATGTGTTCTATGACACAGAGGCTTTTTTTTTTTTAATGTATTGATATACAAATTCTTTTATATGCCTAGTTAAAATCATACCATTAAAAAAGAATTGTTGATGTTCAGTTGCTAAGTTGTGTCTGACTCTTTGGAACCCCATGGACTGTATAGCCCGCCAGGCTCCTCTGTCCATGGGATTTCTCAGGCAAGAATATTGGAGTGAATTGCCATTCCCTTCTCCAGGGGATCTTCCTAGACCAGGGATCGAACCCATGTCTCCTGCATTGGCAGGTGGATTCTTCACTGCTGAACCACTGTAAAACTAGTACCATAATATGTGTGAGGGGGCTCAGGACACGAGCATCACAGTCCTGGGCAGAACCCCAAGGAGATGGCAGTACAGGACTGGGAACTGTGTTCTCCAGGAATTTTCATTTATAAACTTTGGTCCCTGTTCATTTATTCCTAAGATGAACATCATGGAACTACTTTTCATCCTTCCATAGTAGGTATAGCTTCTCACCATCAACTTCTTATTGAAAAGTGTTTATTTTATGGAACATTGAAAAGAAGGTAATTTATATGTATGTGATTTTATTAGGCCTTTGTAGGGTGTTTGCACTGAAAACCTGTCACTGAGGCTAAAAGACAGGAGCAGTGGGCTTTATTTAATTAACCTGGATATTTTAACTGACCTGTGTTACTTTTCTTGTTTTATTTTGGAAGAATGAGGAAAAAAAAACAGTTTTGAAACCAGGATTGGCTTATCACATGTGTTTATTTTCACACATATTCCATAAATTATATTATGTCCTAGGCACCAAGCTACCCCAAGGAATAGTGCTTTGTCCTCGGGATGTTCATAGCATAGAAGGGCAGACAGTTGGGAAAGGTAATGTGGTATCAATACTCTTTCCCAAGGGCCAAATGCATGCCAGACTCTGGACCAGGCTTATCCTATGAACGGTCTCATTTCTTCTTCATGCAGTCCAAGAGTCCAAGGACCCTATTACGACTTCTGTTTTACAGATGAGGCTGTTGAGGCAGAGAGGCTAATGTGCAGGGTCATATGGCAGGTGAGTTGCAGGGCCTGGATTTGAAGCCAACAGTTGGATCCCAGAGTGCTATTCTCAACTGCCATGGCACTAAAGTGAAGAAGTGAAGCTGCTCAATCATGTCCGACTCTTTGCAACCCCGTGGACTGTAGCCTACCATACTCCTCTGTCCATGGGATTTTACAGGCAAGAGTACTGGAGTGGGTTGCCATTTCCTTCTCCAGAGGATCTTCCCGACCCAGGAATCGAACCCAAGTCTCCCACATTCTAAGCAAGACGCTTTACCATCTGAGCCACAATGAAGCCCTCTGGGAGCACAGAGAAGAACTCTGAGGCTTCTGTCTGTGGGCATCCAGAATGTGTTCAAAGAAAAGTTGATGTTTAGCTCAGCAGGAAGAGTAGGGGCACTCATGTTGGGCAAATATGTGAGGAGGCTTCTCCTGCTAATGATAGTAGAAGAAAAGTGTCACAAGGCCATTTGTTCACTTAGAGATACATCACATTTTATAGGACCCTGGTTACTTTTCATCCTGGTAGATCTCAGTTCAGGGCTACATGGTTAATGTTGGTGAGGATGACATTCCTATCCCCCAGAGCAAGATGTCACTTCTTATACACGTCATTCAGGGCATAAAGTGTGTAAAAAATGTAACACTAAAGAGAACATTTCATCAAGATATGCTGCCTGGGGATTTCACTTATTGGTACTAGAAAGCCTCCCATTAAGTCATGAGAAAAATAGATTTTGAAATGTTCTGATGTAGGTGATGGCTTTCTTGGTGGCCCAGTGGTGAAAAATCTGCCTGCAAGGCAGGAGATGCAAGTTCAATCCCTGGGTTGGGAAGATCTCCTGGTGAAGGAAATGGCAACCCACTCCAGTACTCTTGCATGGGGAATGTCACGGACAGAGGAACCTGGTGGGCTACAGTCCATGGGATCACACAGAGTCAGACACGACTGAATCACTAAATAACAACGACAACAAATGAAGGTGGCGTGCACCTGAAAGATGCCAAGCTGGGCCATGGAGAAGCGAGATGCCTCTCCTGCCCTTTGGTGGCTTTTAGTTAGAAAACTAAATACTTGTTTGGTGCTACCATGCCCAGCCTTGCATCAGATCCTTTGAGGGCAGTGCATGGGCCAGTTAAGGCATGAGAGTGATGGTGCATCAGGAGAACCAAAGAGGTCGTGAAAGGTGAGGTCCCTGGACAGCCTGATGGGCTCCAGGGCTGACTTGGCCACTAGCACTTCAGTGCCCCCACTTTCTTTCTTCAGCATCTCAGCCATTGCCAATGGGCGGCTAGCTGGGATGCCTTCTCTGCTCCTTGCTTCCGTGGATCTTGATTACACATTAAGCTCAAGTTCAATATCATGGTGCTTTTCTTTGTACTCAGGGCTGCACAGTGGTGAATGAATGAAAGATTAGGGCAGAGCAAATGTCAAATCTCAGCAGGTAACCTTATGATTAGAGTTGTTTCTATGAAGCAAACCAAAAGTTATGATATCAAGATTATTTTTGAAAGGGAACTTTGACCAGAGTTGGATCCATGTTTCTTATTATTTTGAAGTTTGAATGTGTGAACACCTTTTAAAATCCCTTATTATATGGAGCTATTCTGAAACCAATAATGCCAAGAAGACTGTGAGCATTTTTTATCATAAACTGAATGAAAATGAAAAATCTTTATATTTTAAACTCTTTAATAATTATTCTATCCTACTTGGTCAGATTCTAGAGCATACTGCTGCTGCTGCTGCTAAGTCGCTTCAGTTGTATCTGACTCTCTGCGACCCCATAGATGGCAGCCCACCAGCCTCCCCGTCCCTGGGATTCTCCAGGCAAAAACACTGGAGTGGGTTGCCATTTCCTTCTCCAGTGCATGAAAGTGAAAAGTGAAATTGAAGTCGCTCAGTTGTGTCTGGCTCTTCATGACCCCATGGACTGCAGCCCACCAGGTTCCTCCATCCATGGGATTTTCCAGGCAAGAGTACTGGAGGGGGTGCCATCACCTTCTCCTCTAGAGCATAGTATTGATTCCCAAAGAAAATAAAATTCCTGGGGTAGAGGGCAATTGGGATTTTACAAAATGACTGGATGAGAAATAATGTTGAAAATAGAAGGAAGTCTAATGATCATAGAATGTGACTTAGTCTTCTCTGTTTCAACAGTTTTGTCTTTCTGTTATTTTCTGTATGTTTTAGCTTAAATTATTTTTAACTTCCTTTATAATTGTGCAATTCTAAAGGAGTATCAGAAGGACCCACCTGGGAAACCTGGTGTAAGGTCTCTAGAATTTCTCATCATGCTAAGACTAGACGGGACTGAGAGAACTGTTTTCTGTTTAATTTTATCTTTTGATATATATTCCCATGTTTGTAGTTAAATGGGATGGACTGTTGAGTAACGAATATTTTAGAGAAAAACAAGGAATCTACACTTGTAGACCCTTTCTTTTAGGAGTNTTGACTGTATAGAGCTTCTCCATCTTTGGCTGCATAGAATATAATCAATCTGATTTAGGTGTTGACCGTCTGGTGATGTCCATGTGTAGAGTCTTCTCTTGTGTTGTTGGAAGAGGGTGTTTGCTATGACCAGTGCATTTTCTTGGCAAAACTCGATTAGTCTTTGCCCTGCTTCATTCTGCATTCTGAGGCCAAATTTGCCTGTTACTCTAGGTGTTTCTTGACTTCCTACTTTAGCATTCTAGTCCCCTATAATGAAAAGGACATCTTTTTTTGGGTGTTAGTTCTAAAAAGTCTTGTAGGTCTTCATAAAACCGTTCAACTTCGGCTTCTTCAGTGTTACTGGTTGGGGCATAGACTTGGATTACCGTGATACTGAATGGTTTGCCTTGGAAACGAACAGAGATCATTCTGTCGTTTTTGAGATTCCATCCAAGTATTGCATTTCAGACTCTTTTGTTGACCATGATGGCTATTCCATTTCTTCTGAGGGATTCCTGCCCGCAGTAGTAGGTATAATGGCCATCTGAGTTAAATTCACCCATTCCAGTCCATTTTAGTTTGCTGATTCCTAGAATGTCGACGTTCACCCTTGCTATCTCTTGTTTGACTACTTCCAATTCGCCTTCATTCATGGACCTGACATTCCAGGTTCCTATGCAATATTGCTCTTTGCAGCACTGGACCTTGCTTCTATCACAGGTCACATCCAACAGCTAGGTATTGTTTTTGCTTTGGCTCCATCCCTTCATTCTTTCTGGAGTTATTTCTCCACTGATCCCCAGTAGCATATTGCGCACCTACTGACCTGGGGAGTTCCTCTTTCATTATCCTACCATTTTGCCTTTTCATGCTGTTCATGGGGTTCTCAAGGCAAGAATACTGAAGTGGCTTGCCAATTCCTTCTCCAGCGGACCACGTTCTGTCAGCCCTCTCCGCCATGACCCGCCTGTCTTGGGTTCTCCCACAGGCATGACTTGGTTTCATTGAGTTAGAGAAGGCTGTGGTCCTAGTGTGATTAGATTGACTCAGCCATAAAAACAATGCATTTGAATCAGTTCTGATGGGGTAGATGAACCTAGAACCTATTATACAGAGTGAAGTGAGTCAGAAAGAGGTAGATAAATATCCTAGTCTAACACATATATATATACACATGGGATCTTGAAAAATGGTACTGAAGAATTTATTTACAGAGCAGCAATGGAGAAACAGACATAGAGACTAGACTTCTGGACATGGGGAGAGGGGAGGAGAAGATGAGATGTATGGAAAGAGTAATATGGAAATCTATATTACCATATGTAAAATATATAGCTAATAGGAATTTGGTGTATGGCTCAGGAAACTCAAACAAGGGCTCTGTATCAACCTAGAGGGGAGGGATGGGGAGAGAAATGGGAGGGAGCTTCAAAAGGGAGGGGATATATATATATTTATGGCTGATTCATATTGAGGTTTGACAGAAAACAACAATATTCTGTAAAGCAATTATCCCTCAATAAAAAAGAAAGAAAGAAAGGAGCAGCAATTATCCTGTGGTTTCTGGGGCCTGATAGGAGAATTTGAAGCAAGCAGGATCTGAGCTCCTGAAAGATGAGCATGGTTTGTGTTCTCTTCTCCATCTAGTATTGACTCATTTTTTTAGTTTCATTCATTTACAATTTTACTTAACAGATTGATTTTATTTGTTATATGTAGTATTTGGTTTTTTTAACTAAATATATTGAATTCCTAATTCACCAAAAGGCAAGCAAAACTTCAAATTAATTTTTTTTATTATATTTTACTTTTAAATGACCATTAATAGTTTGATTGGGTATAGATAGTGTCAATAACTTTCTGAAAGAAAGGGGGGTTAGTTATTGCTGATTTAGCCCTCCAGATACTCTAGCAAGGAAAGTGTGTTTCACTCTGATAAGCCTCTGGTGATCAAAAATTGCTATTTCAAAGCAGAATGAAATGCCAGCTAGTGGCTGCAGGTGGGAGATAAGTGTGGAAAGTGTGAAACATACTTTTATAATTTATTTAACTGTTTTAAAAATAGATGTGTGATAACTCTGCAGGAGGTCCTGGTAGGGCAGGCATCTAAATGAAATAAAGGCAATCAGACACAGCGAAGCGTAGGGCTCACACAAGCACTCAGAGTTGAAAAGCTGGAGATATCCATTCTTCCACAAATGTGTGTGTACTCAGTCATGTCCAGCTCTTTGTGACTCCATGAACTGTAGCTTGCCAGGCTCCTCTGTTCATGGAATTTCCCAGGCAAGAATACTGGAGTGGGTTCCCATTTCCTACTCCAGGAAATCTTCCCAACCCAGGGATCAAACCCACCTCTCTTGCATCTGCAGCACAGGCAGGCAGATTCTTTATCACTGTGCCACCTGGGAAGCGCTCCTTTGTAAATAGTGTGTCAAGTAATACCTAAATAGTACATTAGAAATAATATGACTTTAAATATGTACAGAAATACTACAATTCCCCACATTCTTTCCTTTTTTTTTTTTTTTTAGACTGGGCTTGTGAATCAGAAGCGGAAACATAAAAGTACTCTGCTATAATCCCTGCGTTTAGGGGCTTACTGCCCCACAATGGGCGTGACAAGGTCATGGGACCTTCTGTGTCCTCTTGGGAGAGACTGAAAAGAGGAGGGGCTGTTAAGGGAAAAGAATGGGAAACTATTTTAGATACACAGTGTCACTTAACATTTACAACACAATCTCCCCTTTTCAGAATCTCTCTGGATTCCAAAGTTTGTTGCCGGCTCTAATATTCAGTACTTTCCTATCCTCCTGGCCTTGTCTGATCGATGGTTCTGAACTATCACTTTGACCTCAGCTTTTGGTCCAGCTATTTAGCAATGTTTACTTTCTAGAATGATTCACTAGTTCCAGGCTCCACCTGGTGATCACCTGTATCTGCATTTCCAACAGGGCTGAACCACGCAGTTGGCTAAGCTTTATTTGCTATCCCAGCCTTGTCTCGGGTTTTCTGAGTTTGATTTTCATCCTCTTTTTATAAACTGCTATGTTAGCAGCACAAGTAGTGAGACAGTTAATTCAGTTGTGCAGAAGAGCCCTGAAAATNAGGTCCTGGTAGGGCAGGCATCTAAATGAAATAAAGGCAATCAGACACAGCGAAGCGTAGGGCTCACACAAGCACTCAGAGTTGAAAAGCTGGAGATATCCATTCTTCCACAAATGTGTGTGTACTCAGTCATGTCCAGCTCTTTGTGACTCCATGAACTGTAGCTTGCCAGGCTCCTCTGTTCATGGAATTTCCCAGGCAAGAATACTGGAGTGGGTTCCCATTTCCTACTCCAGGAAATCTTCCCAACCCAGGGATCAAACCCACCTCTCTTGCATCTGCAGCACAGGCAGGCAGATTCTTTATCACTGTGCCACCTGGGAAGCGCTCCTTTGTAAATAGTGTGTCAAGTAATACCTAAATAGTACATTAGAAATAATATGACTTTAAATATGTACAGAAATACTACAATTCCCCACATTCTTTCCTTTTTTTTTTTTTTTTTAAACTGGGCTTGTGAATCAGAAGCGGAAACATAAAAGTACTCTGCTATAATCCCTGCGTTTAGGGGCTTACTGCCCCACAATGGGCGTGACAAGGTCATGGGACCTTCTGTGTCCTCTTGGGAGAGACTGAAAAGAGGAGGGGCTATTAAGGGAAAAGAATGGGAAACTATTTTAGATACACAGTGTCACTTAACATTTACAACACAATCTCCCCTTTTCAGAATCTCTCTGGATTCCAAAGTTTGTTGCCGGCTCTAATATTCAGTACTTTCCTATCCTCCTGGCCTTGTCTGATCGATGGTTCTGAACTATCACTTTGACCTCAGCTTTTGGTCCAGCTATTTAGCAATGTTTACTTTCTAGAATGATTCACTAGTTTCAGGCTCCACCTGGTGATCACCTGTATCTGCATTTCCAACAGGGCTGAACCACGCAGTTGGCTAAGCTTTATTTGCTATCCCAGCCTTGTCTCGGGTTTTCTGAGTTTGATTTTCATCCTCTTTTTATAAACTGCTATGTTAGCAGCACAAGTAGTGAGACAGTTAATTCAGTTGTGCAGAAGAGCCCTGAAAATGGTATGAGAAGAAAGACTAGAAAGATTATTGGGAATTTAAGGTGAGGAATCAGGCTAGAGGTGCGTTCTTAGCAAGGCTTTAAAGGATGACACCTTTGTCATGCTGGAGTGAAAGCAGCTGTTGACCCACAGAGAACAGTGTGGGGTGAGGTGGAAGTGCTTGGCAGAATGTGTCAAACTGCCCTTCATCTGAACCCTCCTTCTTATTTCCGGATACCTGGGTGTATTTCCTGCTTCCAATTTTGGATACCTCCCAGGATGAGAGCTTTTGAACTTCCTTGTTCTCTTGCTTTCAGGGTCTTGAGAATGATTAGCAGCTTTTAATATACAAATCTGTTCTTTAGATAATAGCCTACTTCCATCTTTGCTCATAAAATACTTAGTATTGACCCTGCGTTCCTCTGGGGTTCATTTTTATTTAGTCCTATGTTGAATGAAATGAGTGAAAAGGTGAGGAAGAAGATCTTTTGGAAGATAAGTCAAAGGCAATCTAATACTAACATTTAAGGGATCTGGACTCTTGGTGGATAGAATCAAACACTGAGAAAATAAAAGTGACCAAACTGTAAGATGTGAAACATGAATTACATTAGACCAGAATCCTCCTGCCAATTCAGAGATGAGGAAGATGTGAGTTGGATCCCTGGGTTGGAACAATCCCTTGGAGAAGGAAATGGCAACCCATTCCATTCTTCTTGCCTGAAGAATCCCATGGAGAGAGGAGACTTGCGGGCTATAGTCCATGGGGTCACAAAAGAGTTGGACATGACTTAGAGATTAAAACAGTTTGATTTTATCATGTAACATCTCTCCCTTTTAATAGTGTGATTTAATTATTCACTAAATCCTATCCTTTGAATATTTTAGAGTACAATGTCCATGATTTAGCTGTGGAAGAACAATAATGTGGCACTCTCTAGAAGATTAATTTTCCCAAATGCTCAACACATGGACCCTGAAAGCCAGCTGCATATTTATTTTTCATGTTACATTTGCTGATGAAAGTTATATCTGGAATTTAAAAATATTTGGCAGATTCATAAGGATCTTTTTTAGGTTAAAATTCAACAGTGTCCTTTTAGCATTTAATGTCATGCTTGCTATGTGTAGAGATGTGGGAATGGAAAATGTCTTTCCGGGGAAAACACTTGACACCTGGAAGGCTTCTGTCAACTTCCAATAAAAGCACTCTGAAAAACTGCACGTCAGATGCTACACAAATGTGCTTCTATTTAGCATATGTGATCAAGTACANGTCCCTGGGATTCTCCAGGCAAAAACACTGGAGTGGGTTGCCATTTCCTTCTCCAGTGCATGAAAGTGAAAAGTGAAATTGAAGTCGCTCAGTTGTGTCTGGCTCTTCATGACCCCATGGACTGCAGCCCACCAGGTTCCTCCATCCATGGGATTTTCCAGGCAAGAGTACTGGAGGGGGTGCCATCACCTTCTCCTCTAGAGCATAGTATTGATTCCCAAAGAAAATAAAATTCCTGGGGTAGAGGGCAATTGGGATTTTACAAAATGACTGGATGAGAAATAATGTTGAAAATAGAAGGAAGTCTAATGATCATAGAATGTGACTTAGTCTTCTCTGTTTCAACAGTTTTGTCTTTCTGTTATTTTCTGTATGTTTTAGCTTAAATTATTTTTAACTTCCTTTATAATTGTGCAATTCTAAAGGAGTATCAGAAGGACCCACCTGGGAAACCTGGTGTAAGGTCTCTAGAATTTCTCATCATGCTAAGACTAGACGGGACTGAGAGAACTGTTTTCTGTTTAATTTTATCTTTTGATATATATTCCCATGTTTGTAGTTAAATGGGATGGACTGTTGAGTAACGAATATTTTAGAGAAAAACAAGGAATCTACACTTGTAGACCCTTTCTTTTAGGAGTGGATAGTATATAATTGCAGATGAGCTTCAGATTTAATTAAGAATCTTTCCAGGTTAAGGATGTCAGAAAATCCAACTCAAACTGGCTTAAACAAATTCTAGAACTTGCCATCTCATGTCAGTAAGCAGTCTCAGAGTGGGATTTTCACAGATACCTCTCAGATGAAATTAAGACTTTTCAACATTTTTCTCCTTTTGGCTCAGTTTCTACTGCTTTTTCAAGCAGACTCAACTTTTATGCCCTCAAGTGGCTGCCATTTGTCCTTCTGGGTCCAAATCCAATAACAAAGAGCTTTTGTCCCAGCATTCCTTGCAGAAGTGCTGAAATTCACTCTGATTGGGCCAGCTGAGGTCATGTACTTATCCCTGAACCAATCACAGTGGGTGGAGGACTGTGATGTACTCATTGATTTACCTGGGGGATGGAGTTGTGAAGATTGAGAATGGATAACAGGGCAGCAAACCGTTGATATCCACTAGATTTTACTCAGTGACACAGATGACTCGCTAAATGTATGCTTACTGGTATGCAAAGGAGCCATTTCTTGACTTCCAAGTAGCCACCTGTCATGTACTTGTCATACTTCCTATGCCTTTTGTTCGGCTAAATGGAAGAAGGACCTCAGTAGCTTACAAGGTTGTTCTTGTTGTTGAATCGCTAGGTCATGTGCTGCTCTGTGACTCCATGGACTGTAGCCCACCAGATTCCTCTGTCCATGGGATTCTCCAGGCAAGAATACTGGAGTCGGTTGCCATTTCTTTCTACAGGGGATCTTCTCAACCCAGGGATCGAACCCATGTCTCCTGCATTGGCAGGAGAGTTTTTTTTACCACTGAGCCACCAGAGAAGCCCAGCTTGCAAGGTAGCTCCTTACAAACTGAGCATTGTGTCCATTATTCTTAACCCTGTGTGCAGTTGGTGGCAGAACAATCCCTATTCAAGATTGTCGGTCATTTCTTCCACCTCCCTCACAGCAACCCCAGCTCCTGGTGCCAAGTGTCTGACTCCTTCCTTATTGGCCCATGGCTTTGTCTTTTGTGTTTGAGAAGGATTTTCTCACTTCATGCATCCACATTTTCTTTCTGTGAAGCAAACCCAGGAGCTTTGTCTCTCTGAGTTTCTCTATGTCATTTAGCTAGAACCAGTGATTTGCTTCAGAAATGTTCTCTGATTCTGATAAAATGTTTTGTCATCTCTTATGCCCAAGGAGCAAGTCTTTCTTTAGCAGAAAGTATCTCCTAAAGGTTCATCTTTTTGTCAGTCAAATGCCACAGGGATACTGTCTCTAATAAGAGTATCCCTTTCTCAGTTTTGACGACTGGCAGGGTGACCAAGGCCACTTAGCCAAAAACAAAAAACAAAAACCAATTTCACATGTCTTTTTTTTTTCTTTTAAAGCCTTTTAGTCTGTAACGGGATCTAGCTGATTAACAAGTAATACTGTGATAGTTTCAGGTGGACAGCGAAGGGACTCACTCATACATATACATATATCCCAACCACACATTTCTTTGTCTTCCAGGTTTAAGGCATATCTAGTGAATTCTCAGTGATTACAACCACCGAGCAAAGGATGGCTGCTGTATAAATCGGGGAACTTCGTTGCTTACTGTGGTTGTCCAGTTCACTCTTAAACACTCCATTTTCATTCATTTAGAAAGACACATATTTGCTCTGCTTGAGCATTCACAGTCTGTTTCTGATTAGTTAAAATGGTCTTGACCAGGGCTAAGTTCACATTTCAGCTTTAATTTATGTCTTCCCTATCTGCTGGGATATGTTGCTTGTTACCCCATACAACAGAAGATCTCTCATTTATTCCTTCTCATTTTCATGTGAACAAAGTAATTTGGTATGAGAACTATCTAAGCAAAGCTAAGTAGGCTGATATTATAAGAGAATAAGACATGGAGATACTATATAAAATTCCAGATTACTGGCGCACAGAAGAAATTAGTAATTTCTTGAGCTGATAATTCCAAATGCTTAGGTATCCTTCTTGAGGAGAGAAGAGAAGATATTAGAACTGTTCAAAAAGGGTTCCATGGAACTGGGCCAAGGTTTTTGATGAATGCATGTCCACAAAGATAGACTGTACACTTAAATTATTTAATTACTTACTTACCTTTGGCGGTGCTGGGTCTTCCTCGCTGCCCACGGGCCTCCGATAGCTGTGGTGCCATGCTTCTCTTTGCGGAGGCTTCTTTGGTTGCGTAGCACCGGCTCTAAGCTCAGGAGCTGCAGCACGCAGGCTCAGTGGTTGTGGTGCGCAGACTTAGTTTCCCTGCAGCAGCTGGAATCTTCCCAGACTAGGGATGGAACCCATGTCCCCTGCATATGTAGGCAGATTCCTATCCACTGTACCACCAAGGAAGTCCACTCAGTATGTTTCGAAGAGAAAATGTGGCCATCCAGATCTGTGTTTTTAGCTGTGTGGCCATTTGTTCTCTATTCCCTCAATCTTACTGGCCCTGAATCTTGTTAAAAATGTGGGCAGGGTAGGAGCCCAGAGAACGACATGGTAGCCAGATGAAGGAAGAAAGACTTCACAGAAGTCACTGATAGTTTAGTAATGACCTCATGGCTTAGCTGAAATGACCTTCTCAGGGCCCCCTGTTCCTTTGAGGAGAGACAGGCATCTCAGCCTTTGGTCCACCTCTGAGCCTGGGAACCAGGACACCCTTCGCCTCGATCCCACACCCTCAGCCTTCTCTTACACAACCCACCTTTGCAATAAATGTTGTGGGTGGCATTTGTATTTTCACTGTGTTCGTGGGTATGTCTGCCAAAATACAAAAATCTTGCTGATAACACGTGAATTCTTCCGGTGTAGAAATGAATGCCATCATCCAGAGGTACAGAAAACAAGCCCACTTAAAACTGTTTAATAACATGTAACGTTTGTAACTTTTATAAGGTGGTACATTTCCTCTTAACCTCTGCCACCAAAGGCGTTTGAAGAACTGAAGTGAGTCCCATGAAAAAAATCCATATGAAACAGCCTTAGAAAAGATACTGTGTGTGTGTGTGTGTACATTGTAAGATGTTAGACTGAGTGCTTTTGTTTTCTTTTCCTCCATTTATACAGACTTTTGTTCTGCTCTCAGATAAAATACTAATAAACAGGAAGTTCAAAAAAATGTGGTGCAATTGTTCTGAATGTTGTTTTTCTTGTGAGACTTTAGGGACCATACTGCACCATCCTATTCAAAGCAGCCCCTGTAGGTGGTGGTGTTAAAAAAGAAATGAACCAGTTGGGCGGCTGGAACCAGCACTGCCTCTGCCTGCCTCCCAGTGAGGCCTCAGCCTTCAAGATCTGGGGGGCCCACTCAGACTTTTCATCGGTTTCCTCTTTATTTGCTCTGAACCTGGCTGTAGAATTTTAAGGATGTGAAAGTAAGGCCATTCCTATGGAAAAAAAATTTTTTTCTTTGCTCCTTCTCCTGAGTACATGGGGGTTTTTCATTTCCCCTGAATATTCATGTGTGTATGTCCCTGTGAGAGACAGAGTGTGGTATGTGTGTGTGCGTGTGTGTGTGTTTAAAGAACCAAGAGCAAACAATCTAATAGGAATGTGCAAACTTTGTTTGTCTTTAAGACAGCTCCTTGGTCTGTTACCACTGAAACAAGTTGTTAAGAAAACCTGAATCTTGTTCTCCTTTTCTCAAAGGGGGACTTGAATAATCACGGCAATAGTTAGTTTCAGGATCTGTGATAAGATGAAGGGCAACCGTGAATTCTCCTGAATGTAACCCTCACCTCCCTAGGTCCTCTGCCCTTAGCAGTTCCTGGCACTGTGTGAACTGGGGTCTGGGACCCTCCCCTGGGGCAAGCAGAAGCTAGACAGGGGAGGTGTTGAGATGTTCTGGTTTTGGGGGGACAGTCATCAGCCACAGTGTAATGTCACCTTGCTTATTCTAACCCTGTGCTTGTTTCTCTGCCTCTCAGAGCTTCCCCCTACTGTGTGAGGGTTTGCAGAGCCTGGAGTTTTAGACCCTCTGGCCTTTGGATTGTCACCATAGCTGGGGGCTGCCAGCAAGACACAGAGAGGCAGAGCTGAGGGAGGGGTGCCGAGAGAATCGGGGTGCGAGCGGGAGGCAGGCCAGGCTGTTCCGAGTGTGCTCAGGGCCCCAGCTCCTGCCCGGGGGAGTCCTCCCACAGAGGAGCCCCACCATCGCTCGGGCTTTTATCCTCCGTTGCCCGGGGCTCGTTCTAAACTCCCTGGTGCCTGCTCTCGTCGTCAGGCTTGGACCACGCTGGTGCTGCACCACTCAGACAGTTGCATGTCCTAGACCTGCCCCTCTGTCTTGTCTGTGTCTGCACTCATTAAATGAGACTCAGTGCTACAAACTAGAAGGAAAAGATAGGTATGCCGTCACAGGAACGTGCGCCCGGGGCGGGGGGGGGGGTAAGGAGGGAAGTGCCAAGTGCCCAGAACCCACCCCAGGGATCCCAGCAGCTGGAGCTCCGAGGCCATTTGAGTAAGTGCTTGCTGCTGTGAATGCCAGAAAATGGGAGAGAGGAGTGGTAATGGGTCAGAGGCAGTGAAGAGGGTGAGCGTAGAGCCTGTTATACAGAGTGAGGTAAGGCAGAAAGAGAAAAACAAATGTATATCAACGCATAAATGTGGAATCTAAGAAAGTGGACTAGAGACGCAGATGTAGAGAATGGACTTGTAGATACAGCAGGGGAAGGAGAGGGTGGGACAAATGGAGAAAGTGGCATTGACATATATGTACCATCATCTGTTAAATAGATAGCTGATAAGTTGCTGAATAGCACAGGGAGCCCAGCCTGGCACTCTGTGATGACCTAGAAGGGTGGAATGAGGGGGAAGGGGAGAGGGGCTCAAGAGGAAGGTGATATACAGATAACTGTGGTTGATTCATGTTGTATGGCAGAAACCAGTACAACATTGTAGAGCAATCTTCCTCCAATTAAAACATAAATTTAATTTTTAAAATGAGAGAAAGGAAATAAATCCCTTCTCTCACCCTGAACCTGGTAGGATCTCACCAGTTAGTAATCCCATGAGGTCTTTTCTAGGCTTAGCCCTCTTGGGAAAACTAGTGCGTGTGTGTGTGTGTGTGTGTGTGTGAGAGAGAGTGACATTCTCTTTGGTTCTGGAGAAAGATTCTAGAGGGACAAATGTCTCCTTGTGGAGTTTGGTGTTTGAAGGACGTTTTAGTGCAAAGAAGCCTGCTTTTGACAGGATTAACCAGTTTCTTGGAGGGCAGTGATTACTGTTCCTGGATACGGTGGTTAGTGGATTTCTCTAAGACATTGCACATTTTATGTTGAGTACATAGGTATTCAGCTCTCTTATGGTTATTTTTAAAAAAACTTTTTATTTTCTATTGGGGTATAGCCAATTAACAACGTTGTGATAGATTCAGGTGAACACCGAAGGAACTCAGTCACATATCCATATCTCCATTCTCCCTCAAACTGCTCTCCTGTCCAGACTGCCAAATAACATTGAGCAGAGTTCCCTGTGCTGTACAGTAGGTTTCATGGCTATTTTTAACATTTTATTTTCTGTTCAGAGTCAAGAACTATATCCACCTAAGTTAGCCCCTGTCAGCAGAGAGAATGTCCCAGCAATGAAGTGTCTAAACGCTCCCAAGACCAGACTCCTACAGTGTCTGCGAACAGAAACAATTAGAATTTAGTTCAAAAGCAGTTAGGTGAAGATACTCTGAAGGACCTATCAGGGTGCTTTTGTTTTTGTTTCTTTGGGCTCCTGATTTATTGAGTCTTTTCTTAGATGGCTTGGAGGTTAGAGAGCAGATAAGTAATTCGTATCTGCAGCGCTGAGCATTTTCACTGATCTCAGTCTTACTCACTAGAAAATAATCTACTCACCCACAGATGCCAAGGGTTCTAGAGCAGAACCCCTCTGCCTCCCCACTAGCCAGTTTAGACCTCTTCTCCCCCGCTGTGGCTTTCACAGTCAAATGTGTTGACTGGCAGTCATTTGTGAGCCAGAGGTATTTTTGAAGCGCTCCTTCCCTCTCTGTCATGATATTTGGTAGTGGAGGGAGGTGTGTGGTGTAAAATATCCACCCCAGAGTTATGTGAGGGTCAGCACCCCCTCCAGATTCTGGCATCCAGACATGGAAGTTTGGGCATGATCACCCCTCAAATGCAGCCTGATGGAACAACCAGTTTATAAGAGCCCTGTTATGAAATTGCAGGACTTTCCCTGACGATGCTGTTTGAGTCATTTTCAAACATCGGCACCCTGAGTCTGATCAGCCTATTTATATTTTTGACATTTTGTATTTTAGGAGGGATTGAAAATGAATTTGATCAGTTTCACTTTGACATTTCCTGAAGGTCATTTTACCAGCTTTAGACCAAAGTCGATAAAGCTTTCGTTTTAAATATCGGTATTTTCTTTTTGTGAAGTGTGTGGTCTGGTGACTTGATGATTTCAAAAACCTACGGTGTGATAAAGCTTGGTCTTAGGGTCTGGTGGGGCCAGGTGGCTCACTTGGCCCATCGATTGTTCGGACTTTGCACCGAACAGTGTACCAACAGCAATTAGATTTTGTCCAAAAAAGGAAACAGTAGAGGACTTTGACGGTGTAATTCTAGATTTTGGTGTTTGATTGTTGGTCAGAAAGATCCATTGTCTTCTATAAATATATGTAAATATATATACTCTGTAATCTCTCCCTCCAGATAATTCAGAGAGCCTTCAGTTAATTGGGCCAAATCAGAAATTTGCTTTTCTAGAAAAATTTCCTGCTTTCCTAGGAAACCTATTCATATGTCTGCTTGGTTATTGTATAAATAATATTTCATCTATATTTAAATATTGTGCATTTTATGTAGTTAATATATATATACCAATGAGCTGAATCCTTTTAAGAGAAAAATAATAGTTGATTCCCCTCCATTTCTTGTCAATATCAAAAAAGGACATTGTTNGTGAGCGTAGAGCCTGTTATACAGAGTGAGGTAAGGCAGAAAGAGAAAAACAAATGTATATCAACGCATAAATGTGGAATCTAAGAAAGTGGACTAGAGACGCAGATGTAGAGAATGGACTTGTAGATACAGCAGGGGAAGGAGAGGGTGGGACAAATGGAGAAAGTGGCATTGACATATATGTACCATCATCTGTTAAATAGATAGCTGATAAGTTGCTGAATAGCACAGGGAGCCCAGCCTGGCACTCTGTGATGACCTAGAAGGGTGGAATGAGGGGGAAGGGGAGAGGGGCTCAAGAGGAAGGTGATATACAGATAACTGTGGTTGATTCATGTTGTATGGCAGAAACCAGTACAACATTGTAGAGCAATCTTCCTCCAATTAAAACATAAATTTAATTTTTAAAATGAGAGAAAGGAAATAAATCCCTTCTCTCACCCTGAACCTGGTAGGATCTCACCAGTTAGTAATCCCATGAGGTCTTTTCTAGGCTTAGCCCTCTTGGGAAAACTAGTGCGTGTGTGTGTGTGTGTGTGTGTGTGAGAGAGAGTGACATTCTCTTTGGTTCTGGAGAAAGATTCTAGAGGGACAAATGTCTCCTTGTGGAGTTTGGTGTTTGAAGGACGTTTTAGTGCAAAGAAGCCTGCTTTTGACAGGATTAACCAGTTTCTTGGAGGGCAGTGATTACTGTTCCTGGATACGGTGGTTAGTGGATTTCTCTAAGACATTGCACATTTTATGTTGAGTACATAGGTATTCAGCTCTCTTATGGTTATTTTTAAAAAAACTTTTTATTTTCTATTGGGGTATAGCCAATTAACAACGTTGTGATAGATTCAGGTGAACACCGAAGGAACTCAGTCACATATCCATATCTCCATTCTCCCTCAAACTGCTCTCCTGTCCAGACTGCCAAATAACATTGAGCAGAGTTCCCTGTGCTGTACAGTAGGTTTCATGGCTATTTTTAACATTTTATTTTCTGTTCAGAGTCAAGAACTATATCCACCTAAGTTAGCCCCTGTCAGCAGAGAGAATGTCCCAGCAATGAAGTGTCTAAACGCTCCCAAGACCAGACTCCTACAGTGTCTGCGAACAGAAACAATTAGAATTTAGTTCAAAAGCAGTTAGGTGAAGATACTCTGAAGGACCTATCAGGGTGCTTTTGTTTTTGTTTCTTTGGGCTCCTGATTTATTGAGTCTTTTCTTAGATGGCTTGGAGGTTAGAGAGCAGATAAGTAATTCGTATCTGCAGCGCTGAGCATTTTCACTGATCTCAGTCTTACTCACTAGAAAATAATCTACTCACCCACAGATGCCAAGGGTTCTAGAGCAGAACCCCTCTGCCTCCCCACTAGCCAGTTTAGACCTCTTCTCCCCCGCTGTGGCTTTCACAGTCAAATGTGTTGACTGGCAGTCATTTGTGAGCCAGAGGTATTTTTGAAGCGCTCCTTCCCTCTCTGTCATGATATTTGGTAGTGGAGGGAGGTGTGTGGTGTAAAATATCCACCCCAGAGTTATGTGAGGGTCAGCACCCCCTCCAGATTCTGGCATCCAGACATGGAAGTTTGGGCATGATCACCCCTCAAATGCAGCCTGATGGAACAACCAGTTTATAAGAGCCCTGTTATGAAATTGCAGGACTTTCCCTGACGATGCTGTTTGAGTCATTTTCAAACATCGGCACCCTGAGTCTGATCAGCCTATTTATATTTTTGACATTTTGTATTTTAGGAGGGATTGAAAATGAATTTGATCAGTTTCACTTTGACATTTCCTGAAGGTCATTTTACCAGCTTTAGACCAAAGTCGATAAAGCTTTCGTTTTAAATATCGGTATTTTCTTTTTGTGAAGTGTGTGGTCTGGTGACTTGATGATTTCAAAAACCTACGGTGTGATAAAGCTTGGTCTTAGGGTCTGGTGGGGCCAGGTGGCTCACTTGGCCCATCGATTGTTCGGACTTTGCACCGAACAGTGTACCAACAGCAATTAGATTTTGTCCAAAAAAGGAAACAGTAGAGGACTTTGACGGTGTAATTCTAGATTTTGGTGTTTGATTGTTGGTCAGAAAGATCCATTGTCTTCTATAAATATATGTAAATATATATACTCTGTAATCTCTCCCTCCAGATAATTCAGAGAGCCTTCAGTTAATTGGGCCAAATCAGAAATTTGCTTTTCTAGAAAAATTTCCTGCTTTCCTAGGAAACCTATTCATATGTCTGCTTGGTTATTGTATAAATAATATTTCATCTATATTTAAATATTGTGCATTTTATGTAGTTAATATATATATACCAATGAGCTGAATCCTTTTAAGAGAAAAATAATAGTTGATTCCCCTCCATTTCTTGTCAATATCAAAAAAGGACATTGTTATAACAATCCCAACAGGAGAGAGTTCAGATATTGAAACAAGTTGATATATGCTGAGTTCTGCATCAAAATGGAAACTTTAGCTTTCTTTTTTATTTTTCCCCCTCTATTAAGCCTTTTACATACGATGAGGCCTTTTCAGACCTAAGGTAAAATATGATTTAGAATTACATTTCAAATTAGAACTGTCATATGGTCACTCACATATTTTCAGTTCAGTTCAGTTCAGTCGCTCAGTCATGTCTGACTCTTGGCGACCCCATGAATTGCAGCACACCAGGCCTCCTGTCCATCACCAGCTCCCGGAGTTCACTCAAACTCATGTCCATCGAGTCAGTGATGCCACTCAGCCATCTCATCCTCTGTCATCCCCTTCTCCTCCTGCCCCCAATCCTTCCCAGCATTAGAGTCTTTTACTGTTGCTATAAAATAGTAAACAGTGGTCTTTAATCAATAATTCACATATGAATTATTCATATATGAAGGTAAGAATTCAGTGATTCCTATCTTCATATTCACCCATATTGCATGGCATCAATATTTCACAGTTGCTTATTTATTAAATTAGTATTTTATATAAACTTGCCTATGAAATTCATATTTCATATTTGCTTGCCTATGCAGTTAAGTTTTCTGTGATACTACAGCTCATCCTTTTAGTACACAAGTCAAGAAAATCAGCAACATGCATGTGGTTCCCTATAGAAAATGAATGCCACATGCTGGCCCTATCTATACTTTTTGATGATAACAAATTAATTTGAAAAATAAAACTTGCCCCTTCTAGCCACAAGAAAACCATTTTCTTTTTCTCTTCTCCCTTCTTTCTTTCTTTCTTTTTTTTTGTTGTTGTTGGCTCTCTCTTTTTTTTTAAACCATTAAATCATCCACCTCAGCTATCCCTTCTTCAAGGGAATTACTCACCGTATTTTCTGTTGGGATTCATGATGAATTTCCTGTTGTTTCACAAAAGTTTACTCAGTGGTGAGGGCTTGCATGCAGAGGACTCGTGATGGATACGAGATAGCAGCCTGACAAATTTTACCTCTGAAATGACTTCTAAAAGAGCAGTTTTAAAAGTGTATCTTTCACCAAACCAAAACAGCAATATTTACCACTGAATCTTCTCCCTGTATACAGGCTTTCTATGCAATTAGATGTCTGGACTTCACTTCCATTTTTCAAATCTGTGAAAAATTTCTCACACCAGTGACCCTAAAGAAAGCCACTTTAATATATCTTACATGTTGCAGGACAGAAAAAGAACAGTGTACCAGATAAACCATAATCCTATTTAATCTTTACCATGCTGAGAATATTTGTGAATATAAAAATATGGTATGATTGTACTTATATAAAATACCTAGGGCTGTCAAATCCAAAGAGAAAGAAAGTATAGGAGGGGTTACCAGGGGCTGGGGACAAAGAGGAACTGAGAATTGTTGTTTAAAATGATTTCTGTTTGGATGATGCTAATTTCGGGAGATGGATAGTGGTGATAGTCATACAACACAATGAATGTGCTTCATGCTACCAAATTGTAAGCTTAAATCTAGTTAAAATAGTGAATTTTATGTTATGTATATTTAGCCACAGTAAAAAAAGAAAATAAGAACACACACATGCATGGAAATAAGGCACCTGAATCACTGTGTATAATAAAGTTAGATGCTAGATGTAATTTGCAAGGAATTATAGAAATTATGGAGTGTGGGAGAGTATCTCAAGAGCCACCATTGAGTCCAGACCTCCGGTTGCACAGATCTGAGAGCTGAGGCTGGGAGGGAGCGTGTCTCACCCCTAGGGATTGGGGAAGCCTAGTCCAGAGCTCTGAGATGACATGTGGCCACCTCTCCCCAGAAAAACCTTTCCTTCTTGTTCAGAGTAGCATGCCATTGGTTAGATTAGCTTTGTGCTAAAGCCGTGTTGCTAGGACCTTTGCATCCTGCAGTCTTGAATCCAGACAGTCCGTGAGTCAGATGGATACCTCACTAAGGGAAGGCCCCTAGACCTGGGGCCGATTTCCCAGCCCTGTGACAGGCTTTCATTTCACGGGAAAGTTGTGTTTGGAGCTGAAGTGGTTCCTGGTGGCAGTTTGCAGCCCTCTGGCTCTCCTAGGGCACAGACAGTGTCCTTTGATGTGAGTTTTGCATTTGATGGGATCTATCCATGCTTTTGAACCTCATTCATATTTAGTTTGCATCTTCCAAGTCAAGTGTACCATCTTACTGAGGGAAGTATGTATGTGAGAATTAGTCACATGATGTTTGTAAGTGGTTTAAGTCAGCTTGGGAGGTAAACTCTCATAAAATGAATTTCGATAAACATTCTATGCCCATGGAATAGAATCTCTCAAGAGATTCTATCGCAGAATTCTACCATATCATTATATCATAGAATCTCTTTTTCTATGATAGTCTTTTATTTTTTTACTATCATGTATATCCCCCATCATCAAACAAGTTCTTAAGCCATGTTTGATTTTTTAAAAAGTCTACTTCATTGGAACTAACACATTATATTTAATTTCACACGAGCTGTAGTCCCACTTGTAGACAATTTACCTACTTCCTGAGAGTAAATGCCGCACCCGTGCAAGGTTTAATTGTAACACATTTGTGCCCAGTATCAGCATTAATAATTCTGGGTAGAGGCCGCAATGAAATGAAGAAATTGCCTGAGCTAGGGACCACAAATGCCTAATGTGTGAGACAGGCATCTCAGTGAAACAAGTGCATGACATACTTTTTCTTTCCAAATGAGGCAGCACTACAACTAAAAAGCCAGTTTGCCTTTCACTTTCTAAAATATATCTTGCTGGAGACAGCGATTGTTTCGTCGCATCCTTCACCTGCGGAGATGCCATTCGGAAAAGTCGAGCACGAACAACAGCACCTCTGCTGGATTTATAAGTGGCCCTCCCACACCGTCCCAGTGTGGAGCCAGAAATATCACCTTCAACATCAAGACTGTTCCAAGCTGTTTCTGTGGTTAGTCTTGTAATTCAGCTCATTGGGACGCTTGTTGTTATTTAGTCCCTCAGTAACGTCTGACTCTGTGACTCCGTGGGCTGTAGCCCGCCAGGCTCCTCTGTCCGTGGGATTTTCCAGGCGAGAATATTGGAGCAGGTTGCCATTTCCACCTCCAGGGGATGTTCCTGGACTAGGGATCAAATCTGTGCCTCCTGCATTGACAGGCAGTTTCTTTACTGGTGAGCCACCCGGGAAGCCCCACTGGGAATTTTAGGCGAAAGTACATTTCTCTTAATCTGTGTAGTAGAGTGGAAAAAAAAAAAAAAGAAAAAAACTCATGGAGGAGGAGGAAGGCAAAGGAGCTGAGTGGCTGGAGGAAAGTCACAGAGGACAGAATTAGAAGTGTTGATCTTGTCTGAATGGAGCTTGGGCAGGAAAAGGAATAGAACACGTCTACATGAAAGTGACTGATGCCTAGGAGAAAAAAAAAGTATTTAGTGTGGTAGGAAGGGTGATCAGGGTAATGGGGTGAAACCAAAAAAGGACGTCCTGGAATTTCATATTAGAAATTAACTTCTAACAGGGATGTGTCTGTCAGAGTGTGAAATGGACTTACCAGAAAAAGAACTAGAGATGGGTTCTTCTGACATTGCCCAGAAGGTTAGAAGGAAAAGTTGATGAACAGGATGAGCTAGCAAATAATGGGTGTGTTGGTAGAGCGCTGGGCCAGGTGTGGGCCCAAGAAACTATATGGTTTTTTTGCAGACACCCTTCCAAGCCAAAAGATATTGGGGAAGTCAGGTTTACACCTGCACCTCTCTCTGTGAATCAGGAGCTGTTTCTAAAGCTGAGCTTTTTGTCACCTTAACACCTGTCGTCCCAAGCTTGACTACCAATGTTCCTCCGAAAGCCTCTTTATGACTGTTACATCATGTTGTGGAGGTCACAACCAGGAGTGACATGGATGGTCATAACAGTGCACTTTTTCTGTTATTACATCTTCGGACTTTTCAAATAAGTTGCAGAATTGTCATTAATATCTATACATTTTCCGTGATAGCAGTAGTTCATTAAAAGTGCCCGGAAATGCCCCTGCTGGCTCCTGGTGTCGTCTGGCTGGATTTGTTTTTTTTTTCCCAGCAGGCAAGGAGATTCATTCATGCAGCGAGGGTTTCCGGTGTCATGCTGACAGTCTTGAGACCATTCTCCCTGGCTTCATGTACTGACTGGCTTTGAAAACAGTCCTGTCACAATGCTAGGTAGGCAAAGTCGTGTTTCTATCACAGGGGAAGATCACCTTTTCCCAATTTGGAAGGATCCTGTGAATCACTCTTAGTTTTGGCTGTGCTAGGTCTTCATGTGGGCTTTCTTTGGTTGTGGCTCCCGGATCCTAGACCCTGTGTAGTTGTGGCACACGGACTCAGCTGCCCCACAGCAGATGGGATCTTCCTGGACAAGGGATCGAATCTGCATCCCCTGCACTGGCAGGCAGATTCTTAACCACTGGACCACCAGAGAACCACCTACAATTGCTTTTTAAGAACTGCATGGAATAAGTATCTGAATCAGAGAGGAGGCCCGGGCTTCCTTCAGATTCTCTAGGCAGGAGCCTCAGTGTCTGGGTGGATTTTTCCTCCATCCCTCCTTCCTCCTTCCTTTTCTTCCCAGATATCTCCCCTTCCCCTTCCTCTTTTGTCCTCTTGCTTTTTTTCCTGAGTCCACAGCTTCTCTTTTCTCTGAACTTTTTTCTTTTTTGTAGACAATGGACATAACTTGCTTAAAAAAATAAAAGAAAAATATTTTTGTGTTTTTCCTTAAAAAAAAAAAAAAAGACACAAATTCAACAGTGAAACCACCCTGGATATATTCATCTACAGGAAGAGAAGGCCAAGGGAAGCAGCAAATAACAGAAACACAATTATTTTATTATTTTTTCCAGTGGTGGAGTGAATCAGAGAGGATGTCCCTCCCACCAAGCAGGCCATGTGTGGTCTATGATAGGTGGTCCTAGGGAAAGAGATGTGTCAGAGCTCAGATGAAGAGGAGGAACAGAAAAGCCACGGTGCCCTGGGTAGTCCATGACCGTCTGCTTCCCAGAGCAAGACCATGGGCCAAGCAGGGGAAGATTGATTAAGGAGAAATGGTCCTTGGGCTTCCCTGGAAGAAATTTTATAAGCTGCCTGCTGGAGGGACAGGCTTGTCTCAAAACCCCACCTTCCCTACTCCCAACTCCCACAGTTTGCTCAGAAAAGAGGCCTGAAATCCTGCTCTGCGAGTTTTATGAACACATAAGCCTCCTCCAGGTGTATTCACTGCTGGTCTGGGAGGCTGAGCCCAGGGTCCTGATGCCCGCAGGCCACCTCCCCAGTCTTTCAGGAGAAGGGTCAAGAGTGGGGGCATGGAAGACTGGAAATGCAGTGCAGGTGTGAGGACTAGCAACAGGCCTGGAGGGATCCCCTGGGGGACGCTCAGGGACAAAGGAAAGCTAAAGGAGGGAGACCCAGGCTCCCAAAGTGCATGCTGGGAGACAGGAGCCTTCTCCAGGTGGGAGTGATGGACCTGTGGTTCGAATTTCTTCCTCTTAGTGTGAGCCCAAACATCCAGTACTGGACAGTGCCCTCTTGGCTTTGAAAGGCTCCATGGGCAGGAGATGGCAACTCACTTCTTGAACACAGATGAGGTGCCCATGGTGCTCCAGACAGGGTGCTCAGGGCTGGGAAGGCAGGTGTCCTGGAGAGCTTACAGTCAGGCCAGACACACACGGATCTGTGGACCAGCAGCCTCTGTGGAAGGCGCTGTGTGGGCTGTGGATGGGGGCTGCTGATTTAAATAGTGATGAAGGCGGCGGCGTAGGAAGGCAGCAATGTGGGTGGGGGCAACAGAGGTCAGCCATCCTTCCCGACTCTTCACTTGCTGTCATCTGCAGCCAGTTAACCACCTCTCACTCTCCATCCCATGGCTTCCTTCTCCCTCAGTGAGGATAACAAGAGTAGCAGCCTCAGAAGTTTGAGGCAAGTCAGTAACGTACACGAAGCGCCTAGACCGGGACCTCAGTGAATGGTGGCTGTCGGTCTTTGTCACCTCGTGGTGCCCATCCGTGTCGCCCCTGGAACTGTGGTGAGGCCCAAGCTCCTGCTACCTGAGAAGCTGCACACTTGGGGGCCCATCTATCAGATTTTCACCCAGCGCCAACTCAGACCAAACACCGTGCTGTGAGAGGATAAGACACAATTGAGCCGGACCCAGCCTGTCTCGACACTGGTCGCCCAACTTCTCGGAGGCCTACGTGTTTCAGGTGACAACACGTCCCAGGGAGAGGTGACAGGAGGTGACTTTCAAACCGAAAAATGACATCGGAACTTCCATTCAAATGAGGGGTGTGGCATCTAAAGAGAAAGGCTCACCCCATCTCCACCAGTTTGCAGGGCCACGGCCGCCAGCAGGGCCCGAACGCTGGCCCCCCGCCCAGAAGGCAGGCAAGAGAGCTAGGGAAGTTGCATCCAGGGGATCGAGGTGAGTCTGGTTTTGAGGACAGAGACTGGGCTTTGCCTCCCGTTGGCAAGAAGCAAATATAGATCAGCGGTACCACTCCAGACTCTAGGCTTCTTGCTGAATCCGAGTGATAAATGACAATGGTTTCCAAGCGACTCCTAGAAATAAACTGTGGGTGAATAGCATCTACTTAAAGCCTGGAAACCCAGCTTCCTTTGGTTTGTGTTTTTAAATGCTTTGACAATGTGGTTTGCTTCTCTCCAAGAACAAAAAGAAAAAAAATAGTAAATAAAGGCTGACAGCGGACTGAGATCTACAGCTGAGCTCTGCTAATCATCCACCGTCACCTGGGGGCAGGGCGGTGCGGGTCGAGGACAGTTGGTACAGACACGAGATCTGTCACAAAGGCACCAACCCCAGTGTGAAGGAGAAGACGCATCTCAGCAGGGGGGAGAATTGCCAGTCTGTGGAGGGAAAATGCCAGTGAGGGTGTTTTGAAGGATTGCTTCTGCCTTGTCACCAAATGGAGACGTCTGTGCTTCTTCACTGCCAAGTGTGGACGGCGGCTGCTCTTGCTCCTTTAAAGTGATCAGGGCTCCTTCTCCAGAAACAGGCGACCGACTGCAGAAAGCAAGCCTGGCAGGAGTGTCACATAAACAACACAGTGGGAACAGCGGCAAGGACAAAGGCAGCCCAGGAGGGAGGCCCAGGCGGCAGGGCCTGCCACCTCCTGGCCTTCTGGTCTGTGATAAAGGCCACAGGCCGCTGGGAGGGTCCTGCCAACGTTGGAATCCCTCTGATGTGCTGGAATGTTTGGGAGGTTCGTCGGCTTTCTCAGACGCGCCTGCCCATTCTAGAATCGTCCCATCAGAAGTGCTTTAGAGCTGTTTCATAGCTCCTTTCCTCTTGATCTGTCCTCCAGTCCGTAAAGGAAATTGGCTGATTAGCTGTCCCTGGGACCCTTGTGCGCTCGCTTTGGACTTCTGTCCGGAGGTCAAAGCAACAGGCAGGATGAGATCTCTCAGAATCTAGAAGCAGAGGGCCCTGGGTTTGGGGAACAGGGAAGCCCCTCTCTCCCACTGGTCCCCAGATTCCAGCTTCCCTGGTGCTTAGGCACTGGTTTTGGTAACTTCCCAAAGGAAAGCCACCACACGGGCAAGAAGAGAACTCTCAATAAATGAAGCCCAGTTGTTTTTGAGTTTAGAAAATGAATTGAATAGCTGCTTCTCACTTAGACATGGAGCAGAAGACAGGACACATTCTTGTCCCCTGCTTGCTCCTCAGGGCCCTGTTATGCTTCCTTTTCTAGCTGCTGTGTCAGACCCTGGTGGGGATTTCCTCTGGGCTGGCTCTCCTAGAGTTGAATGACAACCTATATGGACAGATTTTATGCTACATCTTTAAAAAAAGAATGATTAACAACGAAAGACTTGGGTTTGGGGAGAAGCCCTTTGTAAAACAAACTATGAAAAGTAGTTGATGAGTAGTGGCAGTCTTTGAGAGCATTTTTTCTGTACCCCTTTACAAATTCTGTTTCTAACTGCCTGTAAATTCCTGAAGTAGTATCCTGACGCTGGTACCCTTTGACTTCTACAATGTGAATTAAGGTAGAAAGTTCCTGAGAAACAGAGTTCTTACTTAGAATGTACATTTTGGTCCTGTAACATCAACGACCATTTCCCTTTCATTTTGAGAGATGTGTGTGGTCCCAGGCATGAGGTTGTGTGGTTCAAGCGTGCTGTTGGCTGCAAATTTCACTTGGGTCTGCTACGGCTTCTCTCAAGCTGAATTTTCTTTGAGCTGAATTTTCATTTTCAACAAATTAGACAAGATGAAAAGTGATCTTTGGGAAAGAGTGAATGAGTGACTAACACATTCTTCAAACCCATTTCTTGGGCAAGTGCAATGGTGGTGATTCACTAAACCATCTCAGTAAAATAGAAAGCTGGACTCCATGGTCACTAAACAGACTGACAAGACTATCAAACCACGTTCCTGATGTGAAGACACTTACAGGCTGATGTTTTTCTGGGATATTTTACTGCTCTTTCGAGGGGACTTTTGCCGAGACAGTTTTCATCGTGGTAAAACTTCTGGTCTCACTGTGGGTTTTCCTTGAAGTGGACACTGTTAAGCAAAGAACAGTTCTCTTATCAGAATGTTGTTTCCAAGACATGCTGCGTGAAGCAGTGGGTTAGGGTTTGGACCCCTCTCTGTTTCAGGAAGCGTCATGCTTGTCAACACCTCTGCTCCTCTGTGCTCAGTTCACCGTGGTTTGCTCGTTCTGCCACAATCCCTGTAACCCAGTGTGAAAGTGGGCTTCAATTCCACTTTGTCACCCTTGGCCCCGCTTTCTTTTTAGTCAGTCTCAAGTAAGGAAGTGAGAGGACACGGAAAGGATCTGTGTTCAGTAAATAAGAGTTAAATCTTTGCAGATTTCTAGGCTGGAAATCAACAAAACAAGATCTGCTCACAGAAGTGGTTACCTCTTAACTAAGTATAGGCTGGAGATAAATCTGACAACCTCTGACATCTTTAAATGTCAAATCTACCGCACGGCATAGATGACATTGTACCTAATGATCGAACTCCCTTTAAAATATACTTCATGTAAATACATTTTTTGTGAAACCACAAGCTATTTCTCTCAGTTTTGTTTTCAGTTGGCTTTGATAAAGAGATTGGTTGGCATCTTACAGCTAATTAAACAGCTTTCAAGCTAACATCAATGAAGGATTTTTAAACTCAAAAATATACTATGCTATTCATGATCCAGGGTTATTCATGATGCTTTTAATGATGCTAACAGACCCTGTCAGAGGGAGAATCATTTAGCTCAAGCCTGAGTTTGCAACACACATCCTATTTCTGATGCTATAGACACAGGGTCTGATCTCTGTCAATTCACCAACACAGTAGGTTGAATTCATACTAACAAGAAAAAAAACTGTAATACCTGTGTTCCTTTAGATTTATTAATATTTAACATATTGCATGTTTCCAGTACTTGTTACATATTTCATTTGGGGACTAGAGAGCTATTTGGATTTTTCCTTGTGAAAAATAGAAAATGCAGTGTGAGAGACCTTTGTTTTCAGGGCAAAGATTCTGAACTTTTTTTCACCCTTGTCTGTCTGGTATTTTTATTTTCTTTTTTCCAGAGGCAGTTATTTCTGGATTCTGGAAAATTATTTCTTGCTTTCAAGAAAAAAAATGGTTTGGTTTCTAATTTTAATTTTACAGTAGAACCTGTCCTAACTTTTAAAGCCAGATTGCTCTAACAAAATTGTTGTCATTTCATACACAGCAAATTGACTCCCAGTAAAAATGTGTATCTAAAAAATGGGGGAGAAAACCCTTACTTACACCTAGGAATGCCTCCAAATATAACAATGGTATTTTAAAACCTTGGTGTTAAGACATGCATTTTGTAAAAAAAAAAAAAAAAAAANTCTTCAAACCCATTTCTTGGGCAAGTGCAATGGTGGTGATTCACTAAACCATCTCAGTAAAATAGAAAGCTGGACTCCATGGTCACTAAACAGACTGACAAGACTATCAAACCACGTTCCTGATGTGAAGACACTTACAGGCTGATGTTTTTCTGGGATATTTTACTGCTCTTTCGAGGGGACTTTTGCCGAGACAGTTTTCATCGTGGTAAAACTTCTGGTCTCACTGTGGGTTTTCCTTGAAGTGGACACTGTTAAGCAAAGAACAGTTCTCTTATCAGAATGTTGTTTCCAAGACATGCTGCGTGAAGCAGTGGGTTAGGGTTTGGACCCCTCTCTGTTTCAGGAAGCGTCATGCTTGTCAACACCTCTGCTCCTCTGTGCTCAGTTCACCGTGGTTTGCTCGTTCTGCCACAATCCCTGTAACCCAGTGTGAAAGTGGGCTTCAATTCCACTTTGTCACCCTTGGCCCCGCTTTCTTTTTAGTCAGTCTCAAGTAAGGAAGTGAGAGGACACGGAAAGGATCTGTGTTCAGTAAATAAGAGTTAAATCTTTGCAGATTTCTAGGCTGGAAATCAACAAAACAAGATCTGCTCACAGAAGTGGTTACCTCTTAACTAAGTATAGGCTGGAGATAAATCTGACAACCTCTGACATCTTTAAATGTCAAATCTACCGCACGGCATAGATGACATTGTACCTAATGATCGAACTCCCTTTAAAATATACTTCATGTAAATACATTTTTTGTGAAACCACAAGCTATTTCTCTCAGTTTTGTTTTCAGTTGGCTTTGATAAAGAGATTGGTTGGCATCTTACAGCTAATTAAACAGCTTTCAAGCTAACATCAATGAAGGATTTTTAAACTCAAAAATATACTATGCTATTCATGATCCAGGGTTATTCATGATGCTTTTAATGATGCTAACAGACCCTGTCAGAGGGAGAATCATTTAGCTCAAGCCTGAGTTTGCAACACACATCCTATTTCTGATGCTATAGACACAGGGTCTGATCTCTGTCAATTCACCAACACAGTAGGTTGAATTCATACTAACAAGAAAAAAAACTGTAATACCTGTGTTCCTTTAGATTTATTAATATTTAACATATTGCATGTTTCCAGTACTTGTTACATATTTCATTTGGGGACTAGAGAGCTATTTGGATTTTTCCTTGTGAAAAATAGAAAATGCAGTGTGAGAGACCTTTGTTTTCAGGGCAAAGATTCTGAACTTTTTTTCACCCTTGTCTGTCTGGTATTTTTATTTTCTTTTTTCCAGAGGCAGTTATTTCTGGATTCTGGAAAATTATTTCTTGCTTTCAAGAAAAAAAATGGTTTGGTTTCTAATTTTAATTTTACAGTAGAACCTGTCCTAACTTTTAAAGCCAGATTGCTCTAACAAAATTGTTGTCATTTCATACACAGCAAATTGACTCCCAGTAAAAATGTGTATCTAAAAAATGGGGGAGAAAACCCTTACTTACACCTAGGAATGCCTCCAAATATAACAATGGTATTTTAAAACCTTGGTGTTAAGACATGCATTTTGTAAAAAAAAAAAAAAAGAAAAAGAAAAAGAAGAAGTTAGCTAGTTGTAGGTGAAGTAATTGTGCTGAGAACATGAAATTTTCATATGGTAGAGTCTACCTTTTGATTTTTATGCTTGTCAAAAAAGTGGGAGTTGTTTTTTTTTTTTTTAAACTGCTTTGAATCTTTCTTCCATGAAAGCTTTTGTCCTGTGCCACCCTGCTCATGAGAAATTCCCAGGTTACAGATACAACTGAGGGTGAACTTGAATTTGTTCCGTGAGCACGGCCTTTTTGACTTGTGGTAAAAGAGTTTAAATGACAACGGTTCTGAAGAAAGTGCTTAAAGACCAATGTCATGTTTCACTCTTTCCAGATGACTAAAATCACCCTCATTTCCCAAGTCTTATGTCGGGGGAAGGGGAGATATGTGGTTTAAGAATGGCAAGTATTGGCTAAGGTCAGGGTTTTTCTGAATGTGAATATTCGATTATGCTGGTTAAGGGTGAGGGCAGATATTCTAGGGTAAAAGACTCATACAGAAAATGTCTGAAAGTAACAAATTCAGGTGATTACCATAGCCTTCTTATTCCCTGTCATCTTTCATCGTAGGGTTCATTCAAGGTTTTTTAGTTTGTTCTAAAATGCTGTTGCCTTACGCAAGTCAGGCTGCTTGCTCTCAAGTATCAGAACAGTCCCATAATATTGAAAGAGCTGGATCATAAAATCATAAAGTGTGTAAATTCTGAATCACATGTTTTAGGTCTGATGTCAAACAGCCTAACCAGAAAATGTTATTACACTGATACTGTGTTCGCTTCAAGTTTCCCCAAAGCTATGCTGATCACTCCCTGAGAATGCCTGAAACTCACCACAAATGAGTTCATCCTCAAGGACTGAAAATTCCTCCTGTTAAGTTTTCTGTCCATCAGTCTGTGTTCTTCCTGAGCTGTGCTATTTGTTTTTAGTTCTTTTCACTGTTTATCTTGCTGCCCTATGTTTTAGGAAGAAATGACTTCTTACTGTCTGTGGGTGTTTACTTTCTTTATTATCTTAAGAATTTTCATGTAGGAAGAGATTAGGAGAATATGTATTTGTGCAAAGAACTTGGTGAGGGGAGAATGAACTAATTTTTAAATTGTGTGAAATCAGGGGACTCCTGGACTGGATCATTTGGGGTTTTTCAAATTGGTCCTCAATTTAATTAGCCAAAGCCCTGAGTAGTATTTCTCTCTGCTATAGATGTTGAAAACACATTAGCTTTTCTAAATGTAAATAGCAAGGACTCTTAGTATTGCTTGCAAAATCTAGAAATATCTGCAAGCTGTTGTGAACAATTCTGTCTCTTTATGGAGAGTTGTTTGGGCTTTTTAGAAACTCATTAAATTGATTGTGAGTGCCTGAGTGTTATCAGGAAAAGGAGCTTTAGAAAATGGTTTCAGAATGTGTCATTTTCTCCTTGGTTTAATCTGAGATAGTGTGTGGGCATGCTGATATTTTAAAAGGCTAAAAATGTACATAATGCTGTGCCTTCAAATATGAGATAGGATTGCAAACAGAGAAGAATTTTCTTAAGTCTTCTGTCAGAAATTCTGCTTTTCTCCCAACTAATACATCTTGGATTTTTAACAAGGAGTCTTTCATCCTTGTTTCATCTTCAATTTGTTGTTGGAATTAAGCAAAAACAAATTTTGAAAAGCCAGGTTAGCTTTCTCTTATTTTGATCTGAATACTGAATGTTTCATCAAGTAAAACCCTGTGTTTTCATTTTAACTAGTTCATTTTTTTTTTTTAATGAAATGATTTGTGGTAGAAGACTGCTCTTTGGTTTCAATATTAATATATAAGATGAACTACGTGGGTGTCATTTATTTTCAGTAGTAAATAAGTGCTTAACCGATTCTTTGCCTTTAGCAGAATTTAATTGACTCCTTTAGAATCTGGCTGTGCAGGTTCAAACAGTATTTGATGTGTGTGGATGTAAAAGAAAAATTACCTCTTGTGTCATTAAAAGCTCTTTTCATGGTGTCCTGTGGTCAGAATCGGGGAATGTTGTGTAGTTGGTTTCAAAATCCAATCAGTAGGTTAATCATTAATAATTCTTTTTTCCAGGAAATTCTGCTTAGTTTATTTCAGAATTTGAATTTGCTAGAATTCTTGTTTTTAATCTTTTATGTGTGTGTGTCACTTTAACCTTAGAAAGGGGTTAATGTAGCAAGATTAGGTACCTTTCTGTTTGTATTGTGGCTTCTTCAATTTCTCATAAACTATTTGGTAGCTAAAATGTTGAAAGCAGTTTGGGAACAAAATGTCTGCTTCAACCATGACAAAATTGGCCACAATTTGCCGATTGGGCTGATAACAAAAGCCAGCAACACAAAATAGGTAGAAAAACAGTTTGTTCGGTGATGTGAGACCACTGCAGGACTTTTTGCATGTTATTTTTTTCATTCTGCTGTTTATGTTGTGCCGGCAGAACGTGGAGAGAGATTTTTGCTCACCCATGATTTTGATTAACCATTTCATCCAGAGGATTTCTTTGAAAACTTCAGAAAACAAGCTGCTTACCTGGCATCTGAGACCCATTTGAGTTAAAATCCAGCTTTGCATCTCAACCCCAGGTTTCATCCCAGCTCAGCTGCTTGGAAAGTATCTCAAGGCTCAGAATTGGATGTTTTCAAGAAACTCTTCAATTCCCCTTTTTTCAAGACTTCAGCATGGAAATATATGGCTGGGACTGCATTTCTGCAAGTGTAAAACAAAATCATGCAAGTTTGCAGCTTAAAGAAAATAGTTCTGTGCCTGAGCCTACAGTGGACCAAAGTTTTAACGACTCAAAGTACCCATTGCCTCTCGTGTGGCTGTTACAGACTGTAAACAAATATTAATGTTTGACATGAGACAATACATTTTTTCAAGTGATAGGATGAGATAACAGGACCGTCTCTCTCCTCTCTGTTGTTTTGAATTCTCATGCCTTGAGTGTGTGTCTGATGCTCTTTCTTTTTTCTTTTTCTTTGTCTGAAAAATCAGATACTCCAGGGCAATAATTAGGATGAGGTTTATGTTTCTACTTATCTAATCTTTGTTTTCACAAATAAATACAAATAACTCAAACTGAAACTTGATGGCTTTGGTGATAATAAAATAGCAGCCACGGGGAAATTTTCTTCATTTTAATGTTCTTTCACAACCCACATTCAGTTTCGGTAGGAAAATTATTAACCTTTTCAAGAGCATGCTAAAACATGGTTCACAATAGACGCCTGAGTATGATTTGCAGGTTTTGGTTCTATTTTGAGATTTTGGGGTGTGCAGAGGGTTTTTTTTTTCTTTTTCTTTTTCTTTCTTTCTTTCTTTTTAAAATGGCTTTCTTTGACAGCGATAGTCATGACTTGGAGTCATTTCGTTGGTGTATTTCCAGTGTGGGCACACTGAGAGCATTTTTTTTTTTTTTTAAATGATGAGGAGGGAAGATTCCTGTTTCCTATCCTCTTACTATTTTGTGCTATGAAAGAGGAAATGTTCTTGAGTCTCATTGTTTTTCCTCATTTGAATTCTTGGGTGGATATTGTGAGTTCCTGGCTCCCATTTGAAAAGAAAAATCCATTTGAGCCACATTCAGGGAGGGCAGATGGCCCTGGTTTAGGGGTCCTACATGACTCCTGTCTGCCTTGGGTGGCCTCATGTCCATGCCCTTCAAACCAAACAAGGCTGGCCAGTTTGGGTTTGTGGTCCTGAAGGGGTGCCCAGCTACCGGCTTGGATGGAAGGCCTGGGATGGTGGGGTCTGCCTAGCTGACTGCTGTTAGCTTTGGAAGGCGCGTGGGGTGCGGTGAGCATGATCTGGTCTTGACCTGAAACACACAAAGGGCAGAACGTGGGACAGCAGGGGCGGACACGGGGGATGCTCCCGGAGAGCAGTTTCCATTTTAGGCGTCTTCTTCTCCTTGGACGTTGTACCGTCCTCCTCCTGTGTGTGGCAAGGCTGTGCCTCGGGACTCACGGTTCCTTTCTCTCCTGCAGCCCCCCTCTTTGTAAGTCCCCACCTTTGCCCAGTGCCCTTCCCTACCTGTTCCTACCACCCCTGCAAAGTGGGAATGGGAACTGTAGGGCCTTCCCTTGGTTTGTATCCAAGGCTGCCACTTTCGGCGTTGTAGCCTGGGGCTGTGTTTTTCTTCTTCTTCTTCTCATACTTCCTGTATGAGGTTAGTTTTTTTTAAATGACAAACAAACTATTTTTTTAAAACTTTTTTTTTGACCAGGTCATGTGTTGCCAGCTACCTATCCGGCTGTGAGCCTTCAGCTTTCAGCCCCCTACCTGTGCACCACCGGGCGTGAGCAGGGTTCCAAAACAGAGGGGGTCTGTGCTCCCCTCTCCTCTCAGAGTGGCAGTCAGGTAAAGGCATTCTCTGGTCTCTTATTTGAGAGCAATACCAATAGACATCATGGCTCAAGGATTCTCCCCAGGCAGAGAGCGTGGGGGAGAGGAAGGCAATGTGTGGGAGGAGAGGGCTTGGCCAGGAAAGAGATGTGATGTGGTGGGGGATTCCCGGGTACAGGTGTAGAATCCCACGGTGTCAGTCCCACGCTCTGCAGATGCATAGCGTCTGGGAAAGAGGATTACGGAATGAACTCTGCCAGCCTTTCTTCCCAGGTCAGCCCANAGCACACAGCCAGGTTCATCATCACTCAGAAAGGTCACTAGCAAAGGAGGCTTATGAGAGAGAGAGGAAAAAAAAAAAAAAGGTTGCAGGAGTTTGTGTGATTCAGTGAACTTGTATGTGGGGGAACTTAGAGGGAAAATATTGAGGAAAAGCAATACAGAGTTCCAAGAAATAGACTGTCACAACTGCACTGTGATGTAAGGACAGCAAGGACTCAGTCTAAGTAAAGCTCTGTTCTCTGTTGCCCAGTGGAGCCCTGTCAGCAGAGGTTCCAGTGTAAGAGGGGTTCCACTCCAAATATGTTTGAGAAGCACACAAGAAATTAATTTAAATGGCTTTATTTCCTAATTTCTCAGGGTCTTCTGCATGTTACTGTGCATTGTGAATGAATCTCTTCCAGAAGGATGGAGCTTTTCCAAAATTATGCAGCGCCCCCTGCTCCCAGCCTTTTTTGCAGAAAGTTTTGTGCCATTAACAAAAGTCAGGAAAGGGAGAGGGGCCTGGGCAGCTGGCTTTCCAAGTGAACTCAGGGTCGCATCCAGGAAAGATGGCATGTGGAAGGGATGACAGGGTATGCAAGGAAGTTCTGAGCAGTCCTGGGCAGAATGCATCCCCTCTCTGACCATCAGGGGTGGCTGGTCAGAGAATGTGATGGGGAGGAGTGGGCAGATGTGGGTTTGACTTTGCTCCCAAGAGAGTGCTGTCTCCAGTTCCCTCTTCCTCCTCCAAGGTCTGAGCAGCAGATTGAAGTGCAAAGCCCATTTTTGGGGAGAGGTTGGACTGTTTGTAATCATGAATCAAGCCATCCCTCTGTCAGTCTCTGAACCTGTCCCTTCACTTGTTTGGGAGAATAAAGGGTGAATTTCCACAATGTACTGCTTGGGAGCCAAACCATACCACCAGCCTCAAGTGGACAAAGCAGTTTTCAATAGAATCGTAGTCTCTGGAGTTGTCTTCAGCCCTGTGCTGTCCTTCAGGGTCTTTGCTTGGACAAGATCCTTCCTCTTACCATCTCTCCTTCCCCCTACCTCGCTGAGGCTGCTCGGTACAAGCTTGTGTGCTCCTGATGCTGTGAGGTCCCTGGGAGACCAGCTCTCAAATGGGAAGAGGAGAGGGGACCAGAAGTTCAGACACCATCCTCTGCATCCACCTTTATCCAACTACAATTCCGTGGTGATTTCTTTTAAGTCTCTTTGGACCCCTGAGGAGGCTCTCAGAGTATAACCTGAGCCAACACCAGGGTTGTCCAGGGAGTCCCATCTGGCTTCAGCTAGACCAACAAGGGCACATAGGGGAAGTGCCACAGTGTGCCCCAGACTTAGACCTGGACCCAGAGGAGGCAGAATTGACTTCAACATTTCAGTAAACAGGCAGTGGGCTTCTGGGAACATCTGCCTTTACGGCCTCTTTCTGAATTATTTTTGAACAGATGCCCCGCCCACCCCCATCCCCACCGCAGTTTTTGTTGATTATCACCATTTGAATAGATGCTGATGAATTTGATTCCCCATCTTACTGTGGCATTTATGATCTGTCTTTCCCTTTTCGGTTTCCATGTACTGGAGTGACTGTGTCTCGATGCGGTTGGCAGTGACCTGTGTTTTTCGTGCATGTTTTTGTTTCAGAATAACTGGGAGATGAAACAGGAAACTTTATGACACACTTGCTTGAAAATGACACAGGACTCAGCCCCTCTGCAACACCTCTACCTACTGCCCACAGCCGAGTGTGGGGGAAGGGCTGGTCCTGGGACCTGACTCCAACCGCCGTGAACTCGCCGTCCAGTGTGATGTGTCTGCCATATTGCAGTCACGGTCTAGAATGGCCGGTTTCCTATGTAGCTGGCCACTCTTGGTGTATCTTTGCCCCTTTTCCTTTATTAAAAGCATGACTAAAGAAAAATGGATTGTTTGCTTATTGTTGCTGTTCATCCGCTAAGTTGTGTCTGACTCTGAGACCCCATGGACTGTAGCACTCCAGGCTCCTCTGTCCTCCACGATCTCAATAGCTCTGTTTAAATCTCAATGTAAAGGAGACCAAATAACATTTGAGATTCATTTCTCTAGGACCACAGAGAAACCATGTCATAACCACACAGCTCATTATGACAGCTTCTAGAAGAAGTGTGTTGAACTTGAATCACTTATTACTCAGTCTGGTCTGCCCTGCCTTTTCTTCTCTCTCTGGAAGCCCTCTCTTGAATCAGTACTGGCAAGTTGACACTTGAGAAAAATACTGGGAGATATTTGGAAGTCTCTTCCCACACCCTCTCTGATCATGGCCTACAGACGGTGGCCCCGAATCATCACCAGCCTTGAGCTTGCTACTGCAGACTTCTGTCTTCTCAGCTGCCCCCTCCCTCCCTCTGCACATCAGTCACCTGTTCACTGTTTCATGCCACAAGGGTTTTGGGGGCTTCTCTGTGCCAGGTTCTGAAGACAAGGGTGAGGATGGGGTCAATCTGCTTGGCCTTCCCAACATCTCTAGTCTACTTTAGTGTGAGTCTCTCTAGGCTTCACTCATCAAGTGTAGTGGGTGCTGAACAGTTCATTATAGACCATAGATGCCCAGATTTTTTAAACCCACTCTTCACGTTGGAGCCCCTGGAAGTGGCAGCTAAATATTCCTTAAAATGAGTAAACATCAGCACATCCGTTCTCCTGGATCGCACTCTCTTCCCCAGCTCTTGGTAGGACATTTCTATGCTCTTGGGGACCTGGCCAAAGGGGCCATTAAGGAGTTGCCTTTCAGAAATTCCCATCTCTCTTCGTGTTTAAGCTTAGCAGACACATAAGAATAATTTTAAATGACCGTGTCCTACTGTTTCACACATTTCAGAATTAATTTATCAGTAGACCATGATGATCATATCAAAACTCCTCTACTGCCCTGAACAGTATATACAAGATGTATATCTAGGTCTCAGCCCAAATGTCCCCAAGTCAGGGGGGCCTCTCTGACCACCTGTCCTGAGAGACCCCATTCCCTCTACAATTATGCTGCTTGTTCACTTATTAGTTAGCTATCGCTCTCACCTGCACCTCTGGATTTCAGTTCTATAAAGGCAGCCTCTGATCTGTCTTACCCCTCAGGTTGTCCCCAGCACCTGACACTCTGCTCAGGGACAAGGTATTGACTGGATCCATCATGACACTGCTTCTCAGAGTGACCCTCCAAGGTTGAGCACCTTGTATTCTAACCACTGTCTGCTGGATGAGGAAACTGCCAATCCCTTTATTCTGATGAGCTAAGGAGATAAACAGGGTACTCCCAGAGAGGACCCAATCTTCCTGCCAGGTCACTTTGCCCAGCAGGAAAAGTTGATCATGAACCACCTGCCCTCTGGATACTCAGACCCTCATCTGAAATCAATCTTTGCATTTCTTGTGTTGCTGGTTTTCAGTCACTAAGTCATGTCCAGCACGTTGTGATCCCATGGACTGCAGCATGCCAGGCTTCCCTGTCCTTCACCATCTCCTGGAGCTTGCTCAAACTCATGTCCATTGAGTCAGTGATGCCATCCAACCATCTCATCCTCTGTCATCCCCTTCTCCTCCTCCATTGCTTATGAATATCCTGAAGTTACATTGTGTTCACTCACATTCCAGAAGGTGACAGTGACCTCCACATCCCAGTGAAGGGATGTGCGGGGTATCTGGAAGACACGGCTCCCATCCTTGTTCTGCCAGCCTTTGTCTTGGGTGAGTCCTCAAACTCGCCACGCCAGTTCCCTTAACAGAACATGAGGAAGAACAGGTGAAAAGATTCCTGAGGCCCCACTCTACCCTGAAGTTCTTTTTTTCCACCTCCCTCATCATGTTTCCCTGGGTTCTAGAAGAGGGAGAGACTATGCAGAAAAGCATGGAGCAACAGAGACAAGGCCCCTGAGAGTGCCAGCAACCCAGAACCATTCATGAGTTTGTGGCTGTGCCTTGTGGGTAGATGTTTGGAGTAATGGTTCTGAACCCAGGACAGACATTAGAATTGCCTAGGAGTTAAAAAAAAAACAAAACTCAAATGCCCAGGCTCCACCAGAACTAATCACACTAGAATTTGGGGTCGGGGGACTGATATCAGTATTTTTAAATCTCCCCAGGTAAGTCTATAGTGTAGCCAAGGTTCAGAATGATTGCTCTAGGACTGTATGGTCAAAAATGGCAGCCACTGACCATGAGAATCCATTGAAAACTTAAAATGTGACTGGTGTGACTGAGGAGCTAAAATTTTAATTTATTTTTATCTTAATTAATTTAAATATAGATAGCCACCTGTGACTTATGGCTGCTATACTGGACATAACAGATAATAGAACCTTCATATTGTCACAGAAATTCTACCAGGCAGCTCAGTCTAGGACCACTCTGAGGCCTATAACTATCAAGTGAAATAATACTGACCCTCTTGAAAGAAGTTTAAGGTCATTATCCTTGTCTGTTACCTTGACTAAGACTTGCTCTCCTGTCTTGCATTTAGCACCTAAATACAGTGTATTTTTCACCTAACTTTTGAACTGGGGCTTGTACAGCAGCAAGAGTGGTGAGACTGAAAAAAATTTAAAATCGTTGCAAAAGTCTAAGGCCTCAACTGAAGTCATTTGGCATCCACTCTGGCCATTTACCTGGCTACATCTTTAAAGACTCGGCTCTGGAAAGGGAGCTTTCTGAAGGATTATTTAATCAGTGGAAAACTGATCTTCCAGAAAGAACTTTGGGAAAAGCAGACGGGCAGAAGAGGGGTTTGGAATCCGACAGGCATTTAGGCTTTTGAAGCTGGGCTCAGCTAATGCTGAAGCTGAGGCTCTGATACTTTGGCCCCCTGATTCAAAGAGCTGACTCACTGGAAAAGACTCTGATGCTGGGAAAGACTGAGGGCAAGAGAAGGGGGCCACAGAGGATGAGATGGTTGGATGGCAATTCAATGGGTGTAAACTTGGGAGAACTCTGGGAAATGGTAAGAGACAGGGAGGCCTGGCGTGCTGCAGTCCGTGGGTCACAAAGAGTTGGACTAAGCGACTGAACAGCAACAGCGGGGCAGCTTGCAAGCTCTACCAATTTGGGGTTAGAGCTGGAGAAACAGAACTCAACGCTGAATCACTTTCTGCTTATCACTTGCAGTCTGTCAGATTTTTTCTTTCTTTTTTTGGAGGGAAAGCACCTTACAACAAATAATAACACTATTTTGAATTTCAGAGCTTTCCCTTTTTCAAAGCACTTTACCACCTCTGACTTATTTAGTCCTTACAACAAGGTCACCCCATAAGTAGGGAAGGGATTTTTAGGACTTGTCTCACACACTGAAGAGCTTTAATATTGTGGAAAGAATTTACAAGTAAAGATGAAGCCTTTGAGGTGTCATTTTGTCATTTCTGGCCACACTCAAGTACGTAGTTGCTGCTGCTGCTGCTGCTGCTGCTGCTAAGTCGCTTCAGTCATGTCTGACTCTGTGCGACCCCATAGGCAGCAGCCCACCAGGCTCTGCCGTCCCTGGGATTCTCCAGGCAAGAATACTGGAGTGGGTTGCCATTTCCTTCTCCAATGCATGAAAGAGAAAAGTGAAAGTGAAGTCGCTCAGTCGTGTCCGACTCTCAGCATCCCGATGGGCTGCAGCCTACCAGGCTTCTCCGTCCATGGATTTTCCAGGGAAGAGTACTGGAGTGGGGTGCCATTGCCTTCTCCGCAAGTACGTAGTAGCATGGCTAGAATCAAATGTGCCCTGATTTTGTGCTGCTCCAGTGGACTGTGATTTGAAAGGAAATGTAGGGCTTCACATGGGTTCTGTCTTGTTTCATCCCAGTTTTCCAGCTCATATGAGTGAGCCATTTTTTCCTCAGAGGTCTTGTGGTCTGCAAATTCAACAAATATGCTTTCAGTGTCTCCCTCCAAGCTATGTTTTAATTAATCAGTTGTTTTAATTGAAGCGTACTTGGTGTTGGAGAAGCAGATGGCTGCCTGCTGCAGTGTTCTTGCCTGTAAAATCCCACAGAGGAGCCTGGTGGACTGCAGTCCATGGGGTCTCAGGAGTCAGACATGACCAAGCAACTAACCACCACCACCATGGTTGATGTACTACGGTGTGTTAATTTCTGTTGCACAGCAAGGTGATTCACTCACACACACACACACTCACACACGTATTTCTTTTTGCCTTATGGTTTGTCAAGGAGGTTGAATGTGATTTGCCGTGCTTTACAGTAGGACCTTCTCTTAAGTTGAATAGTGACTGCACAGAGCCCTCTGGGCCTCCATGGGAGCATTTCTGCTCCCTCCAGTAGCTAGAACTGGTGCAAAACCAGCCAGAGACCAGCACTGTCCCTTTGGAGTTTTTAGCCTCCTCTAGGTATAGAGCTTCGGAGAACCATTTCAAACCACACTTGCCACAAGGGAGAGAACTCTAAATAGTCCAACTAAGAGCTCCGGGGTGGCTGTCCTGGCCATCTCTGGCAGCCGCGGTGGGACTAGAGGCAGCAGGACTGACGTGATGCTGTGCGTGGACTCCTTCAGGGTGCTCCTCCCATCAAGCGTGAAGTCTCCTAGTCACACCATCCTTTGGACCATTTTTTGTATCTTACGTGCATAGGATCCGATGAGAGGTTTTCAGATGCTTTACTGAAAGCAAGACACACTTTCTGGGGCATTCCCCTAATTGACTGTTCTGGTGAAGCTCGTCAAAACAGGAAACGAGGTTAGCATGGAATGACTTTCTCTTAGAGAACTCGCAGTGCTCCTCTAGAGACCACCACTTTCTTCCCAAATGCCTCACGCCTTCTCTGGGTTTGCCTGGAAATTGGAGCAAGTTTGCTCTTCTGGAGTTTTTAGAACCAGTTCTTTTTAATTTATTTTTATTTTTTTGTATTGGGATATAGCCAATCAACAGCACTGTGATAGTTTCAGGTGAACAGCAAAGGAACTCAGCCACACATATATACGTGTATCCATTCTCCCTCCAATCCCCCTCCCATCCAGGCTGCCACATAACATTGAGCAGAGTTCCTGTGCTATACAGCAGGTCCTTGTTGGTTGTCTGTATTAAATATTGATGTGTGTACATGTCTATCCCAAGCTCCCTAACTAACCCTTCACTCCATCTTGCCCTCTGGCAAGTTCTAGAACCCATTCTTTTAGGAAGTGGTGGTAGTATTTGCTTGTCCCCAATTTTCAGACCCTCTCCTTTTCACTCCAGTATCTGTAAGATGTTTGCAACTTGCCCTGCAGTTAGATCTGCACAAACACAATCCTAGCACAAACATGACTGAGCTAAGGGCTCCGGGTCCTTGACCAGGATGGATGTAGTCACCCTTGGGAGTCTGGGCTTCAGGTGACTCTCTCCTCCTGCTGGCTGGCCCAGGTATTCCCTTTCTGTCAGAGATGCCAGTAAGAGAGGATGAATCCAGTGGAGATGAAAACTTGGTGTCGGGAATCGATGTTCCTCCCCTGCTCCCCACGTGAGCATCTGGTTCAGAAATGCACCGTGATTGAAATAGCAGGGCTCGGCTTCACTCATGTGAATCCCCACATCGCGTTCTGACTCCATTTATCAAAAGCTGTGAGCGTTTCATAGTTTTAGGCGCTCTGCCACAGGTGTATGGAGACTGAGGCTTTCTGATAAACAGTACTACTTGAAATTTCTAGATTTAAATGTCTTTTTGCTAAGACTGAAGTACTTTCCAATCACGTTTGTTTGCTTTGATCCCATGGAAGGGAATCTACGTTGGGGGAGGTCTAGACTTGACTCACAGGTGCGTGGGGAACACTGATGTCTCCAGATGTGACACTTGGAGGCCCTCAGGAAGGTCTGCCTGTGTGTTCTCACTACTGTAATCCCGGGACTCTTTCTCTTTCCCTAGGATTTAGCTGGATCTCGAAGCCATCTGAGTCCCCGTGGCTGGGACGGGGCACAGCAGCTCCACAGCCCCTCCTTCAGGCAGGGGTCTCTGGCCCACTCTGCCCAGGTCTCCAGGTACTGTGCTTTCAGTGAGGACTGTCCAAATAGACTAATAAAGGGGCACCTTGAGAGTAATCCCACCCTTTGGTGATTCACATTATTTCGAGTTCTCTTAACCAGCCACAGAGGTGGAATTATTATCCTTTTTTTTTCAGTTAAGAAAACCGAGTCTCATTTTGCTCCAAAGTACAAAGTTAGGAATGTGATGGCGCATCCTGACTGACGTCCAGAGCGGTCTGGCCTCAGCTGTCCTCCACTGCTCTGTCTCTGAGTTTTATGAACACATGCTGGCAGGTGCCGTTTCTTTCCTTGTGAAGGGCTGTGAACCCTCAACACCAGCTGGAAGATGCGAGAGCGCCACTGAGGGCATCCCTGGTGGCTCCTCAATAAATAAACTGCCTGCCTGTGAGGAAGAGCCAGGTTTGATCCCTAGGTCGGGAAGACCCTCTGAAGGAGAAAATGGCAACCCACACCAGTATTCTTCCCTGGAAAATCCATGGACAGAGGGGCTTGGCAGGCTACAGTCCAAAGGGTCGCAAAAGACTCGGACACGACTTAGCAACTAAACAACAGAGACAGGGCATCCTTGAAAATGGGGCGGTCGGAAGTCAGATGACCCCTGTGAGATCCTGGTTCCCTTGTGGGTGCAGCAGCATCCTTGCAGGTGGGTGGCAGCACCCAGACATTTTCTGGGGTAACTCAGTGATGTTGGTCCTGCCTCCTGGTAGATGCAGCTGAGGGTGCTCAATCACTAAAGGGCCAGGATGTGGACAGGTCTGTTCTCTGCAAAGTGCCTAATTCTCAAAGCATGGTGGGAGGGTTAGTCAAAGAGGCAGAGGCCCCACCTGGGCCCCGTGGCACCAGAGTCTGCTTTTCAGCAAGATCCCAGGAGGCCAGGGAGCACCGCTGTTTGCTCTGTTCTTTGGGCCCCTTGGGGTCAGAGCTCTGTGGTCACACCTTTCACCTCCAAAGCCCAACACATGCCTGCCTGACGTAGGTGCTGCAGAACTTCTGGTAAAAAGAATTTGGTCTTTCTTCTTCTGAGGAGCTTGTGGGGTGGGCGGAGTGGGGAAATCAGTTAGACAGAAGCTCCTGGGGCCCCAGGCAGACCTCCAGCCCTCAGCTAGTGGCAGCACTCTTCGAGAACCATTGAGATGGGCTAAGGAACCGTGAAAATAGTTCCACCGGTAGAAGTGGTCCTCCCTGCCCTTTAAGACAAGGAGGGAAGACAAGCAAAAATGATGGAAATATATCATCCCAAACTATTAGTGTTCTGAATTTGTGGTTGCCAGAAGGGGAAGGATGGAGGGAAGGGGAGTTTGGGATGGACATGTACACATTGCTGTATTTAGGATGCATGACCAGTAGGGACCTACTGTATAGAATAGGGAACTCTGCTTAATGTTATGTGGCAGTCTGGATGGAAAGGGTGTTTGGGAGAGAATATGTATGGGTACATACATATATGGATACATACATATCCACATATATATGGCTGAGTCCCTTTGCTGTCCACCTGAAACTCTCACAATATTGCTAATTGGCTATGCTCCAGTATAAAATAAAAAGTTTTGCCATACATTGACATGATTCATGTCAACAATGGCAAAACCACTACAATATCATAAAGTAATTAGCCTCCAAGTAAAATAAATTAATTAAAATAAAAAGTTAAAACAAATACTGGTGTGTCTTCTGCTCTTACTGATTCTTATTCCATTAATTTCATTATTAGTTTTTGATCTTTGAAGCCTCTAGAGGCAGCAGAGCACAACTGTGGAACGACTGGTCCTGGTCCCTTTAGGGGAGGAAGACTTGGGTCTGCCGGGACACCCCCATCTGTGCCTGTCAGAAATCGGTTAGTGCCTGGTAATGCCTTTCCACTCGGCCTTTCACTCTCAAGCAGGTCCTGGTTTGGACAGTAAAAGAGTGGCTGCTCTTTCTTTAGGTCGCAGGAGGGCTGCTTTTTAATTTTCCCAAGAAGTTGCTCTGCACGTGTGCCAACTTGCTTCAGTCGTGTCTGACTCTCTGCCACCCCATGGACTGTAGCCCACCAGGCTCCTCTGTCCATGGGATTCTTCAGGCAAGAATACTGGAGTGGGTTGCCATGCCCTCCTCCAGGGGATCTTCCCGACCCAGGGATCAGACTCGCATCTCTTGTCTCCTGCACTGGCAAACGGCTTCTTTACCAATAGCACCCCCTGGAAAGCCCAGGAAGTTGCTTTACAAACACTGAACTCCTTCACACGCCCATCCTCTCTTCCAGAAGGAAAATGGTCTGGCAGCTCACCCCCTCTTTCTGGTGCCCCAGAATAAGGAGAGTCAACGACAAGGGAGAATGCACATGTGCACGTGCTCTTGTGTGTGCACTTGTGCTTGCACACATGCGGTGTGGTCATGTGAGTTTTGTGGGGATGGCACGCGTGTGGTGTGGGCATAGGTGTCCACGGCTCATGTGTGTGTGTTCAGTGTGCTTGTGTGTGGCACATGTGCTTTGTGTGTAGCTGATCATGGGTATCTGTGGCACATGAGCACCTGTATGTATGTGTGGATGTCTGTACACTGCGTGTGCAAAGTGGGTGTAGGAGTGTGGGGCACACTCTGTGATGTGCCTTCTAGTGTCTGTGATGTGTGCGTACATGTGTATGTGGATTGTGTGTGGTGGGGAGGATATCTGTGAAGTGTGTGTGTGTGTGTGGAATGGGTGTGCTTCTTGACCCCTCAGGGGTTGTTGGCAGCCCCCCTTCAGACTCACAGGATGCCACAGAAGGGGAGACCTCTGCCCCTCTTCTCCCCCTGGCACACTTCAAGGAAGCCACTCTGAGAGGTGACACGGATGGGAGGCACAGGGACACCTTCTGGGCCTGGTGAGCATAGACCCTGAGCCACCTTCACCCAGGGGCCTGGGGGCCATCCCCGGCCCCATTGTTCATGCCTGGCCGGTGACTGGCACATAGTAGGGCCACAAGAAGGATGTGCCCACAGAAGGCTCACTCTGGAAGCCCCTTCTCTCTGCCCTGCACAGGTGCCTGGAGGAGTGTTCCCGGCTCCAGGGTTCATGCGCACTGTCTGTATCGGAGAAGAGCTGAGCGGCCCGCTCCAGCTCTGTGTCCCTGGCTGGCACCCCAGGACTGCGTCCTCCTGGACAGACTTGCAGAGGCCACACAGCCCAGCTTGGTGGTGCCCTTCGCGCATTAAGGCCAGGTTTCCAGCATGATCAGCATAGCAGCGAGGTGTTGACCACAGGCAAGGATAACTGGCCTGACCCACGGCTGGCACATTCCCCCCTGCCCAGCCCTTACCCACCACACCCTCTGGAAGATCATTGCTTGCGTTAGCAGAGGGACACCGGATTTTCCTGACCCGTTCCTTCCCGAGGCAAGAAGGACCCAGGAAAGAACTTCTGAAAAGCTGGTCAGTCCCAGGGCTCTTCCTCTAAAGTGGAGGAATGAAGACGCCACGAGTTCCAGCCCTTGATCTGCTGGGCCCCAAGTCTGCTCTGCACAGGGCTCTTCCTCTAAAGTGGAGGAATGAAGACGCCACGAGTTCCAGCCCTTGATCTGCTGGGCCCCAAGTCTGCTCTACATGCTCTTGCTCTGCAAGATTGATCTCTTTGAGTTTTGACTTCCAAAATCATCGACTACGGAGAGAAATGCTTCCCAGGCTGGCACACGAGAGTACTTGCCGCAATGTATGAAAGCACTTCCAGCCTCAGGCATGGAACCTGCACCTCCTGTGTGTCCTGTGCTGCGAGCAGATTCTTCGCCTGCTGAGCCGTCTGGGAAGCCCTCTTATGAAAGCACTTGGTCCACCATGAGGCACAGAGTACAGAATCAATAAACAGTGACCATCATCTTAATTATTTTAATATATGAAAGTGGAGAATTTTTTAAAAGTCACAATTATAAAGGAAGTGGTAGAAATAGGCCGTCAGCAAAATTACTGAGATGGGGTCTTAATGACCCCAGCCATAAAATCATATCCAAAGGAAGAAAAGATCTAAAAAGTGAGAGAAGCAAAGACGGCAATACAGGAAAAAAAAAAACAAAACCAGTGGTAGACAGAGTGAGCTGGAGCAGTGTGGGGCCGGCCAGCCAGAGCATGGCTTTCCCTGCTGCAGGGGCATGACAAGCGGCCGATCTGAATCCTACAGCGCCAGACGCAGGAGGAGGACTCTGATTTGCTTTAATGTAAATATTTTGATGTCTTTCTTTTTCCTGAACTTTTAACCTTGCTGGTAAACAGGGTACATACAGTAAATGAATTTTCTGAGAACTGCCTTTTGAGGAAATAGGAAGAAAAAAAAAGGAATTTTTTTTATTAGCTGATTGTCAGTCTCGTATATGATTGAAAGCCTCATTATTCTGCTTCTTAACTCGGCTTCGGGAGACGCTTGGCCAGCAAAAATTAATGAAAAAACACTTTCGAACTGTCTAAACAGAGCAGTTCAAAAAAGCGCAAACCTCACACAATGAAGGGAGACAAGTCATTCTGTGGAAGGTTTTCTGAGACGACAAAAACAGCCAGTCCAAACTCTGGTTTCTTGTTTATAATTAGAAACTCCCTGACCTTCATTTCCCTGTGGCTTCGGGCCCTGGTGACCATCACAGTCCAGTTCCAGCCCTTGAAACTTCTAACACGTTGCTGTTGTTCAGTGTCTCAGTCCTGTCTGACTCTTTGTGACCCATGGGCTGCAGCACACCAGGCTTCCCTGTCCTTCACCATCTCATCGAGTTTGCTGAAATTCATTTCCATTGAGTCAGTGATACCATCCAACCACCTCATCCTCTGCCACTCCCTTCTCCTCCTGCCTTCAGTCTTAACCAGCATTGGGACCTTTTCCAATGAGTCGGCTCTTTGCATCAAGGTGGCCAAAGGGTTGGAGCATCTGAGAAGTTAGTGGAAGTCAAGATGTCTCAGATCTTGGCAGCTTAGACTGAGCCTTAAGATACACGTGTAATCGCCTTTATTTCTGCAGGCAGGTGGCTGACAGCCGTCTTTGTTTACTAACACTGTCCCAGAGGGTGAATTGTGCAAGAGCATTTTGTGATAAAGGAGAACCAGGACAAGGAACTAACCAGAACAAGGAAGACCTGGGTTGTAGCATGAGCTTTTCACTTGAAACTGTCGTTTAACCTCTACCCTATAATTTCCTTAACTGTTACGTGAAGATAGGACCTTTGGGCTTTCAAGCCCTGGGGAGATGTGTTCAAAATACCAGATATGGAAGCTGCTTTGAAATAGAGGAAAAGAGGAGCCCTCTCTGTATCAGGCTGTACTGTGTCTCTTTAGCTGAAGGCTGGTAGAGTCCATGTTTCAAACCATGCTCCCATTTGGAAGAGAAATTGAGGACACTGAGAACTTTTCAAGTCCCCTAAGATATAGAGCAGGGTTAAGAGGACCTCTGGGGCTTCCCGGTGGCTCAGAGGTTAAAGCATCTGTCTGGAATGTGGGAGACCCAGATTCGATCCCTGGGTCGGGAAGATCCCCTAGAGAAGGAAATGGCAACCCACTCCAGTACTCTTGCCTGGAAAATCCCGTGGAGGGAGGAGCCTGGTGGGCTACAGCCCATGGGGTCGCAAAAAGTCGGACAGGACTGAGCGACTTCACTTTACTAAGAGTACCTCTAAGAAAGTTTCTTTCTGCTCCCTTAGAAGAGGAGGAAGAAACAGAGGAGAAGGAGGCAGAGAAGATGAAACAAATTGCCAGAGCTTTAAAAATATTTATTTTTATTGACACATAGTTGGTGTACAATATTATATAAATTTCAGGTGTACAACATAGTGATTCACAATTTTTAAAGATTATATTCCATGTATAGCTATTGTAAAATACTGGCCATATTCCCCATGTGGTACAACATATCCCTATAGCTTAATTATTTTATGCATTGTGGTTTGTACTTAACCCCCTACCCCTATCCTGCCCCCTTTCCCGCCCTCTGCTCATTGCTAACCACTAGTTTGTTCTCTATACCTGTGGATTGGTTTCTTATTTGTTATAGTTTGTTGCTGTTGTTTAGTCACTAAGTCCTGTCTGACTCTTTGGGACCCCACGGACTGTAGCACACCAGGCTTCCCTGTCCTTCACTATCTCCCAAAGTTTGCTCAAATGCATGTCCATTGAGTCAGTGATCCTCTCTAACCACCTCATCCTCTGCTGCCCTCCTTTGCCTTCAGATTTTCCAGCATCAGGGTCTTTTCCAAGAAGCTGGCTCTTCCCATCAGGTGGCCAAATTATGGGAGCTTCAGCTTCAGCATCAGTCCTTCCAGTGAGCACTCAGGGTTGATTTCCTTTAGGATGGACTGATTTGATTCAGGGGACTCTCAAGTCTTCTCCAACATCACAGTTCAAAGGCATCAATTCTTTGGCACTCAGCCTTTTTTATGGTCCAACTCTCACGTTTGTACACAACTACTGGAAAAACCATCAGTTCAGTTCAGTTTATTTCAGTCGCTCAGTCGTGTCTGACTCTTTCCAGCCCCATGGACTGCAGCACGCCATGGCTTTGACTATATAGACGTTTGTGGGCAAAGTGTTGTCTCTGCTTTTTAATATGCTGTCTAGGTTTGTCATAGCTTTCCTTTCAAGGAGTGTCTTTTAATTTCATGGCTAGAGTCACTGACCACAGTGATTTCAGAATCCAGGACAATAAAATCTGTCACTGCTTCCACTTTTTCCCCTTCTGCTTCCCATGAAACGAAGGGACTGGATGTCATGATCTTAGTTTTTTGAATACTGAATTTTAAGCCAATTTTTAAACTCCTCTTTTACCCTCATCTAGAGGTTCTTTAGTCCCTCTTTACTTTCTGCCATTAGAGTGGTATCATCTGCATATTTGATGATATATCTGTATCTTTAGATTCCATATATAAGTGATATCACAGTGTCTTTCTCTGCCTGACTTATTTCACTAAACATAATGCCCTCTAGGTCCATGCATGTTATTGCAATTGGAAGAATTTCATTCTTTTTTTAGAAAAAGAGAGTGAGTAGTATTTCACTGTATATAAGTACCATTTTTCTTTATCTATTCATCTGTTGATGGGCACTTAGATTGTTTCCATATCTTGGGTATTGAAATAGTGCTGCTATGAATGTTGGAGTCCATGTACCTTTCTGAATTAGTGTTTGGGTTTCTGTTGATGTATACCTAGGAGCAGAATTGCTGAGTCATATGGTAGTTCTAGTTTTATTCGTTTTTTAAGAAACCTGCATGCTGTTTTCCACAGTGGCTGCACCAATCTACATTCCCACCAGTTTAAAAAAATGGGGTTGAAACAAACCACAAAATGTGTTAAGAGAGAGCCTGTGAAAAATCAATACTTAAAACTCTGGGTTCCCTTTTTCTTTTAGAATAAAGAATGGGCTAAAGCCCAGGTGTTATATTTTTATCTGATGAATGAGCTCATACATCAGAGCTTATCTGTCCTTATAAAGCACCCCTTCCTGTTCCCCAGGCACCTCACTTCTGTAAATGTCATGAACACACACAGATATGAGTCTGCTCTGTAGAAATCATAAAGAGGTTTTGGTCCCCTGGAATTCATCATAGGTTTAGTTCTGGAAGATCTGAGCTGGCATTACCAGCAGACTGTTTCACACACTGCCATAGCTCTGTGAATCACCGATGTCTCAGATCAAACAAAGGCAGATACCTGTAAATACTACAGAATGCAACCTTCTCCTGCCCTTTCTGATCTTTCTAGTTGACACAGGTATCAGTCAGTACATTGTTGGGACTGGTAAATCTGAAGATTCGTAAGTAAGACTTTATTTGTAAATAAAATATTTTTCAGAAATTCAGTTATTGTGGCCAATACTGTCTTCCCCCTTCCTTGATTCATTTCAAACTATTTATTTATTTGCTTATTTTCTTAAAATTTTTTTTTAATTTATTAAGCTATAGTTGATTTCTAATACTGTGTTAGTTTCAGATGGACCACTTCAGATTCTTTTCCATCATAGGTTATTACAAGATATTGAATATAATTCCATGTGCTATATAGTCTTTGTCGTTTATCTGTTTTATTCATTTTTGTTGTTTTAGTCACTAAGTCATGTCCGACTTTTTTGCAACCCCATAGACTGCAGTCTGCCGGGCTCCTCTGTCCATGGGATTTCCCAGTCAAGAACACTGTAGGGGGTTGCCATTTCCTTCTCCAGGGAATTCCCCCGACCCAAGGATCGAACACCTGTCTCCTGCAACTGGGAGGCAGATTCTTTACCACTGAGCCACTGGGGAAGCCCGGTCATTTACACATACTGGACTGTATTAATGTATCTATTCATCCCATACTCTTTTTTTTTTTTTTTTACTTTACAATACTGTATTGGTTTTGCCATACATTGACATGAATCCGCCACGGGTGTACATGAGTTCCCAATCCTGAACCCCCCTCCCACATCCCTCCCCATATCATCTCTCTGGGTCATCCCAGTGCACCAGCCCCAAGCATCCTGTATCCTGTATCGAACCTAGACTGGCGCTTCGTTTCTTACATGATAGTATACATGTTTCAATGCCATTCTCCCAAATCATCCCACCCTCTCCCTCTCCCACAGCGTCCAAAAGTCTGTTCTATACATCTGTGTCTCTTTTGCTGTCTCGCATACAGGGTCATCATTACCATCTTTCCATCTCATACTCTTAATTTATCCCTTCCCCTCCCCTTTGCCCCTTGGTAACCTAAGTTTGTTGCCTATGTTTGTAAATTGGTTTTGTAAATTAGTTGATTTGCATTGTTTTCATTTCAAACTACTGCAATTGGAAAGAACTGTGTAGTAACTTAGTTGCGATGGTGTTGCTATCCACGCACTGGCTGGTTGGCTGATTCTAGTATTTATAAGGCTTTTCGTCCCTGGGCTCCTAGTAAAGCTCAGGCTGCTGGCTCTCCAGCCAGCTGATGAAACAGGAGTTCTTAAGGCCAAGACTGCATGGGTAGTGTTACTAAATATAGTTCCTGTGTGTGTGCACATGTGTGTTTCTATCTCAAAAGTACTTTGCAAAATTACATACATACTTGTTGTGTGCACCAAGAAAAGCAGATTCAAAACTATCCCTTCCCCTGGTAATAAATCTTCCCCAACAATTCATCATTACAACTGCTGCTCACATCTGATTCTCCTCTCCTAAACCTCTGCAAGGAAAAAGGGGTTCCCAGACGTGGCAAATTGTGGGGGCTGTTACTTTGAGTCTACCTCTTTTTATACTGAGTTCAAACATTAAAATTGTAGAGCTTACTTGGGGAAAAAAAAAGTAGTTCTACTTTATATCTGTTGTGCCACGCTGGTTTAGATGACAAAACAAACAAACATGAGGACTGGGAAGTCAGGCCTCTCTCAAAGAAAAGGTTGTGAAATGACAGGGTTCAAATGAGGCAAAAGTTTCAAATCCTTTAAGAGTCACATTTTGGGGTGTCATTTGGATCACCCTCCAGTGCTTGTAAAAACAGAAAGACTCTGAGCTGGAGTTAGGCCAGTGTTTGTAACTTCAGCATAAAACACAATCTCCTCTGATTCCTCCCTAAATTCAAGGAGAAATACATCTTTCCATCAAATTGAGACATGAATCTAACAGTTATTGAAAACCATGAAACATACTTGTTATGAAAAGCACATCCTGCCACTCTTTCACAGCCCATTTCTCCCCATTTTAAGATAGGGAAATGAAGACTCAGAGTGGGCAAATGACTTTGTCCCCAGTGACCCAGTTAGGAAGCAGCAAAGCTGATACTCAGAGCAGGTTTTTAAAAACATGAACTTCATTTATGAAACAACCTTACATGGTTGGTATTATTGTCCCCAACTTTTCACCCACCATCAGGCCCAAAGCAAAGTCATATAACTAAAGACCAGCAGGGCCAGGGGCTTCCCAGGTGGCGCTAGTGGTAAAGAACCCACCTGCCAATGCAGGAGACGTAAGAGACCAGGTTCCATCCCTGTTTGGGAAGGTCCCCTGGAGGAGGGCATAGCAACCCACTCCAGTATTCTTGCCTGGAGAACGCCATGGACAGAGGAGCCTGGTGGGCTACAGTCCATGAGTTTGCAAAGCATCAGACACAACTGAAGCGACTTAACATTCACATGTGCACACACCGCAGGACCAGAGCATGGGAGATTAATGCTTCTGAGCACTCTAGGTTTGCTCATGTCCTTGCCTCTGGGCCCATGTGTAGGATGGATGCTGCGAGAGCCGCATTGTAAGGAATCCCCTTCTGGAAAAGGCTCCTCCTGAGGACCAATGTCTTTCCCTTACTCTGTGGGATCAGAAGTCCTGTTCTGCCTGGAATGACAGAAGTCTGTGGCTCTTCTTCTTTCTATGTCATATCACAGGAAGGAGGAGCGGGAACTTGAGAAGTGGGAGGCCTCCCTTTTCTGGAGTCATCATGAATCAGTTCCAAGAACCTGAAGACACACCTTTGGCAGGGGCGTGGGGGGCCTCTGCTGGGGGTTCTCTGAGTCCCTTGCGCAGTGGCACAGCGGCCAAGATGCTCCTGATTCAACGTCAGGCCCGCGATGTTGCTGTTTCAGTGGCTCAGTCAGGTCTGACTCTTTTGTGTCCCCATGGACTGTAGCCCACCAGGCTCCTCTGTCCATGAGATTTCCCAGGCAAGAATACAGAAGTGGGTTTACATTTCCTTCTCCAGGAGATCATCTTGACCCACGTCTCCTACATGTGTGACTGGCACTTAATACAGCTTTGCCTAAACTCGGGCAAAGCAATGGGGTCCTTCAGCCCCACTGTAAACCCTAGCCCCGCTGACATCTCACCCAGTTGCTTCTTAGTTCTCGTTGTTGTTCAGTCACTCAGTTGTGTCGACTCTTTGCGAACCCAGGGTCTGTAGCACAAGGACAGGGTCAGGCCTCCCTGTCCTTCGCCATCTCCCAGAGTGTGCTCAGACTCATGTCCATTGAGTCACTGATGCCATCCAACCATCTCATCCTCTGTTGCCCCCTTCTCCTCCTGTTCTCAGTCTTTCCCAGCATCAGGGTCTTTTCCAGTGAGTTGGCTCTTCACATCAGGTGGCCAAAGTATTGAAGCTTCAGCATCAGTCCTTGCAATGAATATTCAGGGTTGATTTCCTTTCAGATTGAATGGTTTGATCTTGCAGTCCAAGGGACTCTCAAGTGTCTTCTCCAGCACAATTCAAAAGCATCAGTTCTTTGGTGCTCAGCCTTTTTAACGGTCCAACTCTCAGATCCATACATGACTACTGGAAAAATCATAGCTTTGGCTATATGGACCTTTATTGGCAAAGTGATGTCTCTGCTTTTGAATATCCTGTCTAGGTTTGTCACAACTTTCCTTCCAAGAAGCAAGCGTCTTTTATTTTCGTGGCTGCAGTCACTGTCCACAGTGATTTTGGAGCCCAAGAAAATAAAAGCTGTCACTATTTCTACTTTTTTTCCCACCTATTTGAGAGCAAAACTATGAAGGTCAGATACAGGATCTGAAGGCTTTTAAAAAGGCTCTGCACACTCACCCCCAAATCAGGACCTTGATCACTGTGGACTGACACTGTATTGTGGAAAGACGGAGGGGAAAATCCTTCTTTCCCTGAAAGTTCTCATCCATCATTGAGTAAACATCCTAAATCCATGGCAGAGCAGGCTGCCTGTACTCCAGTTAGCTCCTGCTACAATTTTAGCTTCAAGACTTAACGCTCTAAATGCAAATACCGTCGTAACCCAGCACAAGTCTGGTAACGGAGGCAACTTTGCCAGCCTCGGGGTCAGAATGTGGCTCCCTCATGCCTTCCTATTCCCCATGGCTCGGTAACCACTTCAGCAAGTTTCCACATTAAATATACAAGGCCATTGAGTGCAATAAAACTGAAAGGATGTGGCAGGTAAACACCAACATGTCTCCAGGCAGACCTCGCTGGGTGACGCAGAGCAGCTCTGCTCATTTGCCCTCCAGAATCAGAGATGTGCCGTCAAGAATGCCAGCATCAGAGTCGATCACCTTGTGCTTTCGCCCACTGCTCGTCTTCAGTTACACTTCTAGGACGATCTACTTTCCAGGTGGTCTTCTGGTTTATGCATGGAGTAGCTCATGAGCCCTGTTTACCTGTGACATGATTGATGCCCACATTTGAGAACCAGGCTAAGGATCACCCTCAGGAGGTGACCCAGATTATTAGCACCTAACATCTGACCGTCGTCTATGGGGTCACACAGAGTTGGACATGACTGAAGTGACTTAGCAGCAGCAACATCCGACCAGGGAAGAATGGGGCTTTTGTCTTCCCCAGATAATGTCAACACCCCACGTATAATAAGTCCCCTGAAGGATTCCTGGGTGGAAACCATAGTTGTTGAGCTCTTAATACACACCGGGCACACTTAACAAGAAATGCTGAGTTTTCTGTGAATGGCAGAGGATCTACGCACATGTGATCTTTTAATATTTATTTTGGTCTTCATTGCTGCACGCAGACTTTCTATAGTTGCAGCACGTGGGCCTCTCATTGCAGCGGCTTCTCTTGTCGTGGAGCATGGGCTCTAGGCTCGAGGACTCGGCAGCTGCAGCTTGTGGGTTCTAGAGCTTGGGCTCAGTAGTTGTGGTGCATGAGCTTAGATGCCCTATGGCATCTTCCTGGGCCAGGGATCACAGGGGCCACAGTTTGAGATCCCATTCTTTTAAACTCAAGCCATCATTAAAACATCTTAGGGTTTCAGACACTGGGTCCAACTATCAGAAATAAAGGCTGGGTGTCAGGGCCCTTGCAGTCCAGCAGCACAAATTGTCAACTGTTTAAAAAGCACTGTGACCAACATCATTACTCTCCCCAGATGGCTGGACCAGCAGGTCTCAGCGTGCGTTCTGCTGGGAGACAGCAACAGGCATTTTGCCAGAAATGAGTTCTCTGAGTTAGTAAGTTTGGGAAACCTTGAGTTACAGAATTGAACTATTTCCACTATTGCAAGACTTCTCAGGGTCTTCAATGTGCTAAAAATCATGGAAGGGAAAGCAGTTCCTAAAGTGTGGCATTCTGTCCTGACCCTTGTGGACACCCCTCCATGTGCACAGCATGTCTACACAGTATCCTCTGGAAGGCTGTGTACCCACCTCAGTGGCTACCACTCACACAATATATCTACTCTATCGTCAGAGCAACAATGGAGTCCAACCAGGAACTCTAGATGCTGTCTCCTCATGACCCAGTGTGGATGAGCTCAGCTTGGAGGATGCGAGGACAGGGGTGAGAGTTGGTGCATCTCTTTCCTCCATTTCTACAGCCAGCTGCTTGAAGGTCTCGTGTTTATGATCTTCTAGAATGTTCCAGAGCCTTACAAATCTCCTGTGCTCCTGCATTGAGAGACTGGATGGAAAATCTCCATAAGAACACAGGCTCAGAGCTTCATGAAGCCTGATACAGGAGCAGCTGGCTTTAGTCAGGAAACCCAGGGACTCTGACGGGAGTCTGCGTATGGGACATTCGTGCCCAGGAGGTTATCATTCCCTGAAATCTCAGTGAGAAGATAGGAGTTGAGGTCAGGAGTTGCTGCTATTCTGGAGAAAACAAGAAGGGAGGAGAGTTGGGGGCAAGACTCTCAGCTCTGAGATGATTTTGGTGTGTGCATGCATTCTCAGTTGCTTTGGTCGTGTCCCATTCTTTGTGACCCCATGGATTGTAGCCTGCCAGGCTCCTCTGTCCATGAGATGTTCCAAGCATGAATACTAGAGTGGGTTGCCATTTCCTCCTCCAGAGGATCTTACTGACCCAGGGATCTCTGAAATAGATATGAGAAAGGTGGCCAATCCAGGCTTGGAGCATGGGAGGTGGGAGTGGGGCATGAGAAACAGCTTCAAAACGAAGGCTTAGGTACTGTTTGGAGGAAGAGTTTAGGGGCAATTCAGACCTTTCTAGGTCCTTCTGAGGAGCGAGGCATTGTGGCGAACTTTACAATTTGACTTACAGAACATGCCCCTTTTTTTTTTCATGTTTAAGTAATTTATTTGATGTTTGCTCCCATTTCAATCCTTGATGCATGTTAATCACCAGATGTGAAATATAGTGGTCAGTTTAAGAGTCCTTAATGAATGACGATATTTTTAAAACATGCTTTATAAATACAAATATCTCCAAAGCAAAGAGAGAAAACCATGCTTCTTTAGGCATGTGCTTTAGTATTGAGCCTACTCCTAAAAACGAAGCAGTAACTATAAGAGCACTCCAAGGCCTCAGCCAGCCCACAGAGCCCTCCAGCCCTCAGGGTGCAGTGGGCAGCTGGGAGGTCCTGTCCACAGGGCAGTGGTCAAGGGGCTCCTGAGCCTCATTTATAGTGTGTACTTGTTACAAGGGTACTGTGAAGTATTTCTGTAAGTGAAAGCTGCTTTTTAAAAAAAGACAAAGGAAATCAGGAGGAAAAATGTGACTTTAGGCTCAGACTCATTTCCATCTCTAAAAGACGGGGCGAGTTCCATGAAAATGTCCTTAGATTTGTTGTCTGCTGTTATCACCCAGTTTTGTTTCTCTCTCTCTCTCTCTTTTTTTTCCCCCACTTTGGGTGGCCACCTGACTTTCCTAGTGGTGATTACTAAGAAAACTCCTAAACTGAATCAAAACAAGGACAAAAGCAAAAACAAACAACCAAACCAGCCCCAGCGCAATCCAGACCCTCTTGGCTGGTGTGGGTTTTCCACAGGCTGGCTTTGTGTTTCAAATGCACCTGCTTCCTTTTCTCTCTTATTTCCCTGGGTACCACTGAGAAGCCCTCCCTCTTTCCCAGAGACCAAAAGGACTGCTCCCTGGGGCGGGACCTACACTGGCCTTGGGGCCCATCCTCCTTCTCTCAGCACTCCCTACCCCAGGATGAAGGGCTTTCACAGCTAAGGCTTCCCCTCCACCCAGGAGGGTGCCTGGTCCTGAAGACAGGTTTCAGAGAAAGCTTTTGTGGCTGTCTCCCTCAACCATGGAATCTTGGTGTTTCAGGGGAGACTTTTTTTTGTCACACCAGGCAGCTTGTGGGATCTTAGTTCTTCGGCCAGGAATCAAACCCAAGCCCCCTGCAGTGGAGGCTCAGAATCTTAACTACTTGACCCATAGGACATTTCCCCAGATATTTTATAGGCAAATTGACTCCCTTCTTATGAGAAATCTGTCCACAGGAGATACCACCCCATCAGTGGGGCCCTAGTATTTCCTGCCTAGCAAGTACAGTCCCCTATTTCCTCCTGGGAAGAGAGAAAAGGGGTTTAAGTCTTCCATTTCCACAGCCTCACCTCCCCAGTGTTGCCATTTTACCAGTGAGAGTTTCCGGACCTCTATCTGACCCAGGCAGGTAAGGTGAGCATGGCTTTGGGCCACTGCACTGAGCCAGGCGAAAGAGCTAGCAGGTAAAAGCCGGACAGGCACAAGAGCAAATCCCAGCCCTGACCCTGACCAGCTGTGTGAGCCCAGGCCGCACATCCAACCTCGCTGAGCCTCAGTTTTCTCATCTGTAAAATGGGAACCAGGCCAGACTGTGGGTTTGATGTAGGGAAGAAGTGAAGCAGTGCTGTGCAGAGCATGGCACTGGTGCCCAGTTGAGGGGTTTCTGAGCGGGGCCTGACAACTCACCAGTAAAGCCTGTGGCCCGTCCATCCTGGGGAGGCTGTACCAGATCAGAGGGAAGCTCAATAAGCCACTTGAAAAGGACCTTGACTCATTTTGTGGTAACTGAATGTGCAGTTCAGGAAGTGCTTTGCAAGAGCGAACTGGGCTCCAGCTGCCCCCTCGTCCCCTGCCCTCTGCTCCGCATCCTCCGTGCCTTGATGCTGTTGTTCCCAGCAGCGCTCCTGGCTTCAGCCGGTGCGCATGCGCAGAGCATGGCCCGCAGGACCCGCGCCTGCGCCCTGCGAACTCAATGAAAGCTGATGAGGGTGGTCCATGGCTAGACAGGCTGCACGACCACCTGGGTCTATCCGTGAGGCCAGGTGCTCACTCTCTGGGCCTCTTATAAGTAGTGCCCCGGAGTATTAGGCCAGCGCCTTTCAGTTCAGTTCAGTTTAGTCACTCAGTCGTGTCCGACTCTTTGCGACCCCATGAATCGCAGCACTCCAGGCCTCCCTGTCCATCACCAACTCCCGGAGTTCACTCAGACTCATGTCCATCACGTCAGTGATGCCATCCAGCCGTCTCATCCTCTGTCGTCCCCTTCTCCTCCTGTCCCCAATCCCTCCCAGCATCAGAGTCTTCTCCAANGGATGGAAAATCTCCATAAGAACACAGGCTCAGAGCTTCATGAAGCCTGATACAGGAGCAGCTGGCTTTAGTCAGGAAACCCAGGGACTCTGACGGGAGTCTGCGTATGGGACATTCGTGCCCAGGAGGTTATCATTCCCTGAAATCTCAGTGAGAAGATAGGAGTTGAGGTCAGGAGTTGCTGCTATTCTGGAGAAACCAACAAGGGAGGAGAGTTGGGGGCAAGACTCTCAGCTCTGAGATGATTTTGGTGTGTGCATGCATTCTCAGTTGCTTTGGTCGTGTCCCATTCTTTGTGACCCCATGGATTGTAGCCTGCCAGGCTCCTCTGTCCATGAGATGTTCCAAGCATGAATACTAGAGTGGGTTGCCATTTCCTCCTCCAGAGGATCTTACTGACCCAGGGATCTCTGAAATAGATATGAGAAAGGTGGCCAATCCAGGCTTGGAGCATGGGAGGTGGGAGTGGGGCATGAGAAACAGCTTCAAAACGAAGGCTTAGGTACTGTTTGGAGGAAGAGTTTAGGGGCAATTCAGACCTTTCTAGGTCCTTCTGAGGAGCGAGGCATTGTGGTGAACTTTACAATTTGACTTACAGAACATGCCCCTTTTTTTTTCATGTTTAAGTAATTTATTTGATGTTTGCTCCCATTTCAATCCTTGATGCATGTTAATCACCAGATGTGAAATATAGTGGTCAGTTTAAGAGTCCTTAATGAATGACAATATTTTTAAAACATGCTTTATAAATACAAATATCTCCAAAGCAAAGAGAGAAAACCATGCTTCTTTAGGCATGTGCTTTAGTATTGACCCTACTCCTAAAAACGAAGCAGTAACTATAAGAGCACTCCAAGGCCTCAGCCAGCCCACAGAGCCCTCCAGCCCTCAGGGTGCAGTGGGCAGCTGGGAGGTCCTGTCCACAGGGCAGTGGTCAAGGGGCTCCTGAGCCTCATTTATAGTGTGTACTTGTTACAAGGGTACTGTGAAGTATTTCTGTAAGTGAAAGCTGCTTTTTAAAAAAAGACAAAGGAAATCAGGAGGAAAAATGTGACTTTAGGCTCAGACTCATTTCCATCTCTAAAAGACGGGGCGAGTTCCATGAAAATGTCCTTAGATTTGTTGTCTGCTGTTATCACCCAGTTTTGTTTCTCTCTCTCTCTCTCTTTTTTTTCCCCCACTTTGGGTGGCCACCTGACTTTCCTAGTGGTGATTACTAAGAAAACTCCTAAACTGAATCAAAACAAGGACAAAAGCAAAAACAAACAACCAAACCAGCCCCAGCGCAATCCAGACCCTCTTGGCTGGTGTGGGTTTTCCACAGGCTGGCTTTGTGTTTCAAATGCACCTGCTTCCTTTTCTCTCTTATTTCCCTGGGTACCACTGAGAAGCCCTCCCTCTTTCCCAGAGACCAAAAGGACTGCTCCCTGGGGCGGGACCTACACTGGCCTTGGGGCCCATCCTCCTTCTCTCAGCACTCCCTACCCCAGGATGAAGGGCTTTCACAGCTAAGGCTTCCCCTCCACCCAGGAGGGTGCCTGGTCCTGAAGACAGGTTTCAGAGAAAGCTTTTGTGGCTGTCTCCCTCAACCATGGAATCTTGGTGTTTCAGGGGAGACTTTTTTTTGTCACACCAGGCAGCTTGTGGGATCTTAGTTCTTCGGCCAGGAATCAAACCCAAGCCCCCTGCAGTGGAGGCTCAGAATCTTAACTACTTGACCCATAGGACATTTCCCCAGATATTTTATAGGCAAATTGACTCCCTTCTTATGAGAAATCTGTCCACAGGAGATACCACCCCATCAGTGGGGCCCTAGTATTTCCTGCCTAGCAAGTACAGTCCCCTATTTCCTCCTGGGAAGAGAGAAAAGGGGTTTAAGTCTTCCATTTCCACAGCCTCACCTCCCCAGTGTTGCCATTTTACCAGTGAGAGTTTCCGGACCTCTATCTGACCCAGGCAGGTAAGGTGAGCATGGCTTTGGGCCACTGCACTGAGCCAGGCGAAAGAGCTAGCAGGTAAAAGCCGGACAGGCACAAGAGCAAATCCCAGCCCTGACCCTGACCAGCTGTGTGAGCCCAGGCCGCACATCCAACCTCGCTGAGCCTCAGTTTTCTCATCTGTAAAATGGGAACCAGGCCAGACTGTGGGTTTGATGTAGGGAAGAAGTGAAGCAGTGCTGTGCAGAGCATGGCACTGGTGCCCAGTTGAGGGGTTTCTGAGCGGGGCCTGACAACTCACCAGTAAAGCCTGTGGCCCGTCCATCCTGGGGAGGCTGTACCAGATCAGAGGGAAGCTCAATAAGCCACTTGAAAAGGACCTTGACTCATTTTGTGGTAACTGAATGTGCAGTTCAGGAAGTGCTTTGCAAGAGCGAACTGGGCTCCAGCTGCCCCCTCGTCCCCTGCCCTCTGCTCCGCATCCTCCGTGCCTTGATGCTGTTGTTCCCAGCAGCGCTCCTGGCTTCAGCCGGTGCGCATGCGCAGAGCATGGCCCGCAGGACCCGCGCCTGCGCCCTGCGAACTCAATGAAAGCTGATGAGGGTGGTCCATGGCTAGACAGGCTGCACGACCACCTGGGTCTATCCGTGAGGCCAGGTGCTCACTCTCTGGGCCTCTTATAAGTAGTGCCCCGGAGTATTAGGCCAGCGCCTTTCAGTTCAGTTCAGTTTAGTCACTCAGTCGTGTCCGACTCTTTGCGACCCCATGAATCGCAGCACTCCAGGCCTCCCTGTCCATCACCAACTCCCGGAGTTCACTCAGACTCATGTCCATCACGTCAGTGATGCCATCCAGCCGTCTCATCCTCTGTCGTCCCCTTCTCCTCCTGTCCCCAATCCCTCCCAGCATCAGAGTCTTCTCCAGTGAGTCAACTCTTTGCATGAGGTAGCCAATGTACTGGAGTTTCAGCTTTAGCATCATTCCTTCCAAAGAAATCCCAGGGCTGATCTCTTTCAGAATGGACTGGTTGGATCTCCTTGCAGTCTAAGGGACTCTCAAGAGTCTTCTCCAACACCACAGTTCAAAAGCATCAATTCTTTGGCGCTCAGCCTTCTTCACAGTCCAACTCTCACATCCATACATGACTATTGGAAAAACCATAGCCTTGACTAGACGGACCTTAGTCGGCAAAGTAATGTCTCTGCTTTTGAATATGCTGTCTAGGTTGGTCATAACTTTTCTTCCAAGGAGTAAGTGTCTTTTAATTTCATGGCTGCAGTCACCATCAGCACTTGACATTTAATAGTCACAAGCAGCTCCCTTGGGAAGTATTAAACTCACCATTCAAGGATGGGGAAACTGAGGCACCCAGAGGGTATGAAATATGCAGGCCTGTGGAGGATGATGAGTCTGGACCTGGGGTTTGAACCCAAGGAGCTGGACTGCAGACTCTGCCTCCCACCTAACTCCTGGCGTCTAAAGCCTGCCACATGGGAGGTTCCTAATAGGAGTGGGGGTTTGGCCGTGGCGTGCAGTGCACGTGATGTTGTGAGTGTGGTGGGAAAGAAGGATGTGGGGTGACCTCAACCCCTGCTTCTGCTTCTTGCTGGGTGAGGGAGGAGCTCTGAGGGTGGGGGAGCCTTAGGGCATGTAGCAGGGTTCCCATGTGTTCAGTAGCAGATGCACTGGGAGCTGGCATGGTTATAGCCACTCCACTGCATTCTTTTGGACCCTCCAGCCCCTCAGGGCCTTTGAACACTCTGTGGACACTGACAGCAGGAGCCCACGGAGCAAGTACTGAGGTCATTGGAGGAAAACCGTGGGGTGACATGTTGGGAGGCTGCTGCCACTGCAGACCAGAGGCTGGTTGGGGTGGGGGGCCTCTGAGAGCAACAGGCTGCCTGGCCATTTGCCCGGGTCCACTCCCATCTGCTATCCCCAGGCACTGGCCGTGTGGGGTTTCTGGGGAGAGGGAAGTGGGCAAGTGAAGTGATGTGGGAAAGTGGGTGGCACAGAATTGCAGCGCTAGCTCCCAGGTCCTGAGAAAAGCAGATCCTCCTCTGGCCCCTGCCTCCCAGGCCTTGGGGAACCAGACCTTTGTAAACTGAGCTGTACGCCTGCTGGGAAGTCAGGGCCAGTCTTAGTTCCTCATTCAAGGCGCACACCCTCATCCCCAAGGCAGTTAAAAGCCCCGAGTTGCCCAACTTGACAAAGGAAGGCTGGCCCGCCGTCCCGCTCACCCTTGGAACCTGAGCCCTGGCCTGCCAGGCCTGGTCTGTCTGGCCTCCAAGGCCGGACAGTGACCCCTTCCCTGCATCCCAGAGCCCACGTGTCAAGGAGGAAGCTGCCATTCTGACAGCCCAGAAACATCTGTTCCCCATTCATCATTGTCCAGCTCTGATGTCTTTGGGGACTATTTTGAAGGACAGTTTTTACTGTTGTAACCAAAAAAGCAAAAGGAAACAAACAATTGCAGTCCTCCTTTATTTCAGAAGTTTTGTTTTTTCTGTGTTAGTAGAAAACCATTCCTGTAAACAGGAGCTTGGACCAAATTACCCTCCCCCACAGTGTGGCTAGAGCATCTCCCTCCCCCTGCTTCACACCCCATTGTGCTGAGAAATTTTGAGATATAAATATGTTTGGGCTGAGGCTGGGATGAAATGAGCAGCAGAAAACATTTTGTTCCCACCTGTGCTTGTGTGTGCCTCTGTCAGAGGATATTGATGAAAGCCAGCATGCCTGATGCTTGCTGATCAAAATGCCTTGAGTAACAGCAGCTGTTCTGAGGACCTTCACCATCTTCTGCCTTCTGAGTCTGCAGCAACTCCTACTCTGATCTGGATGTTTCCAGTATGCACTTGTTCATACAATGGATGTGCCAGTTCTGACTCACGGAGACCGTGGAGACACCCAGATCAGCCCCGAGAGCTCTTAGACCGTTTCCATTTGGTGCCCTGGCAGGTGCATTTGTGGATACAGAACAGTCGTAAAATGCCCCGTATGCTGAAGGCTGAGGGTTGGTGAGCAGCCCTCTTGGAGCTGATGAAGGACCACTGCTTTTCCCAGGGTTCTGCTGAGCCCCAGGGCACCGTGGGACTCTTAGGGACTTATTCTGAGTTGGGACTCCAGGAAGATGCTACCCAGCAAAAGGAAAGATCTGGATTTCTAGGTTGTGACAAGCGAGCCCCTTGGTCCGTCTCTATCTTCATGCTTGTCGTGTAAGATGTCTTCATTTCCTCTGGCTGGTGTAAACACCGAGTGACTTAAAACAACACAAATGTATTATCTGACAGTGTTGGAGGCCAGGCACCCCAAATCCATCTCACTGGGCTCAAGGCAAACCCTCATTTTTCGAGGCTCTAGAGGTACAGGGCTTCCCAGATGGCTCAGCTGGTAAAGAACCTGCCTGTCAATGCAGGAGATGCAAGGGTCACGAGTTCAATCTCTGGGTCAGGAAGATCCCCTGGAGAAGGAAATGGCAACTTGCTCCAGTATTCATGCCTGGAAAATCCCATGGACAGAGGAGCCTGGAGGGCTACAGTCCATAGCGTCACAGAGTCAGACACGACTGAGTGTGCACACACACACACACACACACACACAGATTCTGCTTTCTTGACTGTTCTAGCCTCTAGAGGCTGCCTGTACCTCTAAGCAGTTCTTGCAGAAGCCCAGTTACAGACGCAACAAAGCCTTGTCAAGAGAGCTGCAGCGTACCAGGGCTACCTGTGTCTGCTCCACCCAGTTTCCTCTGGGGCCATGCCCCTTCCTTCCATTGTGTGGCATCTTGGGGAGCGAGTGACTCTGAATGCCTCCTCTCTCCATATAGCTTGGGGGTTTGCTGGGAGGTGGGAGTGGGGGATATGCCACCAAGCTCTGTCGGTTTGGATGCTGTTGTCTAAGACTTTGGGGCTTACTTTATTCAACTCAGCAGTGCCCTCCTGGACCACATTACTCCTGCCTCAGGCCTATTTTTGCCATTCCTGTTCTCTCCCCTGCCCATTCCCAAACCCAGCGATTCAGCTTTCCCTATGATTCATGGAAACTCTAATCTCTTAGCATACAGGCCCTTTGTGACGGAGTTCACACATGCAGATTCTGTGACTGGTGCCCCAAACCTGTGAGACAAGGATTGTCTTTGTTGCTAAGTCACGTCTGATTCTTTGCCACCCCATGGAGTGGCATGAAGCCCGCCAGGCTCCTCTGTCCATGGGATTTCCTAGGCAAGAATACAGGAGTGGGTTGCCATTTCCTTCTCCAGGGAATCTTCTTGATCCAGGGATCAAACCCATGTTCCTGCATTGGCAAGTGGATTCTTTACCACTGAGCCACCAGGGAGGCCCACAAGGATTGTCAACTGTGTTGAATAAATGGAGGACTTGAAGATTCATTTTAGTGCCATCTTACAGACGTCTTGATGTATCTGGGAAACCTGGTTCCAGCATCAAGGCTCTGGCTGCTGGTCAGCGAAGCGCGTGCTGGGAGTGCATTGGGGGAGGGGTGGTGATGAGGGATGGCATGGGTTTGACTCATTTTTGCCTCTAGTGCCCTATTGTCCAACAAATAGGCTCTTTGATTATATAAGATGACATCATTATTGCCAGAGCCATGATGAGGTTCAGAATACACCACCCAAAAATATATGGTAGGTGAGCATATTGAGTATTTTAAACTGAAGGGACTTGAGAAAATAGCAGCTGCCCTTTTCTACCTCCACTTGCACTTCTTCCCTGAGACACATCATAAAATCCTTCTGTGAGAGGCACCCTCCCTCTATCTGGAAGATCATCCTTATCTCTGAAGATAAAGAGAAGAATCCTAACAAACAGGCCTTGCTCAGTTTCCCCCAGTTTATTACACTCACGTCTATTCCTTCACCTGTCATATGCTCCACACCTTGGCATCCTCCTCAAACCCAGCACAAAATACTCAGGTCTAACTTTTGCTTTTGGTCTTCATTTCCTTATGATGGCTTCTAGATCATGTAAGATGTGCATACTTAATAAAGGTGTATGTTTTTCTCCTGTTAAATCTTTGTCAGTTTAATTTTCAGACCCAGGCAGGGTCCCCCATGATGGTCAAAGAAAGACTTTTGCTTCTCCTTCAGCCTTGAATTTGCTCACTGGACTCCCACATACCCTGCTGTGTGAAGGACACAGAAGGTACAGAAGTGGGCACAAGGGTTAGTCACAACAGGCCAGGACCTTACTGAATGCTGGCAGGGTTTTTCAGTTTCATCTCTAAAGCACTTTGACATGCAATGCATATTTGTTGAATGAATGAGTAAATGAAGGTTGTTGCGGTCCAAAGCAGCCTTCTTGCCAGTGGACTGCCGTGCCATTTAAAGCTACAGGTACAGCTTCAGCATTGAGCCCCCAAACTCAGCCAGAGATCAGCGAACATTGCTCATGTCCTTTTTGTTTTGTCTCTCTGTTTTACCACTTTAGGTCTCCCATGGACTGGAAACAAAGCAGAAATGCGAATCCCTGGCTCGGGCTTTTGCTCAAAGGTAAGAGGGCCCTGAACCGGGCAGTGAATGCTGGTGCCGTACAGTTTTAAAGCATTTTTAATGACATAGATCTAAAGACAACAACAACAAGTAAATGTTCTTTGTCATCAGAATGGTTAGCTGTGAAATTTACACATAACTTACAGTTGTTAGTGACTCTTAAATTATGGGTCTTCTGGGAACCTAGCCTTGTGTTCTTGGGCTGGAGGTACCCAGAAGGGCCCAAACAGAGTGACTGGAGCTGAGATCCAAGGAGGCATGGGATGGGGGGTGGATGACATGGAACAGAACTCAAAGCCAGGAGAAAAGGCCGAAGCAGGCAGGGGTTGGGGGAGGGGGCATCCATACCTAGAAGCCTTTTGAACAGAGGCTGTAGGGCAGGAAGCAGCTGCCCTGGTGAGAGGGCACAGCCTCCTACTGACAGCTCTTGACCTGCTAGCAGGGTGACTGAGAAACCGCATGAGATATGGCCTCTGAAAGCTGAAGCAGGGACAGTCGCAGGGCAGCCAGGATGGCTGGTCACTCAGGTTCCAACCTGTCTCTAGAATTCTCTAGTGATGAAAGAGCCTTGGTCCCCTGGGGCCACCGGGATGTCTCTGCCTCACACTGGTTATGCTCAGGGTGGGTAGTGAGAATAGGGACAGGGACAACCCTACCATCCCCTCCTGGAGCAGTTCAGTTCAGTTCAGTCACTCAGTCGTGCCTGACTCTTTGCGACCCCATGAACTGCAGCACGCCAGGCCTCCCTGTCCATCACCATCTCCCGAATTCACTCACGTCCGTCGAGTCCGTGATGCCATCCAGCCATCTCATCCTCAGTCGTCCCCTTCTCCTCCTGTCCCCAATCCAGAAGCCAGAGCTTTTCCAGGCTTTTGGACTCTGTGGACGGTGAATGCTTCAAAAACTTTAGGATCCCACAGAACTAATAAGAGTTTCATTTATTAATGACAATTAACTTTAATATTCAAAAAAATTCAGACAAGTTTCTCAGAGTTGGTACTGAGTCAGTGTAGAAAATATCCTTTCTTGGGGAAAGACTTGGAACATGGAATTAGCAGATATAAGCTGTTACGCATAGGATGGATAAACAAAAAGGTCCTACAGTATATTCAACGGCCTGAGATAAACCATAATGGAAAAGAAAATGAAAAAGTATCTATGTATTTAACTGTGTCACTTGACTGTACAGGAGAGATTGATATACACTGTAAGTCAACTATACTTCAATTAAATACACATAGTTTATATATTAAATATTCATTTATAAATAATTCCTATATTAAATATATATTTATAAATAATACAGAATTTATATATTAATATATAATAAATAAAATTATATATTAAATATATATAATACATAGAATTTATACTATATGTATAATGACATTGACATTCTATATATATTGAAGCAACTTAGCACGGACACACATACATAAATTTATATATTAAATATATATAAACTTAAATATGATGTTTCCCTGATAGCTCAGTTGGTAAAGAATCTACCTGCAGTACAGGAGACCTGGATTCAATTCCTGGGTTGGGAAGATCCTCTGGAGAAGGGAAAGGCTACCCACTCCAATATTCTGGCCTGGAGAATTCTAGGGACTGTATAGTCCATGGAGTCAGAAAGAATCGAACATGACTGAGTGACTTTCACTTTCAAAGTTAAATATACATATACACACAGACACACGTGTGTGTGTGTGCTGAGCTTAGTCGCTCGGTTGTGTCTGACTCTCTACAACCCCATGGACTGTGGCCTCTAGGCTCCTCTGTCCATGGGGATTCTCCAGGCAAGAATACTGGAGTGGGTTGCCTTGCCTTCCTCCAGGGGATCTTTCCAACCCAGGGATTGAACCTAGGTCTTCCGAATTGCAGGCAGATTCTTTACTGTCTGAGCCAGTAGGAAAGCCATATATATAAGAAAATATTCTTTCTCTAGAGGTAAAACTGCACAGGGGTTCTATTTGAATTTCAAGGGGAGAGCAGCTTGCTTTGAGCCAGTACAGCTCAATGAAGCTTAGTGTGGTACATCTTATTACCAGGACTACACCGTAGTGTAAAGGGACCCTGGAATCTAGATTTGGAGTTCATGAGGTCTCCAGACACTGTTTCCTCTTCTTTCTTCCCTAAGGCTGCTTCTCTATGGGCCAGTCCTCACATTTTAATCTTCTAGAAATGCACAAATAACTCAATTGCATGTCAGAAGGTAAAAAAAAAAATTAACTTTCATTTTTAAAAATATCTAAGTTCATCTTGAACTCCAAGCCCTTTTCCTACTGGTAGCAACCAAATATTTCCTTTTACTACCTGAAGAGTCCTCAGTTAGTAAAACTAACTGTAAAACTTAGACAGTGAGCTCTAAGGTTTTGACAGTGCCCAAGGTTTCTTTTCCAAGACACAGTCCGGGTGCCGGAGTGGACCTGTTGTGCCCTGTCACGTTCAGCAATCTTTGTCTGCCCCAAGACTGCAAAGATCTTCCATGGGTTTCATAGCTTCAGGATTTTACTTTTAAGTTATAAATGGTAAGCCTAAGTATGTGTTGCTTAATTTTTATTTGAAGATTTTTCTAGATACTTGTTGATAAGGTCTAATTCCAAGTGGTCAGAGATTCATGCTGGTATGATATCATGGCAAAAACCAATTACTGGCTGTCTCTAAAGTAAATTGCAGAAGGACAAAAGGTAGTCTTTTATTTTGCTCACATATTTACCATTTTTGGTATCTTTTCCCCATGTTGAAGACCCAAGTTTCCTCCTGGTGTCATTTCTCATCAATCTGAATAACTTCCTTTCACATTTCCTGGTGAAGAAGTCGCTCAGCTTCGGCTAGCTAAAAATGTCTGTCTCCTGAATTTTTTGAAGAATGTATCTTACTGGATATAGAACTTTAGCACTAATCATTTCATTATCTTATCATCACATGATCTCTTGCTTCTTTGCTTCTGATAAAAACTCAGATGTGACTCCTGTCACTGGTCTTTTGTATCTGTGTCATTTTCTTCTCTGGCTGGTTAAGACTTTTTATTTTTCAGCAGTTTGACTATGACATACCTTTCTGTGGTGAGTGTGTATGTTTATCTTCCCTGGAGTTTATTAAGATTCTTGAGTTTAGAAGTTAGTGTTTTCCATCAGGTTTAGGACATTTTCAGCCATATTTTTCAAATGCTTTTCCTGCTCATTTTCCCTCTCTTCCTCTCTGAGATTCCAATTGCACTTAGAATGCTTGATATTGTACCAAATGTCACTGAAGCTCTTTCATTTTAAAAAATTTGTTTTGTTTTGTGTTTTTAAGACTGGTTTATTTGAGTAAAGATATCAATTAAACCACGAGAGAATGCTTTATGACCACACACTTCTATTTCATAGCCACGCCATGCAGCATGTGGGATCTTAGTTCCCCAACCAGGGATTGAACCCATGACCCCTATCTTAGGAGTTCAGTGTCTTAAACACGGGACTGCCAGGGGAGTTCTCAATTTCTTTCTAAAAGAGCTCTTTCTGCTTTAGATTTATCATAAATCACATTGCTCGGTTCCTAAGCCTTTATTTATGCACTGAATGGCATAATCTTTTTGAAGGCAGTATTCTTGCCTGGAGAATCCCGTGGATGGAGAAGCCTGGTAGGCTACAGTCCATGGGTCGCAAAGAGTCGGACATGACTGAGCGACTTCACCTTCCCCTAAAAAAAGATTGGCTTATTTGTATTGGCCTGTCTTCTAGTTTATTTACCCATTTTTCTGTTTGGGGTATCCACTGAATTTTTTAGTTCTGAGTCTTGTCCGTTCTGGAACTTCCATTTGATTCTTTTTAAAGAACTGTTTCCATTGCTCTGCTGAGATTCCCTACCTGTTTTATGGCGGTGGTGTTGTTTAGTCACTGAGTTCTGTCTGACTCTGTGACCGCGTTGACTGTAGCCCGCCAGGCTCCCCTATCTGTGGGATTTCCCAGGCAAGAATACTGAAGTGGGTCGGGTCATCATTTCCTTCTTCAGGGGATCTTCCCAACCCAGGGATCAAACCTGAGTCTCCTGCATTGACAGATTTTTTTTTTTTTTTTTAACCACTGAGCCACCTGAGAAGCCCATCATGGCAGTGTTTTCCTTTAATTCCTCAAATATATTTAGAACAGCTACTATAAATTTCTTATCTGCTGATTGCAACATCTAGGTTACCTTAGAGTTCTATTTCTCTTGCTTGATTTTTTTCTTGAGTATGTGTCACATTTTTCTGTTTCTTTGCATAGCTAGAAATTTTTTATTGTATTTTTTTGTGAACAGTGGGTTTAGAGATTCTGTATCTTTGGTCTGTCTTTGACAATAGCAGGCAGGTAATTATGGCATATCAACTTGAAGTTATGGTAGCTTGATTTTGATTTTTTTTTAATTGAAAGATAATTGCTTTACAGTATTGTGTGGGTTGACTGTTACTCTTTAAAATGGGTCTGTTTTGGATAGTTTGCTTAATATGAGGGAAATATCTTCTGTCTTGGGGCATAATCTTTGATTGTCTCCCCTCCTTCTTCTCTGATATCAATAAAATGTTCAAGGTGTTTATGAAATCTCTCCTGGAAAAGTTGGCAAGATTCAAACTCCACATTCTTGTCTCTCTCAGCATTTGAAATCTCTATTCAGTTTTTAAAATTTTTAGCTTCTTTCAGGACCTACCTCTTTGATTTTCAGCCACTCTGACAGCCCTGAACTCTGTCCTCTGACACTTCAAACAGTTAAGATTGCAGCTTTCTGTGTGGCAGGCTGAGGAGTGCCCTCATCAGAAAACTGTCTAAACATAGGTCTCATCCTGTGTGGTTCCTTTTTTCAAAGGTCAAAGTCCCCTTTGGTTTCTGCCTGCTTCTGGTTGCTCTCCAGTGCTTTCACAGCTTTCCTTTCTAAAATATTTTGTTTCAAGTTGTTACTTGTTACCTTCAGGAGGTTTGGTCTAGTAAGAAGGAGCTACTCCATCCACCGTTATTAGAACTAGAACTTCTTCTATACCCATTTACGGATTTTTAAATGTACTGCAAAATTGGCCTTCACAAATATTGTACCAAATTATATTCTTACTGGTAGTGGATGAGAATTCTTAATATCCATCCTCCCCCTTGGCATCCAGAATATCTGAAGCTAAATATCATGGAATGTTAGAATCTTAGAGACCACCAGATACAGTAATTCCAAGTTCAAGGTCCCTGGATTTCAAAAGGATTCCAGAAGATAGTGTACAGTTGAAGGACAATTTTTGTAAGTTATAAACACTGTTTCCAAATATGAAATACATAGTTAACCCATTTTGAGTGACATTACTTTTGGTTAACTTTTCCTTGGTGGCTCAGACAGCAAAGAGTCTGCCTGCAATGCAGGAGACCCAGGTTTGATCCCTGGGTCAGGAAGATCCCCCTGGAGAAGGGAATGGCTACCCAGTATTCTTGCCTGGGAAATCCCATGGACAGAGGAGCCTGGCGGGCTATAGTCCATGGGATCTCAGAGTAGGACACAACCGAGCAACTAACACTTTTGATTAAAATGACATCCTATTTTTCATGGAAACATTGATTTCTTTTGATAACTTTCTGCAGAAGTAATCAACCAGGACTTCTGCTTGATGGTTTAGTTATGCTTTTGGCCAACTCAAACAGGCAAAATGCATTATTACTGATAAGTGAAGTGTGGCTTTTATGAAATAGGAACCTTAAGGAGAAAGCAAATCAAAAGAATTGCTGGTGGCCCTGGACCCTTTGAGCAGTGATGGGCATTACCTGCCGATGAATTTAGACTTCATCTTTGAGTGTCTCTTTATCCAGATAACTTTGTTGGCTATGGCTTAAGTATCTTTATTTACTTAGGCCCAAAGAGATCAAGGGCTTCCATGGTGGCTCAGCAGTAAAGAATCTGCTTGCAATGCAAGAGATGCATGTTTGATCCTTGGGTCAGGAAAATCCCCTGGAGAAGGGAATGGCAACCCATTCCAGTACGCTTGCCTGGGAAATCCCATGGATGGAGGAGCCTGGTGGGCTGCATTTCATGGGGTCAAAAAAAGTTGGACACGACTTAGGGACTAAACAACAACAACACGAAGAGATCAAAGAACTTGCCTGGAGTTCCACAGAATCATTCCCACTGTGGGTGCAGAGACCAAAACCCAACATCAGACTTTGTTCTTATCACTGACATACATCTTAACTGTGAAGGAGTAATTGTCCTATCTACCATGGTTCAGAAAGAAAAACAGAAAACAGTGACCTGGGAGAAGATGAGCTTGTCCTGGGAGCATTGTCATAGTAGGACGGGCAGCTGTGTTCTTTGAAGTGCCCATGATTCCCTTGTCACTAACTTTCAGAAGCAAGAAAATGTCTCTGGAGTCCAGGTGAACAGATTTTCGCAGACCCATTGTATCTTACTAGGTTTTCTTTCTTTCTTTCTTTCTTTCTTTTGCTGCAATGTTTATTTCTTATATTTTGACACTGGATTTGGTTTTGTGTGTGGATTCACTTCAGTCTTGTTTCCTAGATTTCTAAAGGCAGACACTTCCCATCTTTCGTAATCACCGGAAATGACTAGAGTCATGTAAACACATAGCTTGTTTTTCCTTTTATCACTCCTCCGACATCCAGGCAACTGGTACATATTCCTTAGTATGTATTTTCTGTGGCTAAACTTAGGTCTATTCCAGCACTTGCTTTTTTCCAGGAAAATCGGTGTCCCTATTGGAGGCAGCAATCATGAAGCCACAGAGACTTTGTCAAAGTCTTATGGATTTAAAAGGACTTAGATCAACTTAAAAAAAAAGTTTAGTTTGCTCTTTTTAAAACTTTTATTTGTTTGGTTAACTTGTTTTTGGCCGTGCTGGGTGGGTCTTCTCTCTAGTTTCGGGAGCGAGGGCTGCGCTCTGTTCGCTGTGTTGGTTTCCCACCGCGGTGGCTTCTCTAGCTGTGTAGCTGAGCCTCCCAGGCTCTAAGCACAGGCTCAGTAGTTGTGGCGCATAGCCTTAGCTGCTCTGTGGCGTCTTCCTGGACCAGAGATCGAAAAACCAGTGTCCCTTGCGTTGCAAGGCGGATTTGTAACCACTGTACCGCAAAGGAAGCTGGAGTTCAGTCCTCTTTGATGAAAGGTCCAGGACACCAGCAAAAGGAGGCCTGGGAGCCTGTCTCCTCTCCACCTTGAACCTGGTGAACTCAGTCCAATCTTCCCTTTTCAGTCTGGGACCTGGCTCGTCTATCCAGAGAACAAGACTGGAGGCAGACCAGGCCGGTGGCCTCTCCAGTTGTGGGATGCCAGGCCTGAGGGTGGGGCATTCACAAATAAGATGGGAAAGGGGTCTGTTCCCCATCCAGGCCCTGCAGTCCTCTGAGCCAGGTAGAGGATTCCCACTGGGGCTTCAGATCCACTCAGATCATCTCTTGAGGAATTATATGTGGGGTAAAAGCAGGGCCAGGGGACCGCTTAGACTTCAGGCCAGTGCATTTGGATCTGTGAATTATGTGTTTTTTCCCTCTACTTTCATCTGGGCTCTTCAAATAAAAGGATTTGAGAAGCCGAATGCTTTGGACTGTCGACAGAAATAATCGATAAACAATCTATAATCAGAATCAAAAAGAGTTTTATTTGAGCCAAACTGAGGACTGTATAGCCCAGAAGACAACCTCTCAGAGGATCTGCTTGGGAGAAGCATGGTTTTCAGCAGTTTAATATGTTGTCAGAACAAAGAACATTAAATGAGTCATGGATACAGTCCTTCAAGATTTAAAAAAAATAGATCAGCATGTATAAAGTGAGTCAATATGGCCTTGGCACCTGGGAGGAGAGTCATATTATCAAAGGAGGACCAGCATGGGCATCGCAGGAAGAGGGATTCGATCTTTATTTTTAACATAGACATGCTTTACTTCTGGCCAATGAACCTTTTTCTTTTATAATTAAAGTAGATATACAGTATATGTTTTGATACGCCACAAACAGGCTATGATAGTCAGCATGAAATTCAGGTTAACTCGTGTATAAGGCAGAATGACTTCCCTATACTTCAACATGTGAAAATTTCTTTTATCAGGACACATATAAAAATATGTGTGGGCCCTGAAGCCAGAATACTTGGCTTAATCCTAGCTGCAACACATATTGGCTGTGTGATCTTGGGTAATGGCTTAACTTGTCTGGTCCTCAGTTTCCTCATCTGTAAAATATGACAATAATAGTGCCTATCTCATCATTATTAGGATTGTATTAGCTATTATGTATGACAGATTCTCCTCCCCCCAACCCCTGGCATACAGGATCTTAGTTCCTTGACTGGGGATCACACCCATGCCCTCTGCAGAGGAAGTGCAAAGTCTTCACCACTGGACCATCAGGGGAGTGCCAGCTGTTATGTAAGAAATTCTTAAACAGGACCTGCCATGTTGAAGGAAATGGCAACCCACTCCAGTATTGTTTCTGGGAAAATCCCATGGATAGAGGAATCTGCTGGGCTACAGCCTGTGGGGTTACAAAGAGTCAGACATGACCGAGCAGCTGAGCACATAAGCACATTTACAATTGCTATAGAAAGTACTATATAAATGTGAGCCATCATCATTTTTACAATTATTATTTTGCTTCCTTTCTCTGTGTTTATTATACATTTCTAATTGCAAAAAGAGATCCCAATTTTCCATTTATTAAGATGAAAGGAAAGCCTAGCTCCCCCCTGCCCCCATTGGCCCTGGCCTGTGCATGCTCTTCATCCAGGCTTTTCTTGCTAGAGCCAAAGACACACAATTCTTGTCCCCATGCCCAGGTAGGGGTGTTGAGACACAGAGCAGAGGTACCTCCTAGACTGTGGTTTGGGTCCCTGTGCAGTCTTTCAACTTCTTTTCTTGGTCTTTCAACTATCTTTTCAACTCTGTAATTTTTTTCATCCTCATTAACGAGAGTAGTCTTTTGTCATAATTATTTCTTGAAAATTAATATATACACATTGTAAAAAATCCTCAAGCACAAAAAGCCCCCAATTTTGATCCAAAGGTTGATTTTCTTCTCCTGTTACCAGTTACCTACATATCCTTCCAGGCTGGTTCTAGGACAGCATTCATCTGTTGTCTTCCCTGCTTGCTGATCAACACCATTGGTGCAGGTCTGTAAATGCATGTGGGTGTACAGACTAGAGTGAGATTGACCTCTGGGCTCCCCTGCCCAGTTCCCCACAGCCAAGGCCATCTGTTTGCACCTGCAGGTCATCAAGGTTATGAACCTCGGGGCGGGGCCTGTCTTAGTCCAGAGGANATTCACAAATAAGATGGGAAAGGGGTCTGTTCCCCATCCAGGCCCTGCAGTCCTCTGAGCCAGGTAGAGGATTCCCACTGGGGCTTCAGATCCACTCAGATCATCTCTTGAGGAATTATATGTGGGGTAAAAGCAGGGCCAGGGGACCGCTTAGACTTCAGGCCAGTGCATTTGGATCTGTGAATTATGTGTTTTTTCCCTCTACTTTCATCTGGGCTCTTCAAATAAAAGGATTTGAGAACCCGAATGCTTTGGACTGTCGACAGAAATAATCGATAAACAATCTATAATCAGAATCAAAAAGAGTTTTATTTGAGCCAAACTGAGGACTGTATAGCCCAGAAGACAACCTCTCAGAGGATCTGCTTGGGAGAAGCATGGTTTTCAGCAGTTTAATATGTTGTCAGAACAAAGAACATTAAATGAGTCATGGATACAGTCCTTCAAGATTTAAAAAAAATAGATCAGCATGTATAAAGTGAGTCAATATGGCCTTGGCACCTGGGAGGAGAGTCATATTATCAAAGGAGGACCAGCATGGGCATCGCAGGAAGAGGGATTCGATCTTTATTTTTAACATAGACATGCTTTACTTCTGGCCAATGAACCTTTTTCTTTTATAATTAAAGTAGATATACAGTATATGTTTTGATACGCCACAAACAGGCTATGATAGTCAGCATGAAATTCAGGTTAACTCGTGTATAAGGCAGAATGACTTCCCTATACTTCAACATGTGAAAATTTCTTTTATCAGGACACATATAAAAATATGTGTGGGCCCTGAAGCCAGAATACTTGGCTTAATCCTAGCTGCAACACATATTGGCTGTGTGATCTTGGGTAATGGCTTAACTTGTCTGGTCCTCAGTTTCCTCATCTGTAAAATATGACAATAATAGTGCCTATCTCATCATTATTAGGATTGTATTAGCTATTATGTATGACAGATTCTCCTCCCCCCAACCCCTGGCATACAGGATCTTAGTTCCTTGACTGGGGATCACACCCATGCCCTCTGCAGAGGAAGTGCAAAGTCTTCACCACTGGACCATCAGGGGAGTGCCAGCTGTTATGTAAGAAATTCTTAAACAGGACCTGCCATGTTGAAGGAAATGGCAACCCACTCCAGTATTGTTTCTGGGAAAATCCCATGGATAGAGGAATCTGCTGGGCTACAGCCTGTGGGGTTACAAAGAGTCAGACATGACCGAGCAGCTGAGCACATAAGCACATTTACAATTGCTATAGAAAGTACTATATAAATGTGAGCCATCATCATTTTTACAATTATTATTTTGCTTCCTTTCTCTGTGTTTATTATACATTTCTAATTGCAAAAAGAGATTCCAATTTTCCATTTATTAAGATGAAAGGAAAGCCTAGCTCCCCCCTGCCCCCATTGGCCCTGGCCTGTGCATGCTCTTCATCCAGGCTTTTCTTGCTAGAGCCAAAGACACACAATTCTTGTCCCCATGCCCAGGTAGGGGTGTTGAGACACAGAGCAGAGGTACCTCCTAGACTGTGGTTTGGGTCCCTGTGCAGTCTTTCAACTTCTTTTCTTGGTCTTTCAACTATCTTTTCAACTCTGTAATTTTTTTCATCCTCATTAACGAGAGTAGTCTTTTGTCATAATTATTTCTTGAAAATTAATATATACACATTGTAAAAAATCCTCAAGCACAAAAAGCCCCCAATTTTGATCCAAAGGTTGATTTTCTTCTCCTGTTACCAGTTACCTACATATCCTTCCAGGCTGGTTCTAGGACAGCATTCATCTGTTGTCTTCCCTGCTTGCTGATCAACACCATTGGTGCAGGTCTGTAAATGCATGTGGGTGTACAGACTAGAGTGAGATTGACCTCTGGGCTCCCCTGCCCAGTTCCCCACAGCCAAGGCCATCTGTTTGCACCTGCAGGTCATCAAGGTTATGAACCTCGGGGCGGGGCCTGTCTTAGTCCAGAGGAGTTCAAGACCCAGTTTAGTAAGTTGAATGTCATCTAGGTCATTGGCTAGTCTTGCAGCCAAGTTCTAAAATCCACCCTCTGCCTTTGGTCTGGTTCTTGAATCCCTCCAGCCTCTTCCCTTGAGCTTAGCTCTTTGACCTGAGAGCTTGCTCAGGAGCTCACCCTGTCCCCTCTAGTTCTGCCCAGAAGCCCACCCAAGAGACCAAGGCTGACCCATTGCAGCCACAGCCCATTCCTCATGTCTGGTCTCCCTGGTGTGTCTGGGTCACTGGGCTCTCTCTGCCAGGACCCTTGCTGGAACCTACTGACACTGTCCCTGTCCTGCACTGCGTCTGATTCTGTGGTCTCCACACTCTATGGGAAGACTCCCTCTCCCTGGCTTATTCTAATCCCAAGTACCTTAGGATTCAAGACCTACCCATGTGACTGAGAGATTCACTTAACCTCTTATGACACTCAGTTTCTTTGTCTGTAAAATGGGCCTGATAATCCCTGCATAATCCACAGAGTTGGTTAAGAGCCTAGTATTAAGTGCTGCCCTGTAGACAGAAATCCCTTTGTCTTCCTTTCACCCACCTCAGATATCGAATTTCCAGGTCCCATCAGCTTCCTCTCCCAAGAGCCCTGACTGCTCCCTGGCTGCTCACCAAGCTCCAAGCTTCCACTTTAACTTAAGGCTTGAAACCAATGAATCTCAGTTGACTTCGTTTTCATTCCTTCCAGATTGGTCATCAGAACAGTTCCAGGAGAAGATCATCTCTAAGGTTCTTGAAGGGTGATGTCATAATAGCAATGATGTCATAATAAAAATGGTGGTCAGTATTCACTGAGCAGTAACTGTATGCCAGGTATTCTGCCAGGAGCCATACGTGAATGACCTCAGGGATCCTTTGTGACCAGCTATGGAGGCAACCCCACTGCCGTTGACTCATGACTGAGATGCTGGGACAGAGACTCAGAGTCTGGAAGTGATCTGATAAGGCGGCACCGCTAACAGGTGGGAGAGGGGCATTTAACCTGTGGAAAGACTCGAAGATTAGCCAAAGATCAGAGCTTGCTAGAGAAAGGGGGTCAGCCACCCTCACTTGCATGTAGCAGAGACTCAAAGGCAGGGGGATGCCGGGGTCCAGCCCCAGTGGATCCAGGGTAATTCAAAGGTAGGGGCGGAGTCAGCGTCCTAGAAAAAACTTATTTAATTACAGATGGAGAGGGATTAGGAATTTAGCAGAGAAAAAGAGGCCAAATAACTTGGTTAACACAGGGTACCAATCACCACCTACGTAGGCCGCAGGCGTCTTCCCGTTCTCCTGAAGGAGAGGAGGCACTGAGGCCCACCCCCCCGATCCAATCTTAGAAGCCCAGGCAAAATTAGTAGGCTTGGTGGGTCCTGTGCACCAGATGGGAATTCGACCAGAAAATAGTAAGAGAGAAAGGGGCTGAATAACTTGGTTTACGTGGGGTACCAATAAAATTCCGGACAAGGAATTTGCACCATCTGCATGGAGGGCACCCATGCTCCAGATGGGAATTCAGCCAGAAAATTGGGGAGCAGAAAGGAACGACATGAGAGAATCAGTCTTTCCGGAACTGATCCAATTTCTTTATTTTTCAGGTTTGTTTATATACCTTTTGTTACACATAGGGATGAATACAGAGTCACGCGGGGGTCACAGACCTGACTCTTGTCACAATCAGGTGTTTCATATAAAATTATACAAAGGTCTTATGAGTTTTTACATCATCTTCTGACCATGAGGTCTGCTAACATTTTATGGCCCTTTCTGATACCGGTCAGTTAACCAGAAAACTTATTTTTCCAGGAGTGATTTTTTCAGGCACCACCCTCCAAATAAAGTTGCATTCCTATAGGGTGTCGTGAGTTACAATCAAGAAAGGAATTTACTTAACCTAAGGTTTAACATGATTAGTCTTAAAGGTTAATACTTATTTCTCTTATATGCTTAAAGTTTAATACTTATTTTTCCTATATGCTAGTTATATTCATTATAAGGGCAGGGAATATAGAGATTTAGCAGCAAACATCAGTCCAACAAATGAAAATCCTTCACCAATGTTCCCTTTAACAATCTATTTAGTCCTAAGATAGTGATAAGGTTACATTTTTACATAGCAAGGACACAGTGATTTATAACAAAGTACAGTGATCTATAACAAAAGAGAAAATTCATTAACTCAAAAAGTCTAATATTGCTAACATCAAAAACTGCTATTTTCCTTTTCTATATTCCAAATACATTGATTAATATATTCCCAGGTGTCTAAGGATATGGAGGCCTGGCGGCAATCATTGACTCAACGACAAGAAAAAGCCCTGTGTTAATTAAGACTCCCAAAANCTCCAGATGGGAATTCAGCCAGAAAATTGGGGAGCAGAAAGGAACGACATGAGAGAATCAGTCTTTCCGGAACTGATCCAATTTCTTTATTTTTCAGGTTTGTTTATATACCTTTTGTTACACATAGGGATGAATACAGAGTCACGCGGGGGTCACAGACCTGACTCTTGTCACAATCAGGTGTTTCATATAAAATTATACAAAGGTCTTATGAGTTTTTACATCATCTTCTGACCATGAGGTCTGCTAACATTTTATGGCCCTTTCTGATACCGGTCAGTTAACCAGAAAACTTATTTTTCCAGGAGTGATTTTTTCAGGCACCACCCTCCAAATAAAGTTGCATTCCTATAGGGTGTCGTGAGTTACAATCAAGAAAGGAATTTACTTAACCTAAGGTTTAACATGATTAGTCTTAAAGGTTAATACTTATTTCTCTTATATGCTTAAAGTTTAATACTTATTTTTCCTATATGCTAGTTATATTCATTATAAGGGCAGGGAATATAGAGATTTAGCAGCAAACATCAGTCCAACAAATGAAAATCCTTCACCAATGTTCCCTTTAACAATCTATTTAGTCCTAAGATAGTGATAAGGTTACATTTTTACATAGCAAGGACACAGTGATTTATAACAAAGTACAGTGATCTATAACAAAAGAGAAAATTCATTAACTCAAAAAGTCTAATATTGCTAACATCAAAAACTGCTATTTTCCTTTTCTATATTCCAAATACATTGATTAATATATTCCCAGGTGTCTAAGGATATGGAGGCCTGGCGGCAATCATTGACTCAACGACAAGAAAAAGCCCTGTGTTAATTAAGACTCCCAAAATATTCCAAAACTCTCTGAGCTGTTTATGGTTGAGAGGTAGTAAACAATCATGTGTCTACAGAGAGGCTTAACCTGAGACGCCCTTGTCCCACCTAGGGCAGGGAATTAGCAACAATTATTGACACAACAAATGAAAAATCCTTTTATCAATATAATTCCCAACCAACCCACTATACTAATAATTTCTGACTTCCCACAAGAATTTGCCTTTAGTAAGTCAAAACATCTCATGCCTCTCATGGTTGGAGGGCTGTTGTGGCCAGAGGAACCTATACAGGCAGGCTAGATAACCTTCAGAGGAGTTCAATAAGTTGAAACACTCTAGTCACGCCCAGGAATTTTTACTGCCTTGGAACTGCATGTTTACTCCTCAGAGAGAAACGGTTATGGGGGAGAGCCCCCCGTAGGTGAGAGTACAGGACAGACTCTGGTTTTGGGGTAAGATGCTCGAGAGCAGGGGAAATACCTGAGACTTGGTCACGCCTTTGCGTATGCCGAATTCCCCTTCCTCATGACCTTTGCCATGGGCGGAGTTCCTCACGCTGGCCCCCAACAGGGATGGGAAAGCTTTAAAGTAAGGGAGGGATGAGAAGGGATCAGAGGCTGTCAGCTGACAGTGGATCTGGGGGCTGTTGGCACAGGGGATCTGGGGGCTGTTGGCACAGTGGATGTGGAGGCTGTTGACACAGGGGATCTGGAGGCTGTTGGCACAGTAGATGTGGAGGCTGTTGGCACAGTGGATGTGGAGGCTGTTGACACAGTGGATGTGGAAGCTATTGGCATAGGGGATCTGGAGGCTGTTGGCATACTGGATCTGGAGGCTGTTGGCATACTGGATCTGGAGGCTGTTGGCATACTGGATCTGGAGGCAGGCTACATAGGACTGGACATCCTGTGTAATTGATTAGGGCTTATATCTGGCTTTCTCCTGTTGGTCCTAAGTTGGATGTGGGGACAAATTAGAGAAGCTGTCAGTGATTCATCAACTCCTGGACAATTTGGCTGATGGCTACAGCAATGACTATTTATCTTCCTGGATTGTCAAGCAAATCAGCAATCTGGGTTCCTGTGAGTCTGACTTAGAGCAGGCTGGTTTCCTGGGCTGTTGGCTGTGGATAAGGATTTGGTTTCCTGGGCAGGTTGCTATAGGTTATGCGGCAGAATTCTGCTTTTATTTAATTAAAAAGAAATTTTGTCTATGCCCACAGCATGCAGGATCTTAGTTCCCTGACCAGGGATTGAACCTGTGTCCCCTGCAGTAGAAGCACAGAGTCCCAGCCACTGGACCACCAGGGAAATCCCAGAGTTCTGTTTTTATATTTGGCCTGGTCATTGTCCATTTGTATATTCAGTCTCTCAAATCCGAGGAAGTCCAACTCCATATTCTTGGAATCTGGAAAACTCCATAAGGGCTAATTCAAGAGCATCTCAGAAGAGTCCTAGATTCTGAACCTACAAAGGTTTAATCTGCTTCGGGCTGCTGACCTCTGCGGCTCCCAGGTGGGCGTATTTCTACCATTTCAGAGGTCTAATGCCTCAGTGGCTCCCAACAGCGGCAGCTGCAGTGTTTCTTGGGGGTCTGAGCCTCTCCAGCTAGAGGCCAAGCACACAGCCACACCCTGAGCAGACCCCAAGCTCCTGCCCCCACACTAGGGTCTGCAGAGATCAGCACTCCAGACTGGCCGGCTCGACTCAGCTAAGGCTGCCAAGACAAGTTTCTGCTGGGCACATTTTCTGTGTGGTGTGTTTTTCTTTCTTTGGTAGCTCATAAAATTCCCCTGCCTGCCCTGGGCCTCTCAGTCTTTAATCTTCAACCTCTCTTGGAGCTGTCCCTATTTCTTTTTAATTGTGCTTCTTTTTTTTTTTTTTTTTTTCTAAATGGAAGTTTCCTATTGACTTTTTATGACAATATAGAGACGTGGATGGACTCCAACAAAAATGAAATCTTTATGGAATAGTCATCTGTCTCCTGGAGCCTCCTGACAAATGTTCCTCCTTGGATACCCAGACATCTGTACATATTGGTGGGGAGCAGGGGGCCGGTGGGGAGTCGCTCTGGTCTTGGCTGAAGTATCATGACCACGGAGGGAGGGGTGTGCAGCTCAGCCAGCAGGAGAGGGGGAGGGGGTGTGAGGGTGACATGAGATACGGAGCAGGAAAAATAAATCTTTCCCAGGTACAATCCCTTTGCCTTCCTTAGTGTCAGCTGAATTGGCACCGCTCCCTAATCCCGAACAACCTGGCTGCCTGGCTGCACGTGGGACACACGCAGGGTGACATGTCCGGTGACCCCTTGCTCAGCGTCTCTTGCCTTGGGCCCCCAGCCTGGCCTGAAACGTCTTTGTCTTGGGCCCTAACACCAGACATGACTGTCTGGGGTCGTGGGCTTGTTTCCCTCAGGCAAGCTTCCCGGAGTGTGGTCTGGGAATGGCTTGGGACCCACTGATGGTTCTCCAGGGATCAGGAGCCTATGCAGGCATGAGTTACTTGTGCCAGGAGGGGAGGAACAGTTCTCCACTTACAAATCAGTATTAGAAACCCCCCACACCACAGGCCTGGCCCACATCTGGGCACTAGGTCTGAAGGGTCACGGTCCCTCGTCCCACAGAGCTGATGTTCTTGAAGGAGGAAACAGGCAAAATTTAGAAGCCCCCCACCCCGCCAAAATTAAGTGAATATGTAAATGATGTGACATTTTCAGATTGTGGGGAGTGTGTGGGACAAACAGAGAGGGGAGAGAAGGCTGCTGCAGGGGAGGAAGGGCATCTGCTTTAGACAACGGTCAGGGAAGCCTGCCTGCTGACACTGGAGATGAGCTCAGGTCAAGGAAAGAGCAGTTCAAGCAGAGAGTCAGCAAGTCCAAAGGCCCTGGGGCACTGGTGGACTTGAGAGCCAGAGAAAAAGTGAGGGTGTCTAGAATGATGTGAGCCCCCAGAGGAGCGGAGGGAGAGGAGGCGGGTCAGGTCTGGGGCTTTGCGAACAAGCCTTCCTGATGAACATCTCTTGTTTCAAGGACAGCATGAGCCACTGTGTGGATTTAGGGACTGGAAGCCTGACACAACCTGATTTTCACTTTATTTATTAATTTATTTTTAAAATTGGAGTATAATTGCTTTCTTGGGCAAACTCTGGGAGATGGCGAGGTATGGGCAAGCCTGTCAGGCTGCAGTCCACGGGATTGTGAAGAGTCGGACACAACTTGGTGACTGAACAACAACATAATTACTTTATAATGTTGTGATAGTTTCTGCTGTACAGTGACGTGAATCCGCTATAAAGACACATATATCCTCTCCCTCTTGAGCCTTCCAGCCCACCCACCCCGCTTCCCCTAGGTCATCACAGAGCCCCAAGCTGAACTCCTTGTGGTACATAGCAGCTTCCCGCTGGCTATCTATTTTACACACGCACTGTTAAACAGTGTTTAGTCACTCAGTCATAGCCGACTCTTTGCAACCCCATGGACTATAGCCTGCCAGGCTCCTCTGTCCATGGGGTTCTCCAGGCAAGAGTACCGGAGTGGGCTGCCATCTCCTTCTCCATTTTATACTTGGTCATGTATACATGTCAACATTGCTCTTCCAGTTCATCCCCCCTTCCCCTTCCCTCTCTGTGTCCACATGTCTTTTCCCTACGTCTGCATCTGTATTCCTGCACTGCAAATAAGTTCATCAGTGCCATTTTTCTAGCCATAAAAAGAAACAAAAGCGGGTCATTTGTAGAGATGTGGATTGGACGTGACAGTGACATAGCACGCATGGATAAACCTAGAGCCTGTCATAAAGAGTGAAGTAAGTCAGAAAGAGAAAAACAAATAGCATATATTAACCCATATACATATACATACATATATATATGGACCCTAGAAGAATGATTTTCACTCTAGAGATGCTATTCTGACTGCTGGGTCTCTAGAGTAGACTGTAGAATTGTATTAACACCAAGCTGCCAAGGTTCTGGAGCTTTGAGAAGGCAGCACAAGGCTTCTACTCAAGGGGCTTGGGGTGGAGGGAGGTGGCAGGGTGGCTATTTCTTTAGGTGGTTTGCTTCCTTAAACTTCAGGGCCTCCTATGAGGCTTGTCCGCAGCCTGAGTTTTGAGGACAACTGAGAAGTTATGTAGGGGATAACTGATAGTTATGTTTGCCTCCCTCCCATTGACAGGCTTTCAGGAGAGGACGAAGCCCTGTAGCCTCACATGGGAATTTTGTCAAGGAATGGGATCTCCTCAGTGAGTGCCAGCTGTCTACCCAGCAGGAGGAAAGGTCACATACATCTTAGTAAGGGAGGAACATGTTTCAGCACCTATGTGGCAGGCTCTGTCCCATATCTTATAACTGCCACCACTGCCCGGAAAAGTACTGTTACATATGAGATCTGGGACTCCCTCGGTGGTAGAGTGGATAAGAACCCACTTTCCAGTGCAGGCGACACAAGTCTGGTCCCTGGTCTGGGAAGATTCCGCCTGCCACAGAGCAACTAAGCTTGTACACCACAACCGCTGAGCCCACGCGCCCTAGAGCTTGCACTCTGCCATGAGAAGTCTCCATAAGGAGAAGCCTGCGCACAGCCAATGGAGAGTAGCTCTCCCTCACCGCAACTGGAGAAAGCCCCTGCAAAGCAGTGAAGGCCCAGCACAACCACAAAAACTATGAAACCTGGAACCAGAGAGCTTACGAAACTTGCCGAAGGTCACACAGCACCAAAAGGCAGAGCTGAGGCTGTGAGTGGCCTTGGAGAGCATCCACGCGCTGAGGGCTCAGTGTGCCCCTCCCATAAGTACTGTTACGGTTCCTCAGGGAGAATGAGGATCATGCCTGGGAGAAGCTGGGGCACCCTTGGGAGACCCTTGTGTCTTCCTGCCATGGGCCTAAGGTCACAGAGTCTGCCTGAAGTCTGCAAGCTTTCAAGAAACATGCTTGACACTGGCCCAAAGAATTAGCTTCAACGTCTAAGAAGAAAGCTGCAAAGTCAGAGCTAGGCATTTAGATCAACAGAGAATAAGAAAAGTGAAAGATGTTCTTTTAGCTCCACTTCTTCCTTCTTCTGCACTCATCTCTGCCTTTTGCAGCTCCAAGTGTCTGACCTCCATCACTTTCCTTCTGCATGAAAAACCCCTTTTAGCATCCCCTGCAGGGTACATCTCTTGGCAATGAATGCCCTCTGTTTTTGTTTGCCTGAGAAAAATCTTTATCTTTCACTTTTTTTCCCAATTAAAGTTTCATTGTGAGGTAATTAGAAATTTATATGTGTTGTAGGAAATAAATCAGAGAAATCCTGTGTACCCTTAATGCCACTTCCCCTAAAGTACCATCTTGCAGACCCATAGTAAGAGATCACAACCAGAATACCGACATCGCTGCACTTTTGCGTATATTTGTTGGTGTGTATGTGCACACACAGGTGCACATGCACGCAGTTAGTTCTGTTCAATTATATCCCATGAGTGCACTTGTGTATCCATCACCACAGTCAAGGTATGTTTTATTTCCTTCACCAGAAGTATCTCTCAGTCTGCCCTCATAACCCTTGCTCCCTCCTACCCACTCTCTCCGCTCCCTCAACCCTGGCAACCACTGGTCTGTTCCCTTTTTATAATTTTACCATTTCAAGAATATTTTATAAATGGGGTCGTGGTCCATATGTCTTTTTCGCTCAGCGTAACTCTCTGGAAATTCATCCATGTTGTTGGGTGTATGGATAGCCAACCATGCTCTGGATTGCTGAGAGCTATTCCACGATAGATGTACTATGATTTGCAGTGTTTAACCACTCATCACCAAAGGACATCGAAGGCTGTTTCTTGTTTGGGGGCAGGGAGATCAGGGAGAAAAATGGTCTGAGAGAGGATGGAGAAAAGAGTCCCCACCAAACCAACCAATCAACCAAATGAGCTAGAGAAAGAATAAGCAACCCGTGCAGTGAGTGAGGATGGGGGAGGGTGGTTGGGGGGAGATGGAAGTGGCTGCTCCAGGAGGGCGCATCCAGGGTGAAGAGAGAATTACAGAGTGGAAAGTCGTAAAATAAATTCTCATGCCCCTGCAGGTTCCTTATTTTCAGTAAAACCCGTATTCTCATACAAGAATTTGCAGAGCAGACATTTCTCCTTTTGGGAAGAGGCAGCCCAAGTCAGTGCGGATCACCCGCAGCTCCCAGCCCTGCATGCACACACTCCCTCATTTGCTAACATGCACACACTTTTGCACACACGCACACAAGTCCAGGGCTTTCCTGGACTTCTGGGTTGCTCAGTGGTAAAGAATCCACCTGTCAGTGCAGGAAACACAGGAGACCCGATCCCTGGGTCGGGAAGACCCTCTGGAGGTAGAAATGGCAACCCACTCCAGTGTTCTTGCCTGGAAAGTCCCATGGACAGAGGAGCCTTGTGGGCTGCAGTCCATGGAGTTGCAGAGTGGGGACATGGCTGAGCAGCTGAACGACAATGAGACCGGCCCCAGTGCCGCCATGCTGTAAGGGGCTTCACCTCCTCCTTTTTTGAAGCAGATGTTCTTCATATATTAATAGCTTCTGATCACCAGCCCCCTTGCCCACTGATGCCTCTTGGGGGTTGGGGGATGAGGGAGTAAGAGTCATTTATTCTTGGCATCCTGATTAGAACTTGGAATTTAGTGCCTACTAGAAATAATACATGGAGCATGGAGTTTTAGAATTACATCTTTTGTGGAATGTCATAGGACTCTAGTCATCCCAAAACATTTTTGTCTGTGGGAAAATGTACCTTGAGTTCCATCTTGCCAGTGAATTTTTATGGGTTTGAGTGTTGTGTAAACTCTTTGTATTATCCAGCAATATGTGTTTATTGTAAAAAAAAAATCATCAAGGATAAAGAAGAAAATAAATATAACCTATGGTTTTTTATTGCATTTTTTTCTTACAAAAAGATTATCATATTGCACATACTATATATCATATCTGGTCTCAGTTGGTAACTATATATTGCAAAATTGTAAAATTGGTCCCCCAAGATTCTATGCCTAAACCCAGAACCTATGAATACCATGAGCTACCATGCCCATGAAAAGATTACCTTACTTGGCATAAAAGAACTTGGTAGGTGTAATTTAAGGTTATTAGTTAATTGAGTTTAATATAAGCAGGTGATCCTGGATTGTCTAGAAGATTCCAGGGGGAATCCCATGTGCCCTTAAAGGCAAAAGAAGTCAGAGAGACTCAAATCATAGGAGGGATTTAATGTCCATTGGTGTCTTTGAAGATGAGGCCACAAGCTAAGGAAACAGGGGAGGCATCTGGGAGCTGAGAAAAACCCTGGCTGGCAGCCAGCAGGGAGATGGAGATCTCAGCTCCAGAGTCACAGAGAACTGAATTCTGCCAACTTTAAAGTGTCTGTAAGCAGATCCTTCCCTTGAACCTCAGGATAAGTGCATAGGCTAGCTGACACCCTGATTTCAGCTTGTGGGACCCCAAGCAGATACCCCAGTGAGCCTACCTGGACTCCACACCTACAGAACTGTGAGATAATAAATGAGTGTTGCTTTACACTACCCAGGTTTGTGATAAATGGTTCAGTTCAGTTCAGTTGCTCAGTCGTGTCTGACTCTGCGACCCCATGAACTGCAGCACTCCAGGCCTCCCTGTCCATCACCAACTCACAGATTTCACTCAGACTCACGTCCATCGAGTTGGTGATGCCATCCAGCCATCTCATCCTCTGTCGTCCCCTTCTCCTCCTGCCTCCAGTCCTATCAGGGTCTTTTCCAATGAGCCAGCTCTTCGCGTGAGGTGGCCAAAGTATTGGAGTTTCAGCTTCAGCATCAGTCCTTCCAATGAACACCCAGGACTGATCTCCTTTAGGATGGACTAGATTGGATCTCCTTCTTGCAGTCCAAGGGACTCTCAAGAGTCTTCTCCAACACTACAGTTCAAAAGCATCAATTCTTCGGTGCTCAGCTTTCTTCACAGTCCAACTCTTACATCCATACATGACCACTGGAAAAACCATAGCCTTGACTAGACGGACCTTTATTGGCAAAGTAATATGTCTGCTTTTCAATATGCTATCTAGGTTGGTCATAACTTTTCTTCCAAGGAGTAAGCGTCTTTTAATTTCATGGCTGCAATCACCATCTGCAGTGATTTATGCAGCATTAAAAAACCAATCCTGTCATAGACCACAAGCGTTTTCCATGCCAGTGAGCTTATTTGACATGTTTTGGTGGCTGGCTGCAAGAGTATTCTATTACATGGATGTCCCATACTTCGGTGAGCGTCCTTTAATGATGGACACTAAATCATCTTTGAGTTTAACACATTCATTTGCAGAGGGCACTCTCAAACCGAGACCTCACATATCTTACTCTTACTTACCAGGGCAGAAGTTTCTGAGAAATACCCTCCGCATCCTTGGGCCTCAGCCAGAGCAGACTAGACTCATGATTTCCGATGTGTGCTGGGTCTTGCTGACACTGTACCCTGACTTCAAACAGCCTCTCTCCCCATGCCCTGACTCATGTTAGTAGACACACTTTTCAAAAAGCAGAGCCTCCTTACTTCTAATCACAGTGAAATGGAGTAACAGGGACCAGATTTATCCTCTTGCATGAAACAAATAAATATGGCAAAACTATATGAATCTACAAAAACTTACTAGGACCGAGTCCAAAAAAGGGCAGGATCTAAGATCAGTATAAGAAAATCACTTGCATTTTTATGTACCAGGAATGGACAATCAGACATTGAAATGAAAAATACCACTGATAGTAAAAAAAATAGGAAAGTATTTAGGAATAAATCTGGCAACAGATTTGGAAGTATACTGAAAGCTGGACTTTCCTGGTAGCTCAGCTGATAAAGAATCTGCCTGCAATGCAGGAGACCCCAGTTTGATTCCTGGGTCTGGAAGTTCCCTTGGAGAAGGCATAGGCTACCCATTCCAGTGTTCTTGGGCTTCCCTGGTGGCTCAAACGATAAAGAATCCGCCTGCAATGCAGGAGACCTGGGCTCAATCCTTGTATTGGGAAGATCCCCTGGAGAAAAGAATGGCAACACAGGCCAGTATTCTTGCCTAGAGAATTCCTATGGACAGAGGAGCCTGGCAGCCTACAGTCCATGGTTGCAAAGAGTTGGACTCGACTGAGCAACTAAGCACAGCACATGCTGAAAACTACAAAGTATTGCTGAGAAGAATGAAATAGAACCTGAATACATAGCAAGATATACATGTTCTGGGTCAGAACACTCAATATTTTTAAGATGACTTTTCTCTAAGTTGATATATCAATTCAATGCAATCTCGGTCAAAAATCCTCAAAGACTGTGTGTGTGTGTTTTTAGAAATGATAAACTGATCCTAAAATTTAAAAGAAAACATAATAGACCTGGGATAGCCAAAGGATTTTTTGAAAAAGAAGAACAAATTTGGAGGAGTAACACTATCTGATTTTAGATCTTATTTTAAAGTTATAAGAATGAAACAATGTGGTATTGACATGCAGATGGAGCAACAGAACAGAATCTGTGTTTTAGAAGTAGATCAATTGATTTTCAACTAGGATGCAAAGGCAGTTCAGTAGAAAAAAGATACTCTTTAAACAAGTGAAGTGATGCTGGAAAAATCGAATATCCACATGCACGAAAGGGTGAACTTTGATGAATATCTCACACGGTATACAAAAATTAACTCAAAATGAATCATAGGTCGACTCTGAAAACCTACAGCTGGATGGGACGATTTGAGAGAATAGCACTGAAACGTGTGCATTACCCTATATAAAACAGACGACCAGTGCAAGTTCCATGCATGAAGCAGAGCACCCACAGCTGAGGCTCTGGCACAACCCGGAGGGATAGGGTGGGGAGGGAGGTGGGAGAGGGGTCCAGGATGGGACGACACATGTATACCCATGGCCGATTCATGTTGATGTATGGCAACAACCATACAATATTGTAAAGTAATTATCCTCCACTTAAATTAAAAAAAAAAAAACAAAAACCTACAGCTGTATAAGTTCTACAAGAAAATACAGAAGAAAATTCTAGGCAGAAGAGAAAGTCAGAGAGCCTCTGAAACTGAAACTGAAATTCTGGGTTAGGCAAAAAGCTTTTAGATATCTGACAACAAAAGCTTGACATATGAAAAGTTGGATTCATTGGACCTCATAAAATTTAAGGACTTCTACTCTGTGAGAGACATTGTTAAGAAGATGAAGAGATAAGCCATACACTAGAACATATTTGCAAGTCACATATCTAACAACAGATTTGCATCCAGAATATTTAAAAAAGAATTCAAAATCAGTAATAAGAGAACAACCTAATTTTATAAATGTGAAAAAGAATTGAACATACACTTCATCAAAGAAGATGTATGAAGGCCAAATAAGCACAACATCATTGGGAATTAGGAAATAAAGCATAGACTATAATACAAGATAACACTGCACACCCATTAGAATGTCTGAAATTTAAAATACTGATTGAAATGTGGAGGAGCTGGCACCTTATACACTGCCAGTGGGCACGCAACATAGTGCATCCACTGTGGAAATCAGATGGGCAGTTTCTTAGAAAATAAGCATACAGTTGCCCTGCGACCCAGCCACTCTACTCTTAGTATTTGCCCAAGAGAAATGAAAGCACATGTCTGCGCGGCTTTACTTTTTAAAAATATTTAACTTTTGATGTGGACCATTTTTAAAGTCTTCATTGTTTCTGTTTCTGTAAAGTCAATGTTGTTTGTTTCATGTTTTGGTTCTTTGGCTCAGAAGCATGTGGGATCTGAGCTCTCCATCCAGGGGTCGAACCTGTACCCTCTGCATTGGAAGGCCAAGTCCTAAACTTGACCAGACTGCCAGGGAAGCCCTAGCAGCTTTGCTTTTAATAGCTCAAGACTAGAAACAATCCCCAAATATAGCAACAAGTAAACAGATGAACAGTGATGTGTCCCTATAATGGAATACTGAGATAATAAGAAAGTTGTTACCCGTAGGAGTATGGGAAATGAAGCCCTGAGTCATGAAATCTGAAGCTGAAGAGTTAGACACATGGATGGCAGATCCTGGGAGCCAAGTTTCTCATCACTGGAGTGGGAGGTTACAGACAGGCCAGGGGGAGAGGCTGAAATGACCTATGGAGCAGTGGATTAGCAATGTAGACCTCCATAGGGACTCATGTTTAGCTTAATATTGATACAGATGGACACAAACAACATATTTATCGATATAAAAGTGAAATTGTTCGTTGCTCAGTCATGTCCGACTCTTTGANTGCTTTTAATAGCTCAAGACTAGAAACAATCCCCAAATATAGCAACAAGTAAACAGATGAACAGTGATGTGTCCCTATAATGGAATACTGAGATAATAAGAAAGTTGTTACCCATAGGAGTATGGGAAATGAAGCCCTGAGTCATGAAATCTGAAGCTGAAGAGTTAGACACATGGATGGCAGATCCTGGGAGCCAAGTTTCTCATCACTGGAGTGGGAGGTTACAGACAGGCCAGGGGGAGAGGCTGAAATGACCTATGGAGCAGTGGATTAGCAATGTAGACCTCCACAGGGACTCATGTTTAGCTTAATATTGATACAGATGGACACAAACAACATATTTATCGATATAAAAGTGAAATTGTTCGTTGCTCAGTCATGTCCGACTCTTTGAGATCCCATGGACTATAGCCTGCTCCTCTGTCCATGGGATTCTCCAGGCAAGAATATTGGAGTGGGTAGCCATTCCCTTCTCCAGGGGATCTTCCCGACCCAGGGATTGAACCCTCATCTCCTGCATTGCAGGCAGATTCTTTACCATCTGAGCCACTAGGGAAGCCCACTTATAGACATGGGTTAGTATAAATACCCAAGTTTACGTTTTTTGAATCTTTTATTTTTATTTTACTGTGCTGAGTCTTAGTTACGGCATGAGGAATCCTTAGTTGTGGCCTGTGGAGTCTTGTTCCCTGACCTGGGATTGAACTTAGGCCCCCTGCATTGGGATCATGGAGTCTTAGCCCCTGAACCACCAGCCAAGTCCCAATTCACAGATTTACTTGCTCTGTCAGCTCAGAAGTCCTGAAAGAAATGCCATCCCTGTAGCAAGTGAGCACACCCAGTGCCCAGGACTTAGGCTTTGAGACTATTCTCCAGTAAAAGGGACTAGGACTTCTTGGAGAAATGGCTCTTTCTAGGATGGGCAGGATGAGCCTGAAGCATCTTCTGGGGTCAGAGAGTAAGGGCTCAGAAAAGCAGACAGCAACAGGCAATGATGGAAGCGTGTCCAAGGAACACAGCCACTGCGAGAAAGAGCTCCCATTGGCCAAAGCGGAAACAATGTGAGCAATAAAATAGTCTTGGATTATTAATAATCCAATATAAAATAAATATGTAAAAGTTCATACTGATAATATGAATAAACAGGTGGAGAATAGGTAAATCTCCCACACAGTGGAATATCAGATAATTAATGTAGATACTCTGCCCCCAAGGAGGTAGAGCAGAATTCCGGTACACAGAAACTTCTTTTCAAGAGTAAGGTGTGGAAAGGGAGGAAAAGAACCTGAAGGACTTCTCAGGTGGCCCAGTGGTAAAGAATCCACCTTGCAATGCAGGGGATGCAGGTTCAATCCCTGGCCGGGGAACTAAGATCCCACGTGCACAGAGCAACAAAGCCCATGCTCCACAGCTACTGAGCCCACACGCCCACGAGCTAGAGAGCCCATGAGCTCCAACAAAGATCCTCCGTGCCACAACGAAGGCCCAGAGGAGCCAAGAAAATAAGATATGCTTCAGAGAAACTCAACACACACTGCCTTGGCCAGAAGATCAAGGCCAACATCAAGAGTACTAAGGCGTCTTGAATGCATGTACCCTTGCTGTAATGTGATGAGAATGGCACTTGACTTCTGGGTTTTCCTCCCAGAAATCCATAACCCCAGCATAATAGTGAGAAAACGCCAGGCGAATCCTGATTGAGGAACACTCTGCAAAATACCTGATCAGTGCTCCTGAAAAATGTCCAGGTCAAACGCAAGGACAATCTGAGACAATGTCTCAACGAAGAGGGGGTTAGGAAGACAGGACCACTTCACATAATATGATGTCCTGGTTGGAATCCGAGAAGAGAAGATGGAGATGGAGACAAAACTAAGGAAATCTGAATAAAGTGTTAGTCAGTCAGTCATGTCCAACTCTTTGTGACCCCATAGAGCCTGTCAGGCTCCTCTGTTCATGGGATTCTCCAGGCAAGAATACTGGAGTGGGCTGCCATTTCCTCCTCCAGGGAATCTTCCCAACCCAGGCATCAAACCCACATCTTCTGCACTGCAGGCAGATTCTTTACCACTGCCCCATCTGGGAAGCCCTCACGGAGTTTATCAAATCCCAAAGAAGTTCTATTCTCTTGGGAAGGTATCTGCAGAGAGGCAACCATCCGGTTTCCTCCAGCTGTCCTTCTGGACCGCAGCTGATTCCCCACACACGCCTGTGGCACCTGAGCGTGTGGGCAGAAATGTGTCTGCTGAGTGAAATGAAACCCTGCAAGTGCTCTGAGGGTTGAAACTTTGAAGAGGTTGAGATCTTTGAGAGCTGAAGAACCTTTGAATCTCCCTTTGGCTCCCTCTACCCTGACCACAGCCCTTGTCTTGATGTAAAACACGTGCTCAGACTGACAACAATAAGGCATGTGGCTGAGCCGACAGGTCTGTTTTGCTTTTTGCTTCCTCAGTGGTTGGAAACAGATCTTCCTTGGAGATCTGCAGGACGCCGCAAATGCGTGATCCAACCCCCCACCCCACCCCCGCACCCTCGATCATATCTATGGAGTTGGGACAAGGAGCAGGGACTGGCCTCTCTGCAGCTGGGAACAGAGTCTGTGTGGCTGGCTGTACTGGGGTGGGGTTCTCACAGCTTTGGAGAAGACAGAATGGAGGTGCCTGGCCTTTCTTGGAGGCATGTAAAGGTTAAACTGAAATGTCCAGGAGCCCATAGAGGGAACCTTCTAGAACAGGGTATGCATGACCCCCCTCACCCACACCAGTTCTACATGTGATAGACAGCCTGCCTTCAAACCAGGACACCAGGCTTCCACGCTCCCTTCTGCCACTGAACCAGCTGTGCCATCCTGGATGAGCCCCATGACCTCTTATCAAAGAAGTGGACTGAGTACTTTCTAAAGAATCTTCCAGTTCTCAGAAGTTTGTTTCTGAAGAATGGAAAATTGGCTACACTTCATCCTCCTCTCTGTGTGATCCAAGTTGTGTTCATGCATGTGTGCTCAATGGCGTCCAGCTCTTCATGGCCCAACGGACTATAGCCCTGCCATGCTTCTCTGCCCATGGAATTTTCCAGGCAGGAATACTGGCTGAGTTGCCATTTCCTCCTCCAAGGGATCTTCCTGGCCCAGGAATCAAGCCCGAGTCTCCTGCTTGGCAGGTGCATTCTTTACCACTGAGCCACCAGGGAAGCCTTATTGATACTCATCGGGACCTAATTCCTCACCTGGGTATGCTAACACTAGAGGCATCATTCATAATGTCCATCATGTGAAAGAGTTTTCAGGTCTCCTCCTGGAAACAAATTGAGATAACTGGAAAATTCGCCAGAGGCCAGGTCTGTAAGTTGTTTAAACAAGAGGGATTGTTCTACACCATGGTTTCCAGAGAGTCCCACCTGTGCCCAGAAGGGGAAGTGGATGCTTTCATTGCTTTGGAAACTTTATGGGAGAAATAAGCAATATAATTTCTCTTGAGAACAAGGTAGTGTAAGTATTCCAAGAAGGAAGTCTGAGCTGAGAACTCCTGAGCTATGCTTGCGTTGCAAGGTTTTACCCTTTGTTCCAACATAAAGTAGGCTCAGTGCCTATAGGACAGAGCTTGAGGGGCCTTCACAGTTCGTTTTAAAGGTAAACCACCCACAATACCTGGGTCCCTCATCTTTGCCTTTCTAGTAGCATCTGTATCACTTTGCTGGGAGCAGCATAACCAAGTATCAAAGCAGGGGGCTTAGAACAGAAGCTGACTGTGCCAGTTCTGCAGACTGGAAACCCGAGATCAAGGGGTCGGCAGGGCTGGCCCCTTCAGAGGCCCAGCTCCTGCAGGCCCCTCCCAGCTCCTGGACTTTGGCTGGCTGTCCTGGGTGGTCTCTACCTTGTAGCTGTATCACCCCCATCTCTGCCTTCATCTTCACATGATGTTCTCTTTGGGTTTTTTTTTTTTTTTTTTTGGCTGTGCTGGGTCTTATTTACAGCATGTGGGATCTCACTGAAAAAAGACCATAATGTTGAGCAAGTCAAAGGCAGGAGGAGAAGGGGAAGATAGAGGATGAGATGGTTGGATGGCATCATTGACTCGATGGACATGAGTTTGAGCAAGCTCCTGGAGTTGGTGACGGACAGGGAAGCCTGGCGTGCTGCAGTTCATAGGGTCGCAAAGAGTCGGACACGACTGAGTGACTGAACTGAACTGAACTATGGGATCTCGCTCCTGGGCCCCCTGCACTGGGAGTGTGGCGTGTAAGCCACTGGACCACCAGGCAAGTTCCATGATGTTCTCCTTGTGTACATATCTCTGTGTCCAGATTTCCCCTTTTAATTTTTATAAGGACATCAGCTATGTTGGCTTAGGAGCCCAACCTAATTCAGTAGGACCCCACCTTAACTAATTACATTGGCCATGACCCTCTTTCCAAATAAGATCACATTCTGAGTTTCTGGGGGTTAGGCCTTTAAAATGTGAATCTAGGGGGACATAAAGCTTCCCTCGTGACTCGATGGTAAAGAATCCATCTGCCAATGCTGGAGATGTGAGTTCAGACCCTGGGTTGAAAAGAGTTCAGTCACTGGAGAAGGAAATGGCAACCCACTGCAATACTCTTGCCTGGGAAATCCCATAGACAGAAGAGCCTGGCGGGTTACAGCCCATAGTGTTGCAAACATTCAGACATGATTTAGTGACTGAACAACAATTCAGCCCATCACAGCATCCTTCCTGCACAGGGAACCAAGTTGGAGGGCCGATCAAGTCACAGGCAGGGAAAGGGATGTGGTGGGTGGGTCCCTCGGTGTTGGAAGCAGTTCTGGATGCTCTCTGCTTCCCCCTTCCCCTGAGCCCCGTCATTGCTGCATCACAGACATAAACTGAGCTCAGGTCTCCGGCAGAGTCCGTTGTAAGCTGACATCAGCGCCCCTGCTGGGGGCCGGGACCAGGGCAGGGCTCTCAGGCCCACCCAGAGGAGAGCGGGTAGAGCAGGGTTTGTGATGCTGGCTCACACAGCCCCTCGTGCCTCAACTTTCCCCTCTGAAACAAGGGTGATGCTACGCCTTGCCCTACCCACCTAGGCTCAAAGTGTTGATCGCACAGTCGTGTCTTGACTCTTTGAGACCCCATGGACTATACAGCCTGCCAGGCTCCTCTGTTCATGGGATTTCCCAGGCAAGAATACTAGAGTGGGTTGCCATTTTCTTCTCCAGGGGATCTTCCCGACCCAGGGTTTGAACCCAGGTCTCCCACATTGCAGGCAGATTTTTTACTGTCTGAGCCAGCAGGGAAGTCCTAGGGTCAGGCCAAGCCCAAACAGGAAAACTAGATGGTCCGGCTTTGAAAAGACCCCACACCCGGCGACCCAGGGAGCACCCTGACTGTGGATGCTGTGTGCCAGCTGGCTGTCTCATCTCCTCGGGGCATTCCCTGTGCTGGCTGGCAGGGACACTGCCTGATGACTGAGACATACCTGGCCTTCCCTGGCCCCGCTTCACACACAGCAGAGGCTCAGTCAGTCCCCATTGGCAGCCTGCCTGCCTGTCCAGCTGCTCAAAGCAGAGGCTGAAACCCCCTGGGTTGCATCTCAGGAGCCCCAGCCTGCTCTCCCTGGGCGCTGAGCTCTGAGCAGCACAGACTCTGGGGCTGCGTTCTGCCCAGGTGAGCCACCTGTGGCTAAGGTTTCCCCCTTGGGGTCCCCCTCTCTCTCCAGCAAGCTTTTCCTCCCAAATCGCCTCCATCCTGCAAGATTGACAGCTGACTCTGGGCTGGGAACAGAGGATAGGAAGTGGTCTTTGCCTGAAGCCTGTTGCCTTATTTACCCTGGCCGCCAGGCCTCTCCCAGCAGCCCTAAGAAAACAGAGGACCGTCCAGAATCAAGTTCTTGCGTGTTTTCTCCCTGGAGGTGGATCGGGTTTTAAAGGAAGGTTTCCTATGGCCTGCAATACCGTTTTGGTTTGTTTTACCTGTCTCCACCTGCCGGGCAGGGAATTAACCTGCTGGCTGGGGGCCGGGCCGGCAAACTCCATCAGGGTCAGGCGAACAGAGCTCAGGGGTGTGGGTCTGACAACACGATGACGAGGCCTGTTCTCCTCCATNGGTGTTGGAAGCAGTTCTGGATGCTCTCTGCTTCCCCCTTCCCCTGAGCCCCGTCATTGCTGCATCACAGACATAAACTGAGCTCAGGTCTCCGGCAGAGTCCGTTGTAAGCTGACATCAGCGCCCCTGCTGGGGGCCGGGACCAGGGCAGGGCTCTCAGGCCCACCCAGAGGAGAGCGGGTAGAGCAGGGTTTGTGATGCTGGCTCACACAGCCCCTCGTGCCTCAACTTCCCCCTCTGAAACAAGGGTGATGCTACGCCTTGCCCTACCCACCTAGGCTCAAAGTGTTGATCGCACAGTCGTGTCTTGACTCTTTGAGACCCCATGGACTATACAGCCTGCCAGGCTCCTCTGTTCATGGGATTTCCCAGGCAAGAATACTAGAGTGGGTTGCCATTTTCTTCTCCAGGGGATCTTCCCGACCCAGGGTTTGAACCCAGGTCTCCCACATTGCAGGCAGATTTTTTACTGTCTGAGCCAGCAGGGAAGTCCTAGGGTCAGGCCAAGCCCAAACAGGAAAACTAGATGGTCCGGCTTTGAAAAGACCCCACACCCGGCGACCCAGGGAGCACCCTGACTGTGGATGCTGTGTGCCAGCTGGCTGTCTCATCTCCTCGGGGCATTCCCTGTGCTGGCTGGCAGGGACACTGCCTGATGACTGAGACATACCTGGCCTTCCCTGGCCCCGCTTCACACACAGCAGAGGCTCAGTCAGTCCCCATTGGCAGCCTGCCTGCCTGTCCAGCTGCTCAAAGCAGAGGCTGAAACCCCCTGGGTTGCATCTCAGGAGCCCCAGCCTGCTCTCCCTGGGCGCTGAGCTCTGAGCAGCACAGACTCTGGGGCTGCGTTCTGCCCAGGTGAGCCACCTGTGGCTAAGGTTTCCCCCTTGGGGTCCCCCTCTCTCTCCAGCAAGCTTTTCCTCCCAAATCGCCTCCATCCTGCAAGATTGACAGCTGACTCTGGGCTGGGAACAGAGGATAGGAAGTGGTCTTTGCCTGAAGCCTGTTGCCTTATTTACCCTGGCCGCCAGGCCTCTCCCAGCAGCCCTAAGAAAACAGAGGACCGTCCAGAATCAAGTTCTTGCGTGTTTTCTCCCTGGAGGTGGATCGGGTTTTAAAGGAAGGTTTCCTATGGCCTGCAATACCGTTTTGGTTTGTTTTACCTGTCTCCACCTGCCGGGCAGGGAATTAACCTGCTGGCTGGGGGCCGGGCCGGCAAACTCCATCAGGGTCAGGCGAACAGAGCTCAGGGGTGTGGGTCTGACAACACGATGACGAGGCCTGTTCTCCTCCATAGAGCTTAGCGCGGGAGGCCCAGGCCCGGATCTGAGCGGGGCTGCGAGTAACTCGATATGTTTTCTTACGTTGCTGTGGACACAGTGTGCCAGATTTAAGTTTGCCGCATCTGTGTCTGTCTGTCGGGTTGTTGCAGGCGGAGGGGCCAAGGGGGAGGGTTATCAGAGGGAGAGGGGAGCGTGTCCCTGTGTCCTTGGTTTTTCCCTATCCATCTTCCTTTTCCCTTGCCTGCACTGCTCCCTCTTTGCTATATATAACCTGCCACGACTGTTTTCATGTCTCTACCCCTAACCCTTCAGAGTCCACTGCGCTTTGTGCCTCCTACAAAGCAGCTTTACAGATGCCTTCGGGGCGCCCTGTCTGGGAAGCCCTGGCACTGTCAGAGTTAACAGCAGGCCTCTAGAAACTTGAACTTCCCCAGAAGTGCTTGTGCAGCAATTAGCAGAGCCCCACTCAGATACAGGAAAAAAAGTCCCCTCGATTATAAATAAGCAACCAAGGGTACTGGAGCCAAGAGTCACCTCTGTGTGTCCCAGGCCTGTGGCAGTTACCCCCTTTGCAGAAAAGCCTACACCTTCCAGAACTGTGATGGAGAAGCCTGATGCTCTAGCAGGATTCTGAGGAAAGGTGGGAATCTGCTGTCTGGTGAAAACCCATCGGCTGGGCCTCACGTGTAAGATGCCCAAGGTGCACCGGGCTGATGATAGACAGGGCCACTCATCGCAGCCTGGGATGATGGATGGATGGCCTTTTCTGGGTGCACAGGAGCCTTACTTCGCTTTGCTGGAGGGAGATACCAGGCTGGCAGACCATTTAGCATTGCCTAAAGAATGGTGGGCAGAGATAGCGCCTCACCCAGCGCCGTACTCAAGGGGGGCGGACGTCATTCCTAAGGCCCCAAGGCCCTGTGGGATCAGAGCACAGGAATAAAGAGCCTGTCTCTCTGTTTATTTCTTCCAGCCATCACAGAAGTGCTGCAAAATACAGAACCGTAGGTCTCCTTGCGAGATGTCTTGGGTCATCCTGGGTTGGCTATATTTAGAATGGAAAATGTGCTGGCTCAGAAAAAAACTGATCATGTGCCCTTCTCCAGGATTCATGCTGAGCTGGGAACCCTGCCTCATCACCCGCCCTTCCCATCCTTCCCACAGCCCTGCCACCCGCTTCCTCCTCCAGGGAGCCCTCCCAGCTTGTCGGAAGACCCTGCAGGGAAAGGCCCAGTTTTTCTTGTGAATAAACTTCACAAGCATCCCCCTCTCGTGAGGACCATGAGGATCTTGTGGAGGGCTGTGTGCAAGGCTGGCTGAGAACTCAGATCTCAGAAGGGGGTGTTTGACCTGATCGTGGTAATTCCTCGGCTTTCCCCAATGCCCACTTCTGCTTCTCCAGGTGTGAAGGCTGGGGACATCGTGGCAGGGAGTGGACCGTCCTGGGTCCAGCCCCTCGGTTGTACTCTGGGCAGTATTGCCACCCTAAGATTTCTGAGAGTCCCTTGGATGTCATGGAGGTCAAACCAGTCAATGCTAAAGGAAATCAACCCTATTGGCAGGACTGGTGCTGAAGCTGAATGAAGCTCCAATACTTAGGCTACCTGATGCAAGGAGCCAACTCATTTAGAAAAGACCCTGATGCTGAGAAGGAATGAGGGCAAGAAGAGATGGAGATAACAGAGGATGAGATGGTTAGATAGCATCACTGATTCAATGGACATGAGTTTGAGCAAACTCTGGGAGATGGTGAAAGAGGGAAGCCTGGCGTGCTGCTGTTCATGGGGTTGCAAAGAGTGGACCAAGACTTAGTGACTGAACAACAGCAACAGGCATGGAGAGCTTCGTGATGGTGACTGTTGGGCCAGTCCCCATCAGCGCCCTGTCAACTTTTCGTAACCATCAGAATGTTTTTAAGAACCTGGAAGTTCATTGCATCACTGTTTTGCTTTCGAAGCTGCATGTGATTTCTCAGAAGGAGCGGCCCAGATCTGTCCTGTCTCCGATACTGAGCCAGCCGCGAATTTCCACTTTACTGGGAACAAGGGGTCAGAAGGGGCACCACTGAAGGCAGCGTCTACTGCGCGTGCCCGTGGGGACAAGGAGGCGTTGGGGACACAGTGACACTCTCAGCTCTTGGGCACATGTTCTGGGCTGGGGCGCCATGTCCATTTCTGACCTCCACAGCCCCTCTGAGAGGCGGGAGTTATTGCGTCCATTTTCCCATGGAGGAAACCAAGGGTTAGATGACTTGTCATGGACCATTCCCCCATCCTCCTCGCCCAGCCCCCACCATGGTCTTGCTGGTTCTCCCTGTGACATGCAGCCCCTGTTCTCCTGTGACATCACCCACTTGGTCCCCAGTCCAGCCTCTCACCCCACTGGACTCATTCTCCACACAAACCAGCTTGATCTTTGGGAAAGATTCTGAGCTGTACCCTTCTTCTCCTTAGAACCCAATAGTGGCTTCCTGTTGCCCTTAGAACGGAATTCTGACTCCTCCCTGTGCATGGCCAGCACCTCCCCTAGGTCTTGGCTGTGGCTCATCCCCTCTACTCAGGCCAGTCCAGCCTCAGGGCCTTTGCACCTGCTGTTCTGTGTCCCTGGTGTGGACGCTGGACTCTGAGTGCATTTCTGTCTCTTTCCAGCAAGGGCTGAGGCCCTGTTCTAGTTGTGGTTAACTCTACAACCCCCTCTTGCACATCTGTTCTCTCAGGCAGGAAGCAGGCATTCAGGCTCCCACACTGTGAGGCTGGTACCTCCATCCCCAAGACGCAGGCCTTCCCCAGAAGCCTGTAGTCTGCTCCTTTGTCCCAGGGTGAGACAGGCTCCCAAGAATCAAGCCACTTGCTTCCTTCTCACACAGGTTGTGATGGACGTGATTCTTCCACCTTGGCCCCTTGGCCAGAACTGAGGCTCTGCAATTAGGGTGAAATAGCTCCTTGTTCATGGAGCTTTAGGACATGAACTGACATCTTATGTCCTCAAGGTCTATCCAGAGGGGAAGCGGACCACCTCCACCTGCATTAGATGGCCTTTCTTAAACCCAGCACACTGATGTGCTTTCTGCACTGAGATTTTCCTATTCAATTATTGCATCATCTCAGAAGACAACTCTCATAATGAGTGAAGCTTGGGCTGGCTTGACCATCCTGCTCCTGCCCACACACCATCTGATCTATTGTTTTTGTTTAGTTGCTAAGTTGTGTCCAACTCTTTGTGACTCCATGGACCGTAGCCCCGCCAGGCTCCTCTGTACATGGGATTTGCTGGGAAAGAATTCTGGAGTGGGTTGCCATTTACTTCTCCAGGGGATCTTCCTGACCTTATTGCTTCAAAATAATTCATTTCCAGTTATCAGGCGCCTGAGATCCACCAGTCACCTGGAAGCAGTCCCATATTTGTTGCCCAGAAAAACTGGCCCTTTCAAAGGGCTACTGTAGGGTGGTCTGGGGCAGTAGCCCCCTGGAGGAGACCTCTGAGACAACAGCTGATCCTTTGCACAAGATGATATTTGAGGCCTTCATAGAGGCTTCCCCAATGGCTCAGCAGGTAAAAGAATCCTCCAGCAATGCAGGAGACACAGGAAACACAGGTTGAATCCCTGGGATGGGAAGATCCCCTGGAGGAGGAAATGGCAACCCACCCCAGTATTCTTGCCTGGAGAATCCCATGAACAGAGGAGCTTGACAGGCTACAGTCCATAAGGTCACAAAGAGTTGGGCACGACTAAGCATGCATGCATGCAAACAGGGAAAACAAGGTTCCCTTTCTCTTACCCTCTGCTGGTTTTACCAGCTTCCCCATCTCTGTGCCGTCTAGCTCAAAACTGAAAATTTCAAACAATAAAAGAGAGAAAAGACAAACATGAAGTAACATAGACTAGTTCATTGAGGCCATCTGTCAACCATATTTTATGTCCCTGATTTATTTTATAGCCCTAGTGTCAAACCTTCCTTGTCAATTTAACATGTGAACATTTTTTTAAATTAAAATTCAGTATCATCAAGCAGGTCATAGAGTGTGAGCAATATTCTCTTTGTTCTAAAAATCCTCATGTAATGAAGCTGCCATTCACAATTGTTTTCCAGTGACCTGCTTATTAAAAAAAAAGAAAAAAAGATTTTCAAGGTGCCTTTTCGCAGCATGGGGTCCAGCAGAAATGAGAAGCTTACCAATTCACGGCCCAGCCCCTGGGAAATGCCGAGGTGGGGAATGTTGTCAGATGTCAATTTGGACTGAGTGTTTCTGAATACATGTGACTGTTCTTCTTGGGTTCCCTGTGGTGCATTTTATAGTATGATGTCACTTTTTAAGAGGAATTATTAGATGAATGTTGATAAATGAATGTACATTCAGTGTGCTGGAATTGAGATGAGAACTCCAGTGAAGAAGCAGGAAAAGGCTTTCGAAGAGAGTCAGGGACCAGGGGGCTGGGCTGGGGCACATTGCCCATGACCAAGGCCTTCTGCACCAGAGACAGATCCCTGGNTATCCAGAGGGGAAGCGGACCACCTCCACCTGCATTAGATGGCCTTTCTTAAACCCAGCACACTGATGTGCTTTCTGCACTGAGATTTTCCTATTCAATTATTGCATCATCTCAGAAGACAACTCTCATAATGAGTGAAGCTTGGGCTGGCTTGACCATCCTGCTCCTGCCCACACACCATCTGATCTATTGTTTTTGTTTAGTTGCTAAGTTGTGTCCAACTCTTTGTGACTCCATGGACCGTAGCCCCGCCAGGCTCCTCTGTACATGGGATTTGCTGGGAAAGAATTCTGGAGTGGGTTGCCATTTACTTCTCCAGGGGATCTTCCTGACCTTATTGCTTCAAAATAATTCATTTCCAGTTATCAGGCGCCTGAGATCCACCAGTCACCTGGAAGCAGTCCCATATTTGTTGCCCAGAAAAACTGGCCCTTTCAAAGGGCTACTGTAGGGTGGTCTGGGGCAGTAGCCCCCTGGAGGAGACCTCTGAGACAACAGCTGATCCTTTGCACAAGATGATATTTGAGGCCTTCATAGAGGCTTCCCCAATGGCTCAGCAGGTAAAAGAATCCTCCAGCAATGCAGGAGACACAGGAAACACAGGTTGAATCCCTGGGATGGGAAGATCCCCTGGAGGAGGAAATGGCAACCCACCCCAGTATTCTTGCCTGGAGAATCCCATGAACAGAGGAGCTTGACAGGCTACAGTCCATAAGGTCACAAAGAGTTGGGCACGACTAAGCATGCATGCATGCAAACAGGGAAAACAAGGTTCCCTTTCTCTTACCCTCTGCTGGTTTTACCAGCTTCCCCATCTCTGTGCCGTCTAGCTCAAAACTGAAAATTTCAAACAATAAAAGAGAGAAAAGACAAACATGAAGTAACATAGACTAGTTCATTGAGGCCATCTGTCAACCATATTTTATGTCCCTGATTTATTTTATAGCCCTAGTGTCAAACCTTCCTTGTCAATTTAACATGTGAACATTTTTTTAAATTAAAATTCAGTATCATCAAGCAGGTCATAGAGTGTGAGCAATATTCTCTTTGTTCTAAAAATCCTCATGTAATGAAGCTGCCATTCACAATTGTTTTCCAGTGACCTGCTTATTAAAAAAAAAGAAAAAAAGATTTTCAAGGTGCCTTTTCGCAGCATGGGGTCCAGCAGAAATGAGAAGCTTACCAATTCACGGCCCAGCCCCTGGGAAATGCCGAGGTGGGGAATGTTGTCAGATGTCAATTTGGACTGAGTGTTTCTGAATACATGTGACTGTTCTTCTTGGGTTCCCTGTGGTGCATTTTATAGTATGATGTCACTTTTTAAGAGGAATTATTAGATGAATGTTGATAAATGAATGTACATTCAGTGTGCTGGAATTGAGATGAGAACTCCAGTGAAGAAGCAGGAAAAGGCTTTCGAAGAGAGTCAGGGACCAGGGGGCTGGGCTGGGGCACATTGCCCATGACCAAGGCCTTCTGCACCAGAGACAGATCCCTGGAGTCGCCCCTGGTGAGCAAGCCAAGCCAAGGCAGCCTCTGCCGAAAACCACAAAGACCCACAGCAAGGGTTGCGGGTCACAGCTGGGCCTGGTTTTGGGGGTTTGTTTTCAGTTCGTGAGCCAACATGTAGAAATCTAGTGACTTCTGCATTCGAAGCACTTCAGTCGTGTCCAACTCTTTGTGACTCTATGACCTGTAGCCCACCAGGCTCTTCTGTCCATGGGATTCTCCAGACATCAATACTGGAGTGGGTTGCCATTACTTACTTTAAGGGATCTTCCCCAGCCAGGAATATAGCTCCCATCTCCTAAGTCTCCCACACTGGCAGGTGGATTCTTTACCACTAGCACCACCTGGGAAGCCCTAATGACTTCTGGTTCTTTCCAAAAACCAAAGGATCTGGGGACTTCCCTGGTGATCCAGTGGTTAAGAGCCCATGTGTCCAATGCAAGGGATGTGGGTTCAATCCCTGGTCAGCGAACTAAGATTCTACATGTTGCACATCACAGCCGAAAGATTAAAGAAACAAAAAACACTACGATCTGGGCTTACGATGTCTGTATCAATCCACTTAAGCCACTTATTAGCTGCCCAGGGCCCCTCACCTCTTAACTGCTGAGCCCTATAGTTCTCTGAATTGTGGCCTCACCCCAAGGAATATTTAGACAGGAGGAACAACTTTTCTTCTTTTGGAACACCTCACTCCTTCCTGCTAGGGTGGTCCTGGGCAAATCATCCTCAGTCTTTCCATCTCTATAATGGGATGACAGTGGGACCTCACAGCTATGTGGTATGTGTTCACTCACTCAGTCATGTTTGACTCTGTAGCTCCATGGACCCAGGGATCAAACGCACATTTCTTGTGTCTGCTGCCTTGGCAGGCAGATTCTTTACCACTTGTGCCAACTGGGAAGCCCAGGCCCTCATAGGGTGTCAGTTAAAGCTCCCTCCTCTCTGCCTGCATGTCTTTAGAGGCCACCAATGTATTTTTAGGGAGGGAAGACAATTGGGTGCTCTGTGTGCCAGCAGCCTCCCTGCTGGCTTCCTCTTGAATGTCTTGTTGGAGGAGTGAAGACAGAATTATTCAGAAACAAGTGATTTCCCAGCTGTAGGCTCCTCTGCGATGACAAAGGACTCACTCAGCCTAGATTGGTGGTGAGGCAAGAATTACATACTGCAGAGAGGCTGCTGGGACCATCTTGAGTTTGTTTGTAACCAATCTTAAATAATTTAGATCTCTTTAATTCGCAGCAAATCCTATTCCCTCAACAACATCTGTGGTAAAATAGCAGGAACATGTGTGGAGACCAAGTGTTGGGGGGTGGGGAGGTGCTTTTTGTTCTCCCACCACTGAATCCATAGTTACCCTCTCAGTTGAAATCTTATCATATTTAACTGGTTCCACATAAACAGATCTGTGTATATTTTCAGTAGTTTCATCTGAAACCTGTTAAGAACAGATGTGCAGAAAGTTGCCCTGTACTGATCCATTTAAATGTATTTTTCCACGAGCAGTGTTTTTCCTTCAGCCCTTCCTTGAGAGAGGAAGACTTAGGAAAGTGGGACCTTTATTAAGATGTATATTACATGCTTCTGAGTCTCAGCAACCAGTGCTTTGCTATTGGTTTTCCAACAGCTCTTTGGCACATGGGGCTGTGAGTACTGGGTGTGCATTGATGTGATGGGTGGTGACTGACCCGAGCCTCTGTGGCTGGCAGGATGAGCTCTTAGCTGTTTTGGATGCTGTGCATGTGAAGGTGGGCCAGTCTTTCCCAGCTGCTGCGGAATCAAGTAGCCTCTGTCCAAAGGCTGGAGTAAGTTATCCACTTCTTTGACCCTTTAATTTTTTTTAAGCAGGGGGAAATAAAAGAAGGAGAGGGCAATGTAAAAAAACTCCTCAAACTCACTAGCAACCAAAACCAAATCATCTGATTTTTAATTGGGCAAAGGACTTGAATAGCTATTTCTCCAAAGAAGACAAGCAAATTGGCAACATGAAAAGATAGTATCACTGAGAATTCGTGCTCATACTCAGCTGCTAAGTCATATCTTTGACTCTTTGTGACCCCATGGACTGCAGCTCACCAGGCTTCTCTGTCCATGGGATTTCCCAGGCAAGGAAACGGAACTGGATTGCCATTTCCTTTTCCTGGGCATCTTCCAGACCCAGGGACTGAACTTGAATCTCCTGTATGGCAGGCGGCTTCTTTACCACTGAGCCACCAGCAAAGCCCCACTGAGAACTAGGAAAATGCAAATCAAAACTATAAGGGGATATCACCTCATACCCAAGAGGAGGGTTAGTATTAAAATTAAAGAAAAAAAAATCACAGAAATTAAGTATCGGCAACGATGTGGAGAAATTGAACCCTTAAACACTGCTGGTGGAAATGTAAGATGGTACAGCTGCTTGTGGAAAATGGTATGGAGGGTCCCCCCAAAATTAAAAATAGGACAACCATGTGACCTAGCAATTCCTCTTCTGGGTATATGGACAAAAACATTGAAAGCATGAGCTTCCCAGGCAGCTCAGAGGTAAAGAAGCCACCCGCCAATGTAGGAGACGCAGGAGACGTGTGATCATTAGTTGGGGAAGAACCCCTGGAGAAGGAATAGCAGCCCAGTCCAGTATTCTTTTTTTTTTTTTTTTAATTTATTTTTTATTGGACCAGTCCAGTATTCTTGCCTGAAAATCCCAGGGACAGAGGAGTCTGGCAGGCTACAGTCCATGGGGTCGCAGAGAGTCAGACACGACTGAGCCCGCATGCATTGGAAGCAAGATCGCAAAGAGACTGTTTCACACTCATGTTCACAGCAGCCGTATTCACAACCGCCAAAAGGTGGAAGTACCCCAAGCATCCATTGACAGATGAATGGACAATCAAATGTGGTCCATTCATACAATGGAAAATCATTCAGCCCTTGAAAGGGAACTCAGACACATGCCACAACATAGATGGACCTTGAGGACATCACACTAAGTGAACTAAGCCAATCACAGAAGAGACAAATCCTGTATGACTCCACTTAGAGTAGGCAAATTCACAGAAACAGAAAAGGGGTGGTGGCTGCCACGGGCTGGGAGGTGGGAGGGGGAAATGACTGTTTAATAGGCACAGAGTTTCAGTTTTGTGAGATGAAAAAGTTCTGCAGACCTGTCACATAACAATATTTATGTACTTACCTTTGAAGGTACACTGAAAATGATTAAGATGTTAAAAATAAAGCTGGGGAGGGAGAATCTAATCATGATACCCCTCTTAGGGATGGCGAGAGGATTCTGTGAGATAAGACACACTTAGCAGGACTTTGCCTTTTCATACTGTAAAAAAAAAAAAAAAAAAAAGCTATGACAAAACTAGACAGCATATTAAAAAGCAGTGATATTACTTTTCAGACAAAGGTCCGTCTAGTCAAAGCTGTGGTTTTTCCAGTGGTCATATACAGATGTGAGAGTTGGGCCATAAAGAAGGCTGAGTGCCGAAGAATTGATACTTTTGAACTGTGGTGCTGGAGAAGATTCTTGAGAGTCCTTTGGACAGCAAAGAGATCAAACCAATCAATCCTAAAGGAAATCAACGCTGAGTGTTCATTGGAAAGACTGATGCTGAAGCTGAAGCTCCAATATTTTGGCCACCTGATGGGAAGAGCTGACTCATTGGGAAAGACCCTGATGCTGGGAAAGACTGAGGGCAGGAGAAGGTTGGATGGCATCACCGACTTAATGGACATGAGTTTGAAGAAACTCTGGGAGATGGTGAAGGACAAGGAAGACTTTGCATCCATGAGCTCCCAGAGTCGGACATGAGTGAACAACTGAACAACAGCAAAAAGCAGGACTTTGTCCTGTGGGCTGTGGAGATGATAACTAAGGTGAAATGAGATATAGTGGATTGTTTCCCCGTTTTGAATTTCTGTTTTCCAGAAGGTTCCTCTCCCACTTCCTACTGCCCATGGGACAGAGTTCATCCAGCCTCCCAGGTCCCTGTCATAGGCTGAGCCCCCTCGAGGAGTGTCCCCGTGGGGCACTGTGGGCCTCTCAGCCCATGCCTCTGGGGTGCAGAGTTCTGCCCCTCCAGCCAGTTTCCCTGCAGCTGGAGCTGGCTGTGAGACACTGCCGGGCTCCTTCTAGTGGCCTCTGAACAAGCCACAGAACCCCCGGCACCTCCTGTCTGCAGGCACTCCTGCCACTGAATTTGCCCTGTGTTGGGAGGAGGGGAAGGAGGGCCTGAGCGAGCGGCATGACGACAGGGGAGCCTCGGGGCTCCATGCCACCTGCTTGCAGCCCCACTTCTGCCGCTTGTGGAACCACTGTGTCGAAGGTGCAAAGGGTGGGGCATAGTGGGTCTTCATCCGCCAAAGATTCCAGATCTTTCAGGGGGCTTTGTCCTCCTGATTTCTCTCCAGCCTGATCCCTTCCGCAGGGCACAGCATCCAACACACTGAACATGCCTGAGTTTGCTCGGTCCCTAGCAGGACACTGGGAGCATATCTGTTTTTTCACGGCAGCTGGGGGTGGTATGTCCTGGACTCTAAGAGCAGTGTAAGGCTTGGAGGCCCCTGGCAGAGCTGTGGAAGGGTGGTCGTTGGCAAGACTGGCATTTCTCTCATCTGACTGGAGGAAACCCTCTGGCAGGGCTTGGACTCAGCTGAGCAGAAAGATGAGCAGTTGACTTGGGATGTGACTTTACATTCCTGGCAAAGTAACACCACATTTGTCTTAAAGAGGAGGAAAGAACAAAATCAAACCGTTCGTCAACATTTCAAAGAGGTTAAAAGAGCCACTTGGGTTCCCACTTGGGTTCCTCTCCTGGCCAGTTCTATGATGAGGTGATGCCAAGGGCTTCTCTTGCTGGCAGAGAATTGTGGAGTGTCTCTCTGCTTCCAGGGTCCCAGCCTCTGATCCACTTAGGAGACGGTTCTGGAAATTCACACTTGTCTTTGGAAAGCTTCATCTTCTCCAAGTTTCTCATATCCCTTCTGTATTTCTTTCCCATGCAGATTCTCTTGCTGGGTGTTTTTGCTATTGTTTTCAGAAGTTAATATTCACAAGCTTTGATTTCTAGGACCAGTTCTGGACTTTACAGAAGCGAGAATCAACAGGCTCAAAACTTGGCTTCGTTACTCATTTGACTCAAATGTGTTTAGGGCAACAACCCGAGCCACTGCCAGAAACGAACACCCCCAAAGTGAGGCTCTTGCCTGGAATCTCACTACTCAACCAGGAGACCTGAGCACACTTAGCAAAGTGAGAAAGATGCCCCTCTCTTCCATCTGGAGTAGAGACCCCAAGACGGGCCTGGCCACTCTCCTGCTCTGCCTCCATCTTCTCCAGCCTACTTCCAGATTCCTTTCCTTTATTCACGTTCATCCACCAGTATTTTCAGAATCCACACACACATTCATCCATCACTCCAGTTTCCAAATATTATCTTTATCNGAGACGGGCCTGGCCACTCTCCCACTCTGCCTCCATCTTCTCCAGCCTACTTCCAGATTCCTTTCCTTTATTCACGTTCATCCACCAGTATTTTCAGAATCCACACACACATTCATCCATCACTCCAGTTTCCAAATATTATCTTTATCAATACAGTGGTGTTTCCCTAAAATGAATGACAGCTCCGTGACCTTTCCTTTCAGCCACAAATGAAAGGGCACTTAAAAGTGTGTGTGCACGTGTGCTTGAGTGCATGCCTGCTCCATGCTCACAGTCCTAATGGAAACCAGGGTAAATTACAGAGAATGGTCACATAATGATTACAAAAACGTACACGAGGCATAACCCATTAGTGAGCTACATTTTGTTCAAAGCTGAGCTACGCCTTTGTGCCGGAACGCAGTCATCTGTAGCAATGACTAATAATATAGTTGAGGATCTGTTCACATTTTCCCCGTTTTGTGCCTATTTTCATAAGTTAATAACTCAAGCATGAAATTGTTTCAGGCTGAAAACTTGGTGGTGAGAGCACGGCAAACTGTGTGGGAAACAGCTTTGTGTTGTTGTTGTTACTTAATTTAACTTGGCTGTTTTTTAAGTTACGGGAGTAGAAATGTCCATACGGGTTTTCTTGAGCCGTGTGTGTTTGTGAAGCCCAAGAAAGTCTGGGATTGTGTTAGACACGGCATTTTTTTTTATAGCTACAGATAGAAGCTATCCTTCATACATGGGTATGCTTTAGCTTAGTACAAGTTGATTTTGTTGAGGTGGGTAGGTTTGGATGATATTCCATCAGAACGCCATGAATGATATCATCCTGGATTCACTTGCCTTCAACGAGAAAACTTCTATCCTAGATCAAAGAGCCTGGTGAGCACACAGCTGCCTTAAACAGATGAGGACAGGAACAGGGATGAAACCTACCACTGGGTCTTATTAATAGTAAATTCCTAAAATAATGGAAAGATCAGAAACAAGATGAATGGTCGGTCATAATTGTTGATCCCTCCTGGAGTTGGATTTACTGGGCATTTTCCTGTGTCTCCCTAGTGGTTCAGATGGTAAAGAATGTGCCTGCAATGCAGGAGACCTGCGTCCAGTCCCTGGGTCAGGAAGATTCCCCTGGAGAAAGGCATGGGTATCCACTCCGACATTGCTGCTTGGGACAATGACCTCTGTCGTGATCCATTGACAGAGGAGTCTGGTGGGCTACAATCCATGGGGTAACAGAGTCAGACACGACTGAGCAACTAACGCTTACTGTATCCTGAACCAGAGAAAGTCCACCTGCAGGAGACCAGGGTTTCTACAAGTCTTTAAAATATCTTTCTTTCCTTTTCTTTTATTGGGGCAGGAGATTGAAAAATGCAGAGAATGATACAACAAAGGCCTAAGTGCCCACATTCCAGAATTAGCAAAGGTTAGTATTTTGTAAGGATGACTCTAACATTGCTCATAAAGTTGTTCCCTTTATTTCACAGATGAGCAAAGTGAGGAGGAGCAGGAGGGGATAGGATATGACTGAGCCATACAGCCTCCAGCATCTTGCTCCTGGATGGACTGGATCCTACAGGGAGACTCTGAAGCTGGTAAGACAAGCATTCTCGTCTGACTTTAAAGATGAAGAGCTTGGAGTGCGTGTGGGTGCGGTCCTCCATGTTCTGAACCCTGTGCTGGACTAGGAGGACAAAACAGAATGCAAAGCCCATGGCAAGTGGGACCCCCATGATGAGGGCACAGAGAGTGCCTGCCTGGAGGAGAAAGGTTCCCTGCAGCCAGGGCCAGCTTCCCCAGGCTTCTGATCCAGGCGCAAGCCAGCAAACACTTACGGAGGTGCCCCAGAGAAAAATCGTGTACTTCATAGGGCATATCTGAACCAATGACTCAAATTATGGATCATTACCAAAGAAAAACGAAATATCCTGCCATCCAGTGAGGTGATGTGATGCTTTTTATTTTTACTAGTAGATTGCTCCATTTATAAATCTTTGATAAAATACTACCCCCACCAAAGAGCATCTGAATCCATCAATTAAAAAAAAAAAAGTGAAACTGATGAGGAATAAGAGCTGGCTTTCTGTGAGTTCCTAGCTTCTCAGGCTACAGCTCCAGAGTGGCATCAGTGGAGCCCGTGCTAGGTTGCATCATATTCTGCTAAGCCACCTGTGCTCTGAGGGCGACAGGAGCCGGCTCAGGGTCCACCAGCTGGAATCTCAGAAAGCCTGCTCTCTAAAAATACCCGGCTCTGCAGAGTCACCTGGGACCCAGGGGGCTTCTTGATTGATAGCTCCCTTAGGCACCACCCCAAGTTCAAAAAG
>SJYW01010954.1:475380-496221 GCA_006410735.1 Raphicerus campestris
AAAAAAAAAAGTGAAACTGATGAGGAATAAGAGCTGGCTTTCTGTGAGTTCCTAGCTTCTCAGGCTACAGCTCCAGAGTGGCATCAGTGGAGCCCGTGCTAGGTTGCATCATATTCTGCTAAGCCACCTGTGCTCTGAGGGCGACAGGAGCCGGCTCAGGGTCCACCAGCTGGAATCTCAGAAAGCCTGCTCTCTAAAAATACCCGGCTCTGCAGAGTCACCTGGGACCCAGGGGGCTTCTTGATTGATAGCTCCCTTAGGCACCACCCCAAGTTCAAAAAGGAAAAAAACACTGCATTTTCACCTTGATTGATTTTAGCTCTGGGGAGTTTTCACTGGTCCTTTCAAAGTGATAGAAACTCCCCGGAATTATTTTAGGAAAAGTAAAAGACAGCAAAACGAAGCTAGAAGCCAGGCTTCGTCAGAGGCTGAGGCTCCAGAGCGCATGACAAGACACCCAGCCTCCTTCCCCACAGCCGAGATCACGGTTAGGCAGCGCTGGCATCTCCGCAGGGTCTGGCACACTCGGACAGGACGTGCAGCTGGTGGCGGGGCTGCAAACAGCCCCTCTCCTCCCCAGCCTGGAGGCTAGCTCTTCCGCGCATCCACGGAACAAGGGGAGGGCACATAACTTCCCAGTCCCATCGTGTAAGGGAGAAAGCCATGTCCAGTTGGCCTGAAATGAAGCACGCAGCCCTGGTGCTCAAGTTCTCAGCGTCCTGGTGTGTGCAAATGAGTTGTCCCCCCAGCGATATACAAAGCACTGTTTGGGAAGAAAAGTACCTCCTCCTAGTCTTGTTGCTTCAAAGACAGAAAAACCACAGGTTCCTGACAAGGGGCATGGGCTTTATCAGCTATGGCAGGCCCTTCCTGGCCTCAGCCTGATCGCTTCCTCTCACTATAGGCAGAGACACAGACGGAAGGCACGGCTCAGGCCCTGACATAGTTGCAGAGTTGTGTTCAGTCCTCAAAAAAGCATTCAGAAGAGTTTGCTGAGTCATGATGCAGTCTGCCTTCCTCCCTTCAGTTGGGTTGGGCACTGAGCCACCTTCAAAATCACCTCAATCCAAAGACAAGCAGACCTAAAGAGGGCAGGGCAGTTGAAGACACCATACTAACTTCATAGGCTTCCCTGGTGGCTCAGCGGTAAAGAGTCTGCCTGCCAACCCAGAAGACGAAGGTTCAGTCCCCAGGTGGGAAAGAGTCCCCGAAGAAGGAATGGCAATCCACGCCGGTATGCTTGCCTGGAAAATTCCATGGATAGAGGAGCCTGGTGGGCCACAGCCCGTGGGGTCACAGAGTCAAACACCCCTGAGCAACTGGACAACAGCAACATGCTAACTTCATAGTCTGGTGCCTCCAAAAAAACACAGATCTTTGGAAAGACTGTTTCTAAACTAGATCCACTCCAGATTGCTTTAAGGTGAGAAGTTTTCTGCTGCTGGAGGTGGCCTTGTATGACCCTGGAAAACTGGCTCTATCATGGCCCTGAGAAGAGGCAGGGAAGAAATTAAGACAGTTGCTTGAATGGATTCTTTGAATGTGGCTTGAAAGATTTGGTGAACAATTGCCTCATCGTTTGTAAAACTCATCAGCCAAGGGTGAGAATTCCAGTTGCTCCATGTCCTCATTAATGTTTACTATGGTCAGGCTTTTAGTTCTAGTCATCCTAATACATGAATAATGAGATCTCATTGTGATTTTAGATTCCCTGAAGTAGGTAACAGTAGCCTACTCCAGTCTTCTTGCCTAGAAAATTCCACAGACAGAGGAGCCTGATGGGCTGCAGTCAATGGGGTTGCAAAGAGTTGGACCCGACCAAGTGCCTGAACACATACACACACAAAATTTAAAGACTTTCATTCAATTAAAAAAAAAAAGCTCATTTAAAATACTGAATTTCCTAACCTATGAGCACTGCTGCTGCTGCTAAGTCACGTCAGTTGTATCCGACTCTGTGCGACCCCATGACAGCAGCCCACCAGGCTCCCCCGTCCCTGGGATTCCCCAGGCAAGAACACTGGAGAGGGTTGCTATTTCCTTCTCCAATGAATGAAAGTGAAAGTGAAGTCGCTCAGTTGTGTCCCACTCTTAGCGACCCCATAGACTGTAGCCTACCAGGCTCCTCCGTCCATGGGATTTTCCAGGCAACAGTACTGGAGTAGGGTGCTGCTGCTTTCTCCAACCTATGAGCACAGTATCTATCTATTTAGGTTCTTTTTAATTTCTCTCAGTGGTGTTTTATAATTTTCAACGTATAGCTATTGTCCATCTTTTGTCAGATTTGCCCAAAGTATTTTATACTTTTTGATACTGTTGTAAGAGCTATTTTTATCATTTCAATTTTCAGTTGTTCACTGAAAGTATACATTTTTTGTGCATTAATCTCTTACCCATATCTTCACTAAAGTCACCTTTTACATTCTAGTAACTTTTTGTTTCTATAGGATTTTTTACATAGATTCTCAGTTCAGTTTATTTCAGTTCAGTCGCTCAGTCATGTCCGACTCTTTGCAACCCCATGAACCAGCAGCACGTCAGGCCTCCCTGTCCATCACCAACTCCAAGAGTCCACCCAAACCCATGTCCATTGAGTCGGTGATACCATCCAACCATCTCACCGTCTGTCACTTCCTTCTCTTCCTGCCCTCAATCTTTCCCAGCATCAGGGTCTTTTCAAATGAGTCAGTTCTTCGCATCAGGTGGCTAAAGTATTGGAGTTTCAGCATGTCATCTGCAAATGAGGATGTCTTTACTTCTCTAGTTCCAATCTAGAACTTTTTTATTTTTATTTCTTGCCATATTGCACTGGATCAAATCTTTAGTACAATGTGGAATAGAATCTGTGAAAGTTTCTCATCTTAGGAGGAAAACATTCCATCTTTCACCATTAATAATGATGTTATCAGCTATTAGTTTTTAGTAGATGCCCTTTATCAGATAGAGAAAGTTCCCATCTATTCTTAATTTGCTGAGAGTTTTTATCAGGAATATTAACTGGATTATATCAAGTGACTTCTTGCATATATTGAGACCATAAATTTCTAGTGTCATCATTTAGCAACTTTGAGTCAAGTTTAGAAGACTTACCTCTTAATATATCTCTTTTCCCTTCCTGTTTATAACTGTCTTAAATATTTCTTCTACATATATTGTGATTCTCATTAGCAGTGTTACATTTTTTGCCTAAACTGTCAACATAATTTAGAAAAATTAAGAAAGAAAGGAAAGTCCATTGTATTTACCAGTATTATCGATATTTTTGCTTATTGTGTTATTTCTTCCTTATTGGTGTTCCAGAAGTCTTTCTTTTATTGTTTCTTTTTTTGTCCAGGAAACTTCTTTTAGCCACTCTTACATGGCGTATCTGCTAGTGACAAGTATTCTTCATTTTTTGGAAATGTCTTAATTTCCCTTTCATTTCCTTCCAGTGAAGGAGCCTTCACTGGAAAAGACCTTTCAATTGAATACAGGAGTTTATGCTAACAGTTCTTTTCTACATACATTGGAGCAGTTCTTTTCGTTCAGCACTGGAAAGTACTCTGGCCTCAGTGGTTTCTAATGAAAATGTGTTGTCATTCAAATCTTTTCTGCCGTAGATAGTGTCACTTCTCTGTTTTATATGTATGTATATGTTATACATGTATACATGCTTTATATATATCGGAGAAGGCAATGGCACCCCAATCCAGCATTCTTGCCTGGAAAATCCCATGGACAGAGGAGCCTGGTGCTGTCTCTTATACACATCTNCCGTAGATAGTGTCACTTCTCTGTTTTATATGTATGTATATGTTATACATGTATACATGCTTTATATATATCGGAGAAGGCAATGGCACCCCAATCCAGCATTCTTGCCTGGAAAATCCCATGGACAGAGGAGCCTGGTGAGCTTCAGTCCATGGGGTCACTAAGAGTCGGACATGACTGAGCGACTTCACTTTCACTTTCACTTTATATATATATATGCTATATATATATATATATATATATCTGTTTTGTGCTTAGTCACTCAGTCGTGTCCAACTCTTTATGATGCCATGGACTGTAGCCCACCAGGCTCCTCTGCCCATGGGGATTCTCTAGGCAAGAATTCTGGAGTGGGTTACCATTCCCTTCTCCAGGGGATCTTCCTGACCCAGGGGTCTTCCTGACCCAGGGGATCTTCCTGACCCTGGGTCTTCTGCATTACAGGCAGATTCTTTACCGTCTGTGAGCATTTATCAGTTGCCTTCTTCATTCAGTTTGAGATGACCCTGGTTCTTGGTATGATGAGCAATTTTCTACTGCAAACTTGACATTTGGGGCGCTCCATTTAGAGATTCTGTATCTTATTTCCATCTGTTTTCACTGGCTCCCTCTGACACTGCAGGTGAAGGTGCAGGAGGGTGGGGGTGGCAGTGAGCTGCCACATTACTGCCAGTGGGGGTGGAGGTCCAGGCCTCTCACTTGGCCTCTGTTGACACCAGAGGAAGGGGTCTCCTTTCTGCTGCATGGGAGTAGAAGCTCAGCCCCCTGCCTCCTGCTCGGCCTCCACTGATAGCGCCCCCATGCGGAGGTGTCAGAGTGCTTCGTTGCTATTCCCCACATGGCCTTGTTGCCCCTGAGAGGTAAAGAGGGTCCTGACTCACCACTGGGCCTCCCAGATACCACCCTTACTGGGCAGGAAGGAGCTCCTTGTTGCTGTGTTGGGGGGTAAAAGTCTAGGCTCGCAATGAGGTCTCCACTGACCCTGGGGAGGAGCTTGTTACCACTGGGTAGGGATGAAAGTTGTAGCTCCCTGCTCAGCCTTCTCAGATACCACCCTGGAATGGGCAGCAGGTATGGTGGTTTGGGGCACCTGGTTTCAGCCTGGTCTGAGAGTGGATGGACAACTGAGCTCCCTATGGCCTTTGCGGATTGAACTTGGGTCTCCTGCATTGCAGGCAGATTCTTTACCGTCTCAGCCACCAGAGAAGCCTGATGATGTAGTTTCTTTGATGTTTGGCAAAAGTGGAACAGTTATTGCCTAAAACTTTTGTTTCTTAGTGTGCTGCCCTTTTCCAGGCTATTTGGCTAGAGAGAGCAGTATTTTGTGGGGACTTTTCCTGTGTCTGCTCTCTTTTGGAATTTGAGTTCCTGGCTTCTTCAGTGTGACGTCTAGGATACACGAGACAAAAAGAAACCAGAGATCTCACCTCTCTGTTCCACTGGTCCCAAGGTTCCTATTAGACTGTCTTTTCTCTACTTTCTAGAATCCTCTTAATGTTTGTTTTGTATATGATATTCAGGGTATTTAGTCGTTGAGAGCAGGAGAAATGGATAAATATGTCTGTTCCAACTTCCTGGAAGAGAAAGTCCTCATCTCACTTTTGGAATGCATTTATAAGTAAGTTGCAAAGATTCACTCTTAAATACCTCAGCCTATGTAATATTAATTACAGTTCAGTATTCGTAAAAGACACAGGTTTCATCCTTGGGTTGGAAAGATCCACTGGAAGAGAGGGTGGCAACCCACTCTAGTATTCTTGCCTGAAGAATCCCATGGACAGAGGAGCCTGGTGGGCTACAGTCTATAGGGTCACAAAGAGTCAGGCACAACTGAAGTGACTTAGCATGTATGCATACACATTTGCTTATCTCTTTCTAAGTTAAACATTGTACATACATGAAAAAGTACAAACCTTAAGTGGACCATTTGATGACCATAGCCCACCCTCTACTAAGATATAGAGTGGATCCATCACCTGAGCCATTCCCTCATGCTCCTTCTCAGTCAGTCCTTGCTATCAGTCACCCCCCAGAGGCAAACACCGTTGTGCTTAACATCTTAAATTAGTGTTATTTGTTCTAGAATGTCACATGGACAGAAGCATGCATCAGACACTCTTATGTACCTGGCTTTCTTCTTTCAACATGATATTTTGAGGTTTATCCATGTTTCGTCCTTCATTCTGTTTTACTGCTGAGCTGTATTCCATCGCACGAATATACCACAGCTTGTTGATCCATCCTCCTGCTGATGGACACCTGAGTTGTTTCTAGGTTTTGGCTGTTATAATCAAGCAAAGGATAATGCTTTTAACTTGGAGCATATTTTTAAAAGTTTTTTTATCTAAAATTTTAATTTATTTTTGGCAAGTGGGGGCTACTCTCTAGTTGCCCCCTGGCATGTGGAATCTTCCCAGACCCGGGATCGAACACTGCATTGCAGGTGGATTCCTAACCACTGGACACCGAGGAAGTCCAGGAGCATATGTTTTAATGGTCTGAATCAACCTTCATCTGAATGCAGGGTCATATTTGAAAAGGTCACCTACAGCTCTGACACACCAATTTTTATAGTTTTCTGAAATGGTATAAAGAATCATTCCTTCATTCATTTGTTGAACCACTATTTAGCGAGCCTGTTTTTGTGCCAGAAATGACGGTAGGCCCTGGGATTAGTGAGGAGGAGGACAGACTCAGGCCCTGCCTGGTGAGCTGGTATTCTAGTGAGGGCAGAGGGGAGGCACAGTAAGCCAAACAAGAAATAGATATATAACATCCGTTAGCAATGTGTGCTCTGAAGGAAAAAGAAAGCCAGGTCCATGGGTGGAGGAGGCAGACAGGTGGCCCAGGGGTAGGTGGGTGTTATTTTTAGCTCTGGGGGTCAAGGGAGGATCTTAGAGGGAGGCAGGGAGGATAGTTGGAGAAGGTGAGGTTTGAAGACACAGGACCTTTTAAAAATTTTATTTTATTTAAATTATTTCTTAAATCTTCAGCCATACTGCGTGGCATGCAGGATCTTAGTTCCCCGACCAGGAATGGAACCCACCCCCCGGCGCAGTGGAAGTGCAGAGCGTTAACCTGGACCGCCAGGAAAGTCCAGGACTTTTTTTTTAAAGTCTATGTCTTTTAAGCACTTCATGCCTTGGAATTCATGCACTTCAGAAAAGACTTCCCTGTCACCATTAAAGGGTGGGGAGATCCAAGGCCCTGAGAGGGCAGTGGGCCAATTATGTCTCAGCCAGATTAGAGGTGCTTGCCCAGTGCCGGGGTGTTGATGAGCTGAGCTTCTTCTTAGCTTCCTGAAGGGGAGCTTTCAGTCTCCCCAGCCTCTCTGCCCACCCCCTCCCCACTCCTGCAGGTGCTTCCCCAGGAAGTGCTAGCGTGGAGTGAGAAAGACACCGGCAGGCTGAGGTCTGGGGCTCTCTGGTGTCCTTGAGCAAACCCTCTCCTCTTGCTGGGAGGTTCAAGTCACGTTGGTGGTAGGACCTCCCCGCCCCCCCATGTCCTCCTCCCCTTATCACCTTTGTCACAACATACCCTTGCTGCAGCGCTGCAGCTCCTGTGCACACGTGGGCCGGGAGCACTTTCTGTTTTATCTCATTTAACTCGCACACCCACCCCGTGGATAGTTGCTCCATTGTTACCCATAGGAAACAGGAGCGGGGCATTTGCTGAAACCAAACCAGAATGCTAAGCTGAGTGTGTCGGATCCTAACCAGAATGCTTTGAGCTACTGCATTTTATTGTTAACTCAGTTCTGAACAGAGGGAACCCGTGCCCTTTGAGGATATGAGTTTGCAGAGGTCAGAGGGAAGGATATGGAAAAAAGCTAAAGGATGTTTCCAGGGGAGGGTTGGGGTGGGGTGGACCTGCGTGGGTCTAAGAGAAGAAGCCTTGTGTGGATGTCCATGTGGAAGGTGGGGAAGAATGGGGAGTTTGATAGGAAGGAGCTGGGATTCAGAGTTGGAAATGCCTGAATTCCAGCCCGACTCCACACTAATGCCACAGATGGTGGGATTTGGGGCAAATCCTGTAAGTCCTCCAACTTCCCCCTCCGCATCTGTAAAATGGATAATGGTGTTTCTCTCTCTCGAACGTTGCTGGGTGGGTCTGATGCGGTGATGCATGTAAAGTGCTCAGAAGGTGCCAGGCTTACAGTAAATGCCCACTAAATGCTGGCTGGCTTGTTGTCTAAAAAGTGGCAGCACTACAGACTCGGAAATGTTAGATGCTGGGAAGCAGTGCAGTGAAAGCAGGGCTTGCATCTTACCTGGGAGCGGGGAAACCTAGCAGCACCCAGACGTTCGCAAGAGGATACCTGCGGGAGCCTGGGCTTCCTGCATCAGGGGAATGAGTGTGCTCTGGGTTGTTTTCCAACTTGAAGTTGTTGCTTAGTGCTAAATCATGTCCAATTCTTTGCAACCCCGTGGACTGTAACCACCAGGCTTCTGTGTCCATGGGATTCTCCAGGCAAGAATACTGGAGTGGGGGTTGCTATTTCCTCCTCCAGGGGATCTTGCTGACCCAGGGATCAAACCTGTGTCTCCTTCCTTGCCAGGCGGATTCTTTCCTACTGAGGCACCAGGGAAGTCCTGTCCAACCTGGAGACATCCTGTCCTTTCAAGTCTTTCTACTGTAGCAGCGGCAGCTCCAGACACCAGCTGTAGGCTCTGGGAACGTGTTTATCCAGCCCAGAGGGAAGTGGACGAGCAAGAAGGGAGCGCCAGGCTTTCCGAACCCTGGCCTGTGAGCTCTGCACTGGTGCATGGACACCCGGCCAAAGCAGCGTCACAGCCGGCTAGGGTGAGCTGCGCGCTCACTGCATCAAGATGTATTTTGCAAACTTATTATAAACATATTACATTTCTTATCCTAATGTGGCTGTTGGCAAGCTGCCCGTGAGTTTTAGCCTCTGGGAGAAAAACAATTGCCTGAGCCGAGTGTTGGGTACTTTTACTTTCCATATGCTTACTCAGGGCTCCTTGGAGTCCCTACTCCAATACACACGCTGCCCTTCATATAGACATGCAATCGTGGGCCATTGGCCCCCATCTGCTGCTGAGATGTTCTGCCACCACATGTGTATCTAGGACCTGGTAATATTTTGTTTTTTTCAGGAAAAGTCCTGAAAACTGTACATGTTCATATTGAACAAACTCACTGACTTCTGCTTCCAAGCTCTTCTGCTGCCTCAGTTAAATACCTGAATAGTCCACTTTGTTGATTAGTGTTCAATACGCCTTTTACAAGGAGAAGGTAGGGCCAGGGAAGGGAGATCATTTCTCCAAGGTCCCCAGCCATTCACCTCAAGTGTTCTCCAGCAGGTTCCCCCATAAATCATGACACTATTGTGAGGAGACCCTTTCAGCCACCACGACTGTCTCCTTGAGGCTGCAGTCCAGAGCCCAGAGCCGATCACGGTTAACTGCTAGGGATCTGAGACCTAGCCAGCCAGACATGTTGCAGGGAGCCCTGGGCAGTGGGGTCCCTTGCTCCTTCTCATTAGCCCGCGTGCAAGCGATTTTAAGAGAGAGATGCAGTGTGGGTTTGTGCCAAGCTCCCTGCCGCCCTCTCCACGCCGCTGGGGCTCCCCTGCCCTCCCTCCAGGTCTGCAGTCCTTCCTCTTCCCCACCCCACCCCCTCTCCCTCCTCTCTCTGTCTCCCTCTCCTTCCTTTCTCCCTTCCGTACCTTGTCCTTAACCCGGAATGCCAGCAGCTGCGCTTCCTGCTCAGTATGGCCCTACATTCCCCCTGAGCCAGAAAAGTGGGCACAGAACGGGAGCCCAGGCTGGGCCTCCAAGGGGCCCCACTTCAAAGACACAGGAAAGAAGTCTGTCTCCCTGCCCACTAACAGGTCAGCTGGTGTCCTGCCAGGCAGGGCCTCTGCCTGAGGAAGCAGCCCTGCTGGCCATGCCGGGCACCTGGGTGTTTTGGTCTTGCCTGCAGGTGGCCAGTCTCTCTGGACCCTTCCTCGTCTAAAGCGGCTGACGAACCAGAAGCTGACTCTCGTCCTTCAGACCATGGAGCAGACAAGTGCAGCTGCCTGGCGCCCGTGTGGACACGGTGCACACGTGCACACTCAGCCTGTATGCAAGGATTCACACACATGCACATGCACACATTCATACAGATGCACACGCACCCACGCATACACAGGCTCATCCACAGAGGGGTGGCTTCACGCCTCTCACTCAGCACTTCCTTAGCTCATCTAAAAACAGAAAGACAAATATACGATACCACTTACGTGTGGAATCTAAACCGAAAAAGATACAAATGGACTTAAACAGAAGTAGACCCACAGACATATAGAAAACAAACTTACAGTCACCACAGCAGAGGGCAGGGGTGGGATACACTGGGAGACTGGATTAACAGATACCCACTGCCTACCACACAGATACACTACCTACTATACAAAAAATAGATAGCCAGCAAGGACCTACTGCATAGCACAGGGAACAGCACTGAATATTTTGCAATAACCTATATGTGAAAAAAACCTAAAGAAGGTTGTGTGTGTGTGTGTGTGTGTGTGTGTGTATGTGTGTAACTGAATCACTGGGCTGTACACCTGAAGCTAACACAACATTGTAAATCTAAAAAAAGCCATATAATCTATAAAAACTATAATATAATATATAATCTAATTATAATATAATATATATTTAATATATATGATATATAATCTGATTATATAATATAATCTGCTGCTGCTGCTGCTGAGTCGCTTCAGCCGTGTCCGACTCTGTGCGACCCCACAGACGGCAGCCCACCAGGCTCCCCTGTCCCTGGGATTCTCCAGGCAAGAACACTGGAGTGGGTTGCCATCTCCTTCTCCAATGAATGAAAGTGAAAAGTGAAAGTGAAGTCGCTCAGTCATGTCTGACTCTTCGCAACGCCATGGACTACAGCCCACCAGGCTCCTCCGTCCATGAGATTTTCCAGGCAAGAGTACTAGAGTAGGATGCCATTGCCTTCTCCAATAATATAATCTATATATGATATATATATAATATAATAATATAATATAAATATATAATATATAGAATCTAATTATATAAGATATAATCTAAAAAGCCATATAATCTATAAAAACTATAAAAATATATAATCAAAAAATCTTTTCCTGCTGAAAATAGATAAATGAATGAATAACAAACAGCAGGCGCTCTCTCAGGCTATTTGTATGTTTTCAGAACTAACCAGTCTCTCCCAGGTTCTCTGCTGGAACCATCTGAAAGCCGGCCTTGAGTGGGGCCTGAGGGAATCCCCAAACAGAGGCCAGTGCTTCCAGACGGGTCCAGACAGCCTTCAGCATCTGCGCGCATCCGTGGGCGGTCTGCCAGGCCTGGAGGACACCCGTCCTTTGCGGCATGGCAGCTCCCGCCAGCCTCTCAGTGGGTGGACTCTGGGTCCCCATCCCGGGAGTCACGGAGCCGACTGCCAAGCCGGGCCCGCTGGGGACTCGGCAGCAAGCTGCCACCCACAGCTGCAGGGATTCAGAAGAGAGAAGGCGAGCCAGAGAGACGAACAAGTGTGGTGACAAGGCGATAAAGTCCAGAGCTACAGCACGGCCCTGTCCCTGAAGAAGCTGTAGGGCCTCCGTGGGCTCACCCCGACTCGGGGTGCAGCATCAGTGAGAGTTTGCTTCTGCTTGGGGTGCAGTGAGAAAAGCAGATTGAAAGGCTTCCTTGGAAACCTGCCCTGGGGAGAGGTCAAATACGGGAACATGAATGATGCCTTTGGTCCTGAACTGGTTCCCCATCTGTGGGCCCCCAGTACCTAAGTGTTAGTTGCTCAGTTCACTCTTTGCAACCTCATGGACTGTAACCTGCCAGGCTCCTCTGTCCATGGGATTCTCCAGGCAAGAACAGTGGAGTGGCTTGCCATGCCCTGCTCCAGGGGATCTTCCTGACCCAGGAATCAAACCTTGGGTCTCCTGCATTGCAGGCAGATTCTTTACCGTCTCAGCCACCACAGAAGCCCCAGTACCTAAGAGGCACAAGCAACATTTTAATTATTTCAGGTTTAAAATATGTTCTCCTCTGCCTGCCTCCAAAATAATTTGAAAGGCTACAGAATTCACCACTAATGTGTATGAATTAATTCGTAATCAGATGAAAACTTGCAAGCAGAGTACCAGCAGGCCCACACGTGAGGTGATGGCCACAAGTGCGTGTGGAGCATGCCTCCACATAGCACACAGCTGAGGCCCCACGCTCACCTTCCACACTGCCGTCCTGACAGCTGGGACACCCGGCCGAGCAGCGGTGACCCAGCCAGGAGACAGGGGGTGGCATCCACCTAGGCACCCAGCCACTCACCTGCTGACTCTTACTGGAGAGAAAGAAGAAATATCTTGCCTTTTTTAAATTTTAGAAAGAATTTAAAATCAATAACCATTGCACGTGGTCCAAAATGTCAAAGATTCAAACCAACATGTAGAGAAGACTTCCTCTCAGCCTGACCCCCGAACCCCTCTAGATGCAACCATCATCTTCAGATTCCTTCATGTAGAGAAGACTCCATCTCAGCCTGACCCCCAGAACCCTCCTAGAGGCAACCATCTTCGTCAGATTCCTAGGGATCTTATTTTTTACACGAACCACAACTTTATTTTGTTACATAAAGGATAGCATACTGTGGTAGTGGTTTANTATATAGAATCTAATTATATAAGATATAATCTAAAAAGCCATATAATCTATAAAAACTATAAAAATATATAATCAAAAAATCTTTTCCTGCTGAAAATAGATAAATGAATGAATAACAAACAGCAGGCGCTCTCTCAGGCTATTTGTATGTTTTCAGAACTAACCAGTCTCTCCCAGGTTCTCTGCTGGAACCATCTGAAAGCCGGCCTTGAGTGGGGCCTGAGGGAATCCCCAAACAGAGGCCAGTGCTTCCAGACGGGTCCAGACAGCCTTCAGCATCTGCGCGCATCCGTGGGCGGTCTGCCAGGCCTGGAGGACACCCGTCCTTTGCGGCATGGCAGCTCCCGCCAGCCTCTCAGTGGGTGGACTCTGGGTCCCCATCCCGGGAGTCACGGAGCCGACTGCCAAGCCGGGCCCGCTGGGGACTCGGCAGCAAGCTGCCACCCACAGCTGCAGGGATTCAGAAGAGAGAAGGCGAGCCAGAGAGACGAACAAGTGTGGTGACAAGGCGATAAAGTCCAGAGCTACAGCACGGCCCTGTCCCTGAAGAAGCTGTAGGGCCTCCGTGGGCTCACCCCGACTCGGGGTGCAGCATCAGTGAGAGTTTGCTTCTGCTTGGGGTGCAGTGAGAAAAGCAGATTGAAAGGCTTCCTTGGAAACCTGCCCTGGGGAGAGGTCAAATACGGGAACATGAATGATGCCTTTGGTCCTGAACTGGTTCCCCATCTGTGGGCCCCCAGTACCTAAGTGTTAGTTGCTCAGTTCACTCTTTGCAACCTCATGGACTGTAACCTGCCAGGCTCCTCTGTCCATGGGATTCTCCAGGCAAGAACAGTAGAGTGGCTTGCCATGCCCTGCTCCAGGGGATCTTCCTGACCCAGGAATCAAACCTTGGGTCTCCTGCATTGCAGGCAGATTCTTTACCGTCTCAGCCACCACAGAAGCCCCAGTACCTAAGAGGCACAAGCAACATTTTAATTATTTCAGGTTTAAAATATGTTCTCCTCTGCCTGCCTCCAAAATAATTTGAAAGGCTACAGAATTCACCACTAATGTGTATGAATTAATTCGTAATCAGATGAAAACTTGCAAGCAGAGTACCAGCAGGCCCACACGTGAGGTGATGGCCACAAGTGCGTGTGGAGCATGCCTCCACATAGCACACAGCTGAGGCCCCACGCTCACCTTCCACACTGCCGTCCTGACAGCTGGGACACCCGGCCGAGCAGCGGTGACCCAGCCAGGAGACAGGGGGTGGCATCCACCTAGGCACCCAGCCACTCACCTGCTGACTCTTACTGGAGAGAAAGAAGAAATATCTTGCCTTTTTTAAATTTTAGAAAGAATTTAAAATCAATAACCATTGCACGTGGTCCAAAATGTCAAAGATTCAAACCAACATGTAGAGAAGACTTCCTCTCAGCCTGACCCCCGAACCCCTCTAGATGCAACCATCATCTTCAGATTCCTTCATGTAGAGAAGACTCCATCTCAGCCTGACCCCCAGAACCCTCCTAGAGGCAACCATCTTCGTCAGATTCCTAGGGATCTTATTTTTTACACGAACCACAACTTTATTTTGTTACATAAAGGATAGCATACTGTGGTAGTGGTTTAGGTGCTAAGGCATGTCTGACTCTTTGCGACCCCATGGACTGTAACGTGCCAGGCTCCTCTGTCCATGGGATTTCCCAGACAAGAATACTGAAGTGGGTGGCTATATCCTCCTCCAGGGAGAATCATGAAGTCGTGAAGTTGCTCAATTGTGTCTGACTCTTCGTGACCCCGTGGACTGTAGCCCACCAGGCTCCTCCACCCATGGAATTTTCTAGGCAAGAGTACTGGAGTGGGTTGCCATTTCCTTCTCCAGGGGATCTTCCCAACCCAGGAATCGAACCCAGGTCTCCTACATTGTGGGCAGACGCTTTACCATCTGAGCCACCAGGGAATCGCTCCAGGGAGAATACTGTTCTACTTTTTATGTAACTAATTGCAGAATATTAGACATTTGGGTTGTGTCCCATCTTTGGCAAATGCAGACGATATTACCTAAATGTCCTTACAAGTGCACGTGTCTTATACGTGTGTAAGAATTTCTGTAGATGAATTCTCAGATGCCAAGTTCCCAGGTAAAGGGGATAAATGCACTTACAGTTTTGATATATGTTGCAAAATTACTGTCCACCAAAGCTGTACTATTCTACAAATTACTAGAATGAATAGAAGTGCCTGTTTTCAAACATCTTTTTGAATATAGCATGGGATTGAAGTTAGACCACCTGAAAGATGAAAATGACATCTTGGGGTAAACGTGAACTGCATTTCTCTTTCCGTGAATGGTGCTGAGTGTTTCTTCCAGTGCTGGTAGAGCCTGGTATTCCCATTTCTGTGTCCTGTCAGTTCACCTCCTTTGCCCCCCTTTTTCCCTATTTTGACCCCATATTATAGCCCACCAGGCTCCTCTGTCCATAGAATTTTCAAGGCAAGAATACCAGAGTGGGTTGCCAGGGGAAGATCCAGGGGATCTTCCCAAGCCAGGGATTGGACTCCCATCTCTTATATCTTCTGCATTGCCGGGCAGATTTTTTACCACTGAGCCACCAGGGAAGCCCTTCTCTGTTTGACTGCTGGTCATTTATTGATTTAGAAGAGTATTTATATATTAGGGATATTTGTACTTTTTCAATAGGGTTTATCAGTTTGACATTTGCATTTTGAGTATGTCTGTGGTACATTTGGCCATGCAGAGAAAACTTGATTTTTATGTAGTTATTTTCATCAAATTTTCTCTTTTTGGTTTTGTAACTGGTGTTTAGTTCATAGAAATATTCCTCCCTCTGAAGTGAAAAATTATATTCTTTCAGTATTTTTATGGTTTCATATTTTTACATGTAACTATTGGAGAAGGAAATGGCAACCCACTTCATTGTTCTTGCCTGGAGAATCCCAGGGACGGGGGAGCCTGGTGGGCTGCCGTCTGTGGGGTCGCACAGAGTCGGACACAACTGAAGCGACTCAGCAGCAGCAGCAGCAGCATTTGATCTATATGGGCTTCCCAGGTAGCTCAGTAGTAAAGAATCCACCTGCCAAGGAAGGAGATGCAGGTTTGACCCTTGGGTTGAGAAGATCTCCTGGAAAAGGAAATGACAACCCGCTCCAGTATTCTGGTTTGGGAAATCCTATGGACAGAGAAAGTTCATGAGGTTCCCAAAAAAGTCAGACATACTTAGCGACTAAACAACAACAGCATTTGATCTCTGTAACTTTTAGTTGGATATGTAATTATTGTATGGATTCACCTTGTACTGAACGCTAGACCATGTGCCCACCACACAGCGAGGTCAAGCCAAAATGTCAGAGTTTCGAGCACAGAAGGCTTCATAGCAGGGCCAGGCAAAGAAAGCGGCTGGCTCCTGTCCAAAAAACCCAAACTCCCTGAAGGGTTTCAGCAAAGAGCTTTTAAAGGCCAGGTGAGGGCAGGGCATGGTAGGTTGTTGCAAACTTCTTGGTATAGGAATCCTTTGTTCTTGCAGCTGTCCTTGTAGGTCAGGTCATGATGTTCTTATAAACCTCAACAACTCAAATGTTATTCTCTCTTCTGCAACTTGTTATCTCTATGTGAATGGAAAAGTGTTATACCCTTAAAGGTCAGAGCTTTAAGAAAGGGCTATCCTGTATATTTCAGGCTGTAGGCAACATTCTTAACTCAGGGCAAAGGCTATAGAACACAAAGGTCAAAGTAAGACAGATTAAATGAGTCATATTTGTTCTTCCCTCTTAAACCTTTTTCTCCAGATGGCTGTTCTGGGGNCATTGTGGGCAGACGCTTTACCATCTGAGCCACCAGGGAATCGCTCCAGGGAGAATACTGTTCTACTTTTTGTGTAACTAATTGCAGAATATTAGACATTTGGGTTGTGTCCCATCTTTGGCAAATGCAGACGATATTACCTAAATGTCCTTACAAGTGCACGTGTCTTATACGTGTGTAAGAATTTCTGTAGATGAATTCTCAGATGCCAAGTTCCCAGGTAAAGGGGATAAATGCACTTACAGTTTTGATATATGTTGCAAAATTACTGTCCACCAAAGCTGTACTATTCTACAAATTACTAGAATGAATAGAAGTGCCTGTTTTCAAACATCTTTTTGAATATAGCATGGGATTGAAGTTAGACCACCTGAAAGATGAAAATGACATCTTGGGGTAAACGTGAACTGCATTTCTCTTTCCGTGAATGGTGCTGAGTGTTTCTTCCAGTGCTGGTAGAGCCTGGTATTCCCATTTCTGTGTCCTGTCAGTTCACCTCCTTTGCCCCCCTTTTTCCCTATTTTGACCCCATATTATAGCCCACCAGGCTCCTCTGTCCATAGAATTTTCAAGGCAAGAATACCAGAGTGGGTTGCCAGGGGAAGATCCAGGGGATCTTCCCAAGCCAGGGATTGGACTCCCATCTCTTATATCTTCTGCATTGCCGGGCAGATTTTTTACCACTGAGCCACCAGGGAAGCCCTTCTCTGTTTGACTGCTGGTCATTTATTGATTTAGAAGAGTATTTATATATTAGGGATATTTGTACTTTTTCAATAGGGTTTATCAGTTTGACATTTGCATTTTGAGTATGTCTGTGGTACATTTGGCCATGCAGAGAAAACTTGATTTTTATGTAGTTATTTTCATCAAATTTTCTCTTTTTGGTTTTGTAACTGGTGTTTAGTTCATAGAAATATTCCTCCCTCTGAAGTGAAAAATTATATTCTTTCAGTATTTTTATGGTTTCATATTTTTACATGTAACTATTGGAGAAGGAAATGGCAACCCACTTCATTGTTCTTGCCTGGAGAATCCCAGGGACGGGGGAGCCTGGTGGGCTGCCGTCTGTGGGGTCGCACAGAGTCGGACACAACTGAAGCGACTCAGCAGCAGCAGCAGCAGCATTTGATCTATATGGGCTTCCCAGGTAGCTCAGTAGTAAAGAATCCACCTGCCAAGGAAGGAGATGCAGGTTTGACCCTTGGGTTGAGAAGATCTCCTGGAAAAGGAAATGACAACCCGCTCCAGTATTCTGGTTTGGGAAATCCTATGGACAGAGAAAGTTCATGAGGTTCCCAAAAAAGTCAGACATACTTAGCGACTAAACAACAACAGCATTTGATCTCTGTAACTTTTAGTTGGATATGTAATTATTGTATGGATTCACCTTGTACTGAACGCTAGACCATGTGCCCACCACACAGCGAGGTCAAGCCAAAATGTCAGAGTTTCGAGCACAGAAGGCTTCATAGCAGGGCCAGGCAAAGAAAGCGGCTGGCTCCTGTCCAAAAAACCCAAACTCCCTGAAGGGTTTCAGCAAAGAGCTTTTAAAGGCCAGGTGAGGGCAGGGCATGGTAGGTTGTTGCAAACTTCTTGGTATAGGAATCCTTTGTTCTTGCAGCTGTCCTTGTAGGTCAGGTCATGATGTTCTTATAAACCTCAACAACTCAAATGTTATTCTCTCTTCTGCAACTTGTTATCTCTATGTGAATGGAAAAGTGTTATACCCTTAAAGGTCAGAGCTTTAAGAAAGGGCTATCCTGTATATTTCAGGCTGTAGGCAACATTCTTAACTCAGGGCAAAGGCTATAGAACACAAAGGTCAAAGTAAGACAGATTAAATGAGTCATATTTGTTCTTCCCTCTTAAACCTTTTTCTCCAGATGGCTGTTCTGGGGTCCCAACACTATTCCTGAATCGCCCACTTTCCCCACTGGCTTTGCTTGCCTCTGGCTCTCTCTGGACTTCCCACCCTGAGGAGCAGAGATGCTTGCTTGTAAGTGACCAACAGGTAACACACAGGCTCAGAAGCCCAGAGCAGGACATACCCTCAGAGGCCATCCCTTTTAATCTATGGCTTAAAATACAAAGAAACTGCTCCTTGCTTTAGAAGATACAAACTTTTCTGTTTGTTTACCTTCCCATCCGGTCCCATTTTAAGCCTTCCTCCATTGTGCTGCCCTCACCCTACAGGCCCGCCGCCACGGTTTGACGGTGAGCATTCATGCCGTTGGCCCTGTGTGAAAAGTTCAGGACTGCCTAGACTCCGTGACGTCAGCGGGAATGGGTCTTAGTCACTCCATCTCTCTGCTTTGTCTCACTCTTAGCCTCCCTACCCGCAAAGTTCCCATAAATTGGCTGCCAGCAGTCCAGCCCACAGCCTGATGTGGGCTTAGCAGCCCAGGGAGCAGATGTTGAGGAATGTCGGTGACTGAACCAGCTGCCCACCCTGGACTGATCACTGGGACTGGCTCTTGGAATGTACTGGTATTGGTTCCAGGTCACATGTTCAAATTTTGAATCAGGCAACCCATCTAAATAATGTGGGACTTTGGGGAAAGTAAGTTAAAAATAGCTGACCCAGTTGAGAGCTCCCTTCCTCCTCCTATGTCACATGAGTGTGAAAGCAGGAGCCCCTGCAACTGTCTTGTGGCCTTGAGGACAGAAGCCAGTACTATGACAGTGGAGCAGAAGGGCAAGAAGAAACAAGCCCTTCTATGGGTATATCTAATTAGGGGCCCAGACATTTTTATTTATTTATTTTAAATTGAGGTATAGTTGATTTACAATGATTCAGATGTACCGCAAAGTGATCCAGCTGTGCTTTTCCACTGCAGGTTATTACAAGGTATTGAATATAGTTCCCTGTCCTAAATAGTAGGCCCTTATTGCTTATCTGGACTGCAAGGAGAGCCAACCAGTCCATTTTAAAGGAGATCAGTCCTGGGTGTTCTTTGAAAGGAATGATGCTAAAGCTGAAACTCCAGGCCACCTCATAGGAAGAGTTGATTCACTGGAAAAGACTCTGATGCTGGGAGGGATTGGGGGCAGGAGGAGAAGGGGATGACAGAGGATGAGATGGCTGGATGGCATCACTGACTCGATGAACGTGAGTCTGAGTGAACTCCGAGAGATGGTGATGGACAGGGAGGCCTGGCGTGCTGCAGTTCATGGGGTCACAAAGAGTCTGACACGACTGAGCTACTGAACTGAACTGAACTGATTGCTTATCTGTTTTACATATAGTAGTGTATATCTGTTAATCCCAAGTTCCTAATTTATCCCTCCTCCCTTCCCCTTTGGTAACCATAAATTTATTTTCTACGTCTGTAAGTTTATTTCTGTTTTGTAAGCTCATTTGTATTATTTTTTAGATTCTGCATATGAATGACATCAAATGATATTTGTCTTTGACCTGCTTCACTTAGTATGACAATCTCTAGATCCATCTATGTTGCTGCAATTGGCAAAATGTCATTCTTTTTTATGGCTGATTAGTATTCCATTGTATGCATATACCACATCCTCTTTATCCATTCGTCCATTGATGGACATTTAGGTTGCTTCCATGTTTTGACTACTGTAAATAGCATTGCTACATACATTGAATGACATGTATTTTTTGAATTAGAGTTTTCTCCAGATATATGTCTAGGAATGGGATTGCTGGGTTACATGGCAACTCTATTTTTAGCTTTCTAAGGAACCTCCAGGGGCTTCCCTGGTGGCTTAGTCGGTAAACAATCCGCCTACAATGCAAGAGACCTTTGTTTGATCTCTGGGTTGGGAAGATCCCCTGGAGAAGGAAATGGCAACCAACTCCAGTATTCATGCCTGGAAAATCCCATGGACAGAGGAGCTTGGCAGGCTGCAGTCTGTGGACTTGTAAGAGTTGGACACAACTTAGCAAGTAAACCAACATACTGTTTTCCATAGTGGCCACCAATTTACATTTCCAACAACAGTGGAGGAGGGTTCCCTTTTCTCCACAACCTCGCCAACATCTATTATTTGTAAACTTTTTAATGATGGCCATTCTGACCCGTGTGAAGTGATTTGTAATTGTAGGTTTGATTTGCATTTCTATAATAATTAGTGATGTTGAACATGTTTTCTTGTGTCTTTTGGCCATCAATACGTTTTCTTTGGAGAAACCTTGGATGGAGAATGGATTCCGGGTGCCATAATTGCTTGCCTTCAATATTTACCATGACCGTTGTGGTCAGTGATGTATGTTCCTTGTTGATGATTAATCGACTCCCACTTGGAAACCTATGACGCAGCCTCCACCCCTGGGGTTAGGTCTGATCTGTATCATTGGATTATCTTCTTTTTAACCCAGTTTTTACAGATCTAATCTACTACGGAACTGTTTGAATTTTACTCAACCAAGTGACTTCTGGTCTAGTTTTATCTCTGCTACGAGATGTCACAGAGCAGCAGAGTGGAAGAAATGAATCCAACCTTCATTCCTGTATGAAATAGATGATTCCTGAGAATGATGTTAGTCATTCCCTCTGGCATACTATTAGTCTGTTGATAATTACACTGACCATCCTCTTTGTCCCATAATTAATACATTTATGGGTTTCCATCTTAAAGAGAAAAAAAAAA
>SJYW01010954.1:496290-506786 GCA_006410735.1 Raphicerus campestris
TTACCTTCCCATCCGGTCCCATTTTAAGCCTTCCTCCATTGTGCTGCCCTCACCCTACAGGCCCGCCGCCACGGTTTGACGGTGAGCATTCATGCCGTTGGCCCTGTGTGAAAAGTTCAGGACTGCCTAGACTCCGTGACGTCAGCGGGAATGGGTCTTAGTCACTCCATCTCTCTGCTTTGTCTCACTCTTAGCCTCCCTACCCGCAAAGTTCCCATAAATTGGCTGCCAGCAGTCCAGCCCACAGCCTGATGTGGGCTTAGCAGCCCAGGGAGCAGATGTTGAGGAATGTCGGTGACTGAACCAGCTGCCCACCCTGGACTGATCACTGGGACTGGCTCTTGGAATGTACTGGTATTGGTTCCAGGTCACATGTTCAAATTTTGAATCAGGCAACCCATCTAAATAATGTGGGACTTTGGGGAAAGTAAGTTAAAAATAGCTGACCCAGTTGAGAGCTCCCTTCCTCCTTCTATGTCACATGAGTGTGAAAGCAGGAGCCCCTGCAACTGTCTTGTGGCCTTGAGGACAGAAGCCAGTACTATGACAGTGGAGCAGAAGGGCAAGAAGAAACAAGCCCTTCTATGGGTATATCTAATTAGGGGCCCAGACATTTTTATTTATTTATTTTAAATTGAGGTATAGTTGATTTACAATGATTCAGATGTACCGCAAAGTGATCCAGCTGTGCTTTTCCACTGCAGGTTATTACAAGGTATTGAATATAGTTCCCTGTCCTAAATAGTAGGCCCTTATTGCTTATCTGGACTGCAAGGAGAGCCAACCAGTCCATTTTAAAGGAGATCAGTCCTGGGTGTTCTTTGAAAGGAATGATGCTAAAGCTGAAACTCCAGTACTTTGGCCACCTCATAGGAAGAGTTGATTCACTGGAAAAGACTCTGATGCTGGGAGGGATTGGGGGCAGGAGGAGAAGGGGATGACAGAAGATGAGATGGCTGGATGGCATCACTGACTCGATGAACGTGAGTCTGAGTGAACTCCGAGAGATGGTGATGGACAGGGAGGCCTGGAGTGCTGCAGTTCATGGGGTCACAAAGAGTCTGACACGACTGAGCTACTGAACTGAACTGAACTGATTGCTTATCTGTTTTACATATAGTAGTGTATATCTGTTAATCCCAAGTTCCTAATTTATCCCTCCTCCCTTCCCCTTTGGTAACCATAAATTTATTTTCTACGTCTGTAAGTTTATTTCTGTTTTGTAAGCTCATTTGTATTATTTTTTAGATTCTGCATATGAATGACATCAAATGATATTTGTCTTTGACCTGCTTCACTTAGTATGACAATCTCTAGATCCATCTATGTTGCTGCAATTGGCAAAATGTCATTCTTTTTTATGGCTGATTAGTATTCCATTGTATGCATATACCACATCCTCTTTATCCATTCGTCCATTGATGGACATTTAGGTTGCTTCCATGTTTTGACTACTGTAAATAGCATTGCTACATACATTGAATGACATGTATTTTTTGAATTAGAGTTTTCTCCAGATATATGTCTAGGAATGGGATTGCTGGGTTACATGGCAACTCTATTTTTAGCTTTCTAAGGAACCTCCAGGGGCTTCCCTGGTGGCTTAGTCGGTAAACAATCCGCCTACAATGCAAGAGACCTTTGTTTGATCTCTGGGTTGGGAAGATCCCCTGGAGAAGGAAATGGCAACCAACTCCAGTATTCATGCCTGGAAAATCCCATGGACAGAGGAGCTTGGCAGGCTGCAGTCTGTGGACTTGTAAGAGTTGGACACAACTTAGCAAGTAAACCAACATACTGTTTTCCATAGTGGCCACCAATTTACATTTCCAACAACAGTGGAGGAGGGTTCCCTTTTCTCCACAACCTCGCCAACATCTATTATTTGTAAACTTTTTAATGATGGCCATTCTGACCCGTGTGAAGTGATTTGTAATTGTAGGTTTGATTTGCATTTCTATAATAATTAGTGATGTTGAACATGTTTTCTTGTGTCTTTTGGCCATCAATACGTTTTCTTTGGAGAAACCTTGGATGGAGAATGGATTCCGGGTGCCATAATTGCTTGCCTTCAATATTTACCATGACCGTTGTGGTCAGTGATGTATGTTCCTTGTTGATGATTAATCGACTCCCACTTGGAAACCTATGACGCAGCCTCCACCCCTGGGGTTAGGTCTGATCTGTATCATTGGATTATCTTCTTTTTAACCCAGTTTTTACAGATCTAATCTACTACGGAACTGTTTGAATTTTACTCAACCAAGTGACTTCTGGTCTAGTTTTATCTCTGCTACGAGATGTCACAGAGCAGCAGAGTGGAAGAAATGAATCCAACCTTCATTCCTGTATGAAATAGATGATTCCTGAGAATGATGTTAGTCATTCCCTCTGGCATACTATTAGTCTGTTGATAATTACACTGACCATCCTCTTTGTCCCATAATTAATACATTTATGGGTTTCCATCTTAAAGAGAAAAAAAAAATTTATCAAATCCAAATCCCCAGAAAAGGTAGGTCCATACCTGCTCTCTTGGGCCAAGATGAGACTCTTCTTCAAGGGCCCAAGTATGGTTTCAAGCCCCTTAGGACTCACAGTCCTCCTCTCCCCAGGATGGCCAGTCATTGAGAGGCAAGTGACATGCTGTTCCAGAGGGCAAAATCATGGCACAGGGCTTCCCTGGTGGCTCAGTGGTAAAGAATCTGTCTGCCAACGCAGGAGACCATCCCTGGTCCAGGAAGATCCCACATGCCGCGGAGCAGCTCAGCCCATGCTCTAGAGCTGGGAAACCGCAGCTACTGAGGCCCGAGCACCTAGAGACCACGCTCTGCAATAAGAGAGGCCAGTTCAATGGGAAGCCCGAGCCCCACAACTAAAGAACCCCAGCTCTCAACCGCTGTGGAAAGCCTGCGCAGGAGAGAAGAAACGGCAGCCCAGTGCAGCCAGAAACAGATAGATATAGCAGAAATAAAGAAAAGCAGGGCACACCCCGGTGTGTCATCCTTCTAATTGTGCAGGCAGATGTTACAGCCCCACATGACCTTCTGTCTTGCAGACTGCACATCGTCTCCAGCTGTTTCACGTCATTCAAGGTTTCCAGCCATCTAAACTCCCCAGTTGACATTGTCAGGGCACAATATACATTTTGTTTGATTTTAACTTGGTTTGATTTCAATACCATCTTTGTCCCTATAGCTTTTGTCTTTACTTTTAAAAAAAGTCACCTATAAAGCTCATTACCTAGAGATAACTACAAGAAAGAAGAAACAAAATGTTAACTGTTTTTTTCTGTATATAAAAAGTATATATGTATTTTACTTTACAATATTAAGATCATAATATCTCCAGCAGTTTGCATTAGGAAATAGTCTTGTATAATATGCTTAATGTCTGTGCAATAGCTCGCCTTACAAATATATCATGATTTATTTAGCCATACCCTGCTGCTGCTGCTGCTGCTAAGTCACTTCAGTCATGTCCGACTCTGTGTGACCCCATAGATGGCAGCCCACCAGGCTCCCCCATCCCTGGGATTCTCCAGGCAAGAACACTGGAGTGGGTTGCCATTTCCTTCTCCAATGCATGAAAGTGAAAAGTGAAAGTGAAGTTGCTCAGTCGTGTCCAACTCTTAGCGACCCCATGGACGGCAGCCTACCAGGCTCCTCTGCCCATGGGATTTTTCCAGGCAAGAGTACTGGAGTGGGTTGCCATACCCCGCTGGCTTGCCGCTAAATTAGAAAAAAATTCCTTAAAGTCTCACCGCTGGGTGAGAGTAATTTCAGTCAATCCTCTTGACAACCCTGTCAGACAAGAATTATGATTATTTCAGTTTATAGCTTGGAAGGCTAAGTAAACTGCTCAAAGACACTCAGCCAGTGAGTGCTGAGGGGAGAATCTAATTAGCACCCCTGCTGATACTGTTGCCTTGTCACTGGATCCTTATATATGATGGTGCTGATTTAGTTGCTAAGTCGTTTCCCACTCTTCTGACCCCATGGACAGTAACCCTGCAGGCTCCTCTGTCCATTGATTTCCCAAGCAAGAACTGGAGTGGGTTGCCCTTTCCTCCTCCAGGAGATCATCCCTACCCAGGGATCAAATCTGAGTCTCCTGCACTGCACAGGGACTCTTCACCACTGAGCCACCAGAAAAGTCTACCCTTGTATACACCGTCATTTATTTTTGCCATCTTGAAAGAGAAATGTTACCTTACTGTTTTTATTTGCATTCATTTGGTTGTTGGCAAATCTGAGCGTCTTTTAAATTCTCATAGATCATTGGCATTTAGTTTCCTTTAAAATCTTTGCTTGTATTTTTAGTCTGTTTTTCTGTTAGTCTTATCCTTTGCACACACATGGGCTTCTCAGGTGGCTCAGTGGTAAAGGATATGCCTGCCACTGCAAGAGATGCAGGAGACATGGATTTGATCCCTGGAGAAGGAAATGGCAACCCACTCCAGTATTCTTGCCTGGGAAACCCCACAGACAGAGGAGCCTGGAGGGCTATAGTCCATGGAGAGGCACAGAGCTGGATGACACTTAGCAAAGCCCTTGCACATGCGTGTATGTCCATACACACACACACAATTACCCACTATCTGATATATATGTTCCCAGTTATTTTCTTGTCTTTTAATTTTATTATGTGCTTTAAGACCCTGAAGTTTTAAATTTTTTATGTCTACTGATATGTTCCTTTATGATCATTCCCAGGAATTTTATCTTTAGGGTGTTTTCACACCTCGCAGATGCAGATAAATACTTATTCTTATTTTCTTAGTGGTACAGGCAGTTCACTTCACATTTCATGTCTCCATCTGTCTGGAAGGTATTGTTAATTGTCTTCTCACAAGGTGAGTCCAGAAGTATGTGAGTCAAAGTTTGTGCGGGATAACCACGCCTATGACCTGTTCCATCATGCCTGTTACCTAAAAGATGAGCTCTTAGCAGATTGCCACACCTGGGTACCTGCACTGGCCCCTGGGGGCAGCACATTATAGAGACATTATACTTCCATGGACACAACTAAAGCTACACTGGCTTTTAGCACTCCCATCCAGGACTCATTGACAATAACTTTATGGCAACATGGGCTGCCAGACTTTCTTTTCTTCTAAGAGAAAGAGGGCATAACTTTTAAAGAAGCATTTCCGCCAATTGCTATAAATTGGCATGTAAAACTTCTCCATAACTATATCCATCCAGTAGACAGTATTTGATCTTTGATTTCTTATCTTGTAACATAATTTCCATTAATATATCCAGGTCAGTATATTCTTCAGAACTGTGCACAACATCCCAGGTTACTTCTGTTCCTTAGCTCTTTCACATGTTGGGCTTCGGGGTTATTCCTTAGATACTGTCACACAGAGAGCTGAGGAAATGACCAGGCCTTCCCCTGCATGTTCTGTGTTGCATTTTTAATGCTCAGTGTTTCTATTGACATGTATTCTGACTCGATTTTTACCCGTCTTGTTAGCTGGCCTCTTATTCCATCCAGCTGAAATGAGTTTGTGTCATTGGTGACTTGGTTATTTATGATATATATTGTCTTTCTCATCTTCTGGTTGCCCACATATTTGACACTAGAGCCTTTGACATCTTTGTTCAAGGCTTTGAAAGCTGTGTCCATAGACGAGGAAACCGGGGCGCGGAGTGGTGGAGTGAATGGACCAAAGTCGCACAAGTATGTGACTTGGAGCCAAGGTGGGGATGTAGCTCTTGGGCCTCCCAGGTCGGGGCACTGGGGTGACCAGCAGTAGTTGCTGTCTAGTCACCGAGTCCTGCTGGTTTCTTGGTGACCCATGGACTGCAGCCCGCCAGGCTTTTCAGTTCATGGGATTTGCCAGGCACGGATTCTGGAGTGGGTTGCCATTCCCTTCTTCAGGGAACTTTCCCAACCCAGGGATTGAACCCACGTCTCTTGCTTGGCAGGAGCATTCCTTACCCCTGAGCCACCGAGGAAGCCTTGAAATCCTTTGCAGTTACAAGTGATAAAAACCCAAAAAGAGAATCTACTGGCTCAGGGAATTTTCCCTCAAGGCAAATCTGAAGCTCAGCCATTTTCAAGTACAGCTGGATCAGAACCTGTCCGTGTCCCCAGGACTCAGATCTCTCCATCTTTCTCTCCTGCTGCCTCCTTTGGGAATGAGATAGTGGCACAATCACCTCCTATCTGCTCCCCTTACCCCGTGAGACCCCGGCGCCCAACCCAGCAGAGCTATGTAACATCAGACAGTAGAGCTTGGCTCCTTCCCCTAGGAACGGGCACCATGCCCAGTAAAGGGGGAGCTAGGCTCTGAATCTGGAAGCTGTACTTCCCAGAAAGCAGAGTTCAGAAGACTCGCTGAATGTGAGTGATTTCATGGACACTCCTGGGAAGGCACCTCCTCCACTCTGCAAATGCGGCTGTTTTCCAACAAGACAGATCCCATCAGAGTGGAGAAAGATGACCCTGAGCCTTGTGTACAGGTCTCACTTTTTACTCCCTCCTTCACCCCATCCCTGGCCTTGACGTTCATCTCTGACACCTGCTAGACTCCTTCCTGTCCTCCCCTCTGCTTGTTCCTGATGGCTGGTAATTAATTGACTTATTCTTTGTCCTTTAACCCCATCCATGCCTTCCAGATGGCTTTTGCACACCTGGAATCTGACCTTCGAGTCGCCCTCAGCTCTGCTCAGTGGGCTTGCTAGACCCAATCTTATGTTTGTTTGCTTCTGTGCGGTGCGCTCTTGGGCTGTCCTGGCTCAAGTGTGGTCACTCGATGTGCCTATAGTGTGACTCTGTCACCTACGATGCCGGGCATCATTGTTTCCTTTTGCTGTTGTTCAGTTGCCAAGTCGTGTCTGACTATTCATGACCCCATGGACTGCAGCATGCCAGGCTTCCCTGTCCCTCACCATCTCCTAGAGTTTGCCCAAGCTCATATCCATTGAATCAGTGATGCCAACTAACCATTTCATTCTCTGCCACCTCTTTCTCCTCTTGCCCTCAATCTTTCCCAGCATCAGGGTCTTTTCAAATGAGTCAGTTCTTCGAATCAGGTGGCCAAAGTGCTGGAGCTTCAGCTTGAGAATCAGTCCTTCCAATGAGTATTCAGGGTTGATTTCCTTTAGGATTGACTGGTTTGATCTCCTTGCAGTCCAAGGGACTCTCAGGTGTCTTCTCTAGCACCACAGCTCATAAGGATGAATTCTTCAGTTTTTATCCTTCCTTATGGTCCAGCTCTCACATCCGTACATGATTACTGGAAAGACCATAGTCTTGACTCTATGGACATTTTTTTTAATAGCCTGGAATCCCTTCCTTTGTGCAACTCCTTGACCCTTTGTGACCTGACCTTGACCCGTGTGCCGTGTCAGTGGACCAGGGAGTCCAGGTGCTGTGTCCCTTGCAGCGGAATATAAAGGTGGTCACAGTTTGTCTGCAGGGCCCCCTCCTCTGCCCTGGAGCAGCCCCAAGCCCAGGTGAGTTCAGCAGCCTCGGAGAGAGCAGCAACAACCCGTTCATTCGCCACGGAGACACCCGACAGTGGGAATGTTTCTGTCCTGGGCTGCACAGGCTCTGAGCTCAGAATCCAGCTTTCCTCTTGCCACTGTGAGCGTCTCTGTAGCTTCTAATAACACTTTCCCTTTTTTGCTTGAATCAGCAAGAGCAGTTTCATTTGCTTTCAAGGACCCTAGCTGATATTCTAGGGTTGTGCCTCATCTTTTCTGCTTTTGTCAATTTACCGGGGCTTTTTAAAAATGCCTCCCTCCAAAGCTTCTGTTCAGACTTTTTCTGGTCACACTGGCAAGTCTCCTGGAGCATGTTCTCGGATTTGCTTCATACATCTTGCTTGCTGCCAGGACCCCGCTATTCTGGGGTGGATCTGGGCTGCAGTCCAGGAGACACAATTCTCCACTCTGACACCATCTACATGCCCAGATGTTCCTTCCATATACTTCCTCTCTCCTCCTTTCACTGCCAAAGTCACGAACTTGCAGTGAAAGAAGGAATGAAAACACCACCTGTAACACCAGTTCCTTCTATTTCCTCCCCAGAACTTCAAAGTAAATAGAAATAGATTGGATTTAGACTCATGGGCTCACAGACCATCCCACTTGAAAGAAAACTTAGAAACCATCACAATCTTTACTCAAGTGCCATCTTCAATGGATTGGTTGTGCCTAACTGGGTTTTACATCTGGACTCTGAAAGGTGCTGTGAGGGACTGATGATGCCTGTCTGGGTGTGGTAGGGGAAAGTACCAGCCTACACTCTGATGATTTGATGATGCCTGGAGAATCCCATGGACGGAGAACCCTAGTAGCTTATAGTCCACGAGGTCGCAAAGAGTCGGACACGACTGAGCGACTTCACCTTCACCTTCACCTTCACCTTCACCTTCTCTTTCAGGTACCTGCTCTGCGTTTTCAAACAAGGAAACTGAGTCACTCACGTAGTGTACTAAGTTGTCTAAAGCCAGGACATTATAGGAAGCCAGGGCAGATTTGAAATAGAGTTTAGGTTGTCAGACCTTTCCTATCAATGACAATGACTTCTCTTCTGGTTGGAGTCCAGTCTCCTGTGACTTTGTCAAAGTCGGCTTGCTGGTTTACATGCTGTGGATCTATGCTCAGACACTCCTGCACATTCCAGCAGGGTCTTGTGGGTGCCTGTGGGGCAATATTCATAGAAGAGTTTCACAATCTGATGCCCTCAGGCAGTCTAGGGGGTGCGGGGGCCTGAGAGCTCACCCATTAAGAGGGGACCTTTTATCAAACCGCAACTGGAAGACTTCAGAAACTGCTGTCCCAAATGAAACATTCTCGAGTTCACTTCAAGTGGGCAGAAAACAAACATCCAGGGGACCCTGGCCCAAATGCTTAAAGCTCATCACACTTGAGATGTGAAACTGGGTCCAAATCTAGACCTGGCATGACTCATAGGAGCTTGCTATGGAAAAGGGGAGACAGAAGGTCTTCAACCTTACTGTGAACACCAGCTCCTTAATTTTACATTTAAATTATTTTTTTTCTTTTGGCTGAGCTACGAGGCGTGTGGGATCTCAGTTCCCAGACAGATCTCACATGGCCTCGGCCAGCAGCGTCTTGGAGTGGGGCTTGGGTTCCCAGCCAGAGACTGGCCTGGGTTTCAGCAGTGAAAGCACCAGATCCCAGCCACTGGACCAGTGGTCAGTGACAAGGACTGTGGTCCTTTGGTTTTGCAGAAAAGAATTTCCACAAAGATGGAAAGTAGTGAAGCAAATAAAATGCTTATTAAGAGGAAAAAGAGTACAATAGGTGTGGATAGACACAAGGGCAGACTCAGAGGGACAGTCCCTGAGTTGCTAAGTCGCACCCTGATGGCAGGTTGAATTGCTTTTATGGGGCATTTCTTCTGGGTTTCCTTCAGCCAGTGATTCTAATTTGCCTGGTTCACAGTCCATATTGGTATACCTCAGAATCTCTCCATGTGTGTGTACACATCTCTTAGCCAAAATGGGTATTATGGAAGAGGCGTATGGGTAGAGTATCCCTTGACATGACTTCCCTTTGACCTCCAAGGAGCCTTTATGCATGTGTGGTCGGGAGGTCTCCTGACTTCCAAAGGAGAAATACGTGGCCTAGGCAGGGTTCAGTGTCCTCCCTTAATTGTCCTGCTGTTCTCATCTTGGAGTTTCAGTCAAGAGAGAATCAATTTCCAATTACTTTACCCTGAGGGGTACCCATCTGCCTCCTGCCTGAAGATCAGGGATCGAAACCACCCCCTGCATTGGAAGTGTGGAGTCTTAACCACTGGACCAGCACCCATTCTGTTTAAGAGACCTGGGTTTGATTCCTGGATGGGGACGATCCCCTGGAGAAGGCAATGGCAACCTCCTCCAATATTCTTGCCCCGAGAATCCCATGGACAGAATAGCCTGGTGGGCTACATACAGTCCATGGGGTCGCAAGAGTCAGACACAACTTAGCGACTAAACCACCACCACCATTCTGTTTAAACGTCCTAACAGGCAAAATGCACTCCTAGAATTAGCAGAAGGGGGCGCGCTCAAGGATGGTGAAGGCCCTGCAGAAGCACTCAGCTCCAGGGTCTGGAGTGGCCGCCTGCAAACCTTAGCTCAGCAAGCCCCTGGGAGACTGGCCTTCCTCCTGGGCCAGCAGCCCCCAGCGATAAGGATCACAAGACTGATGCTCTGTGGGGGTAGGCAGTTCTGGACTGGGGCCCATTCTCGGGACAGTCGTCAGCGGCCTTAGTAATGGGACAGCATCCTGTTTTATTAAAAGCCTGTTGCTGGCCAGGAAAACTGTCTGCTGTGTGGGCAGGGGCCCAATATTGCTGCGGGCAATTCCAAGTCAGTCCTTTGAGTTGACATCAAACCAGGAAAGAACAGGACTATTTTTCAGTTGATGAAGCAGTACTTTTTCTTTCTCTCTTTTTTCAAGTGGTTCTCTCTCGTGTTCCACCGTGCACATTTTGTCTGCGCCGGACGCACGCGAATTTTCAAG
>SJYW01010954.1:509004-538437 GCA_006410735.1 Raphicerus campestris
GGAGTCCACCTCCCCTCCCCCTCCCGCCCCTCTCCCACTCCTCCTTCCTCTCCCCTCCCCCAGAGTCCCACCCTTGCCTCCCTGGCCTTCCCAGCCCCCAGCCCCCTAGTAGACACCCTGAGCGGAGGGAGGCCCAGACGTGGCCTGAGGCTATTTACAGGGTGGGGGTGGGGAGGGGAGGGAAACCGACTGCTTTGTGTTATCTTCGGAGTCTGGAAACTCTACAGAATTCCTCCATTTCCAAGGAAGCCCTCATTTGCAGGTTTCCAAAAATAAAAAATAAAAGGAGACACACTTCAAAAGGAACCAGAGGAAAAGCTGTTTTCTCTGTGAGCCGATTTGTTTATTATTATTTTATTCTTTAGCATTAGATTTGTTGAAGGTAGGCAATGACTGTCATTTTCCCCCCCATATTTTAATTTTGCTTTCCTCTTTTTTTTGCCTTATCAGTGTAGACGACAAATAATATTTGAAGAGATGTCTATGAAATACTCGTTTCATACATATCTGTGGGAAACAGGTTTTGTGTAAACTTTTCTATTTGGATTTTCAGCTGAGGTTATGGATGACTGGAATCTCCCTTCAGGTTGTAAATCGCTCAAATGGTGTCACTTTTACAAATTAAAAGAAATTAAATGTGCTTCAACACAGATTTTTAAAATAATTTCAAGAAAGTTATAAAAGCAGTTTCAATATGCTGGTTAGTTTTGTGTACCTGATTTTGCTGGCTCTTTTGAAAATTTGGAGTGGATAGTGCCCATAGCAATAAAAGAGTATGTTAATTTACTAGCTGCTTTTTAACCCTGCATTCAAACACTAAACTTCATGTAGCCAGAAAATGGTACATATGTTGAATATTTCTAAAGATAGTGGCATTAAGAGTAATTCAGAAAAGAAAAACTATAAAATGCACTTGAAAATGTGTTACTTCACCTGTGAACATTGAATTTCAAGGATAAACATATGCCATTTTTAAAGCTTCTTTTATTTACCACATTATTTATGAATCACTGTACTGATGTAAGCCCGAAGTCATGTAAACTCACAGGTTTTGCTACATAATTTAATATTGTATGCATTCATTTTAGAGTTGTTTTCAAAATCTTGGGAAGAGATAATATATGGCACAAAAAAAGAGTGATATAAATCATGTTAAATCTGGTGTAGTTTTTCCTAAATTGTGTCTTCAAGATATAAGATAGTCAATAGATTGGATTCTTGCCCCCATACTCTCTGGTTACTTAAGAGAAACAAGATTATCTCTATGGTGAGGGAAAAGGTATAGAAAACAGTAATTTTTTTTTTTTTTTTTTTTTTTTGGGGAGGGGGAAAGGCTTAATCAGCTCACAGTGTACTGGCTACTGTGTCTTTGTGGTAAAATCCAAACATTAACTCCAGGCTTTAATAGTGCACTTTCCTGCAGATCACTGGGCCGAAAGCCCATCCAATATTGTTGGGCAAAGGTCCAAGATGAGAAACAAGTAAAACACAGATGCAAGGTCTTTCCTCCTGCAGCTAAACATTTGTAATTAAGAAAACTCCAGTAGGTCCATGGTAATCTCTCTCTAGATAAATGTATTTGTAACCTTCGGCTCCCAAGGGAAAAAAAAGAACCCTTCCTTCTGTTGCAAGAAGGGGGACCCCTTCCAGGGCCCAAAACTGGGCTCTTGCCGAACATTCAGAAATGAATTGTCAGAGAAGACACGTACTGACAAAGCAAGAGATTTTATTGGGAAAGAGCACCCGGGTGGACAGCAGTAGGGTAAGAGAATAGGAGAATAGCTGTTCAGGAGAATAGCTCTGCCACATGGCTAGTAGTTTTATGGGATTAGTTTCCTGGTTATCTTTAGCCAGTCATCTGACTCAGAGTCCTTCCTGGTGGTGCACGCCTTGTTCAGCCAAGATGGATGCCAGTGAGAAGGATTCTGGGAGGTGGTCTTGTTAGGAGAAGCACACTGATTGAAACCGCCCACCCTGGCCAGGCACCAGAGTAACCATTTGCGTGAGTTGTTTTATGACAGGAGATCCTGGTAAGGAATACAGAACTAATAAGCCACCACCAACTGCAAGAGTTCGGGAAAGGTCTAAAGGAGACACTGCATGTCCGTCCACTTCCCAAAATCCCTCTCACTAGCATCCATCTTGGCTGAGCCATGCATGTGCCACCAGGAAAGACTCTGAATAAGAACAACTGGCCAAAGACCACCCGGAAACTAATCCCATCACCATAAAACCCGAGACTGCGAGCCACGCGGCAGAGCAGTTCTCCCGGGTGCCCTTACCCTGCTGCTCTCCACCCGGGTGCCCTTTCCCTATAAAATCTCTTGGTTTGTCAGCACATGTGTCTCCTTGGACAGTTCATTTCTGGGTATTAGACAAGAGCCCAGTTTCGGGCCCTGGAAGGGGTCCCTCTTCCTGCANTTTTTTGGAGAGGGGGAAAGGCTTAATCAGCTCGCAGTGTACTGGCTACTGTGTCTTTGTGGTAAAATCCAAACATTAACTCCAGGCTTTAATAGTGCACTTTCCTGCAGATCACTGGGCCGAAAGCCCATCCAATATTGTTGGGCAAAGGTCCAAGATGAGAAACAAGTAAAACACAGATGCAAGGTCTTTCCTCCTGCAGCTAAACATTTGTAATTAAGAAAACTCCAGTAGGTCCATGGTAATCTCTCTCTAGATAAATGTATTTGTAACCTTCGGCTCCCAAGGGAAAAAAAAGAACCCTTCCTTCTGTTGCAAGAAGGGGGACCCCTTCCAGGGCCCAAAACTGGGCTCTTGCCGAACATTCAGAAATGAATTGTCAGAGAAGACACGTACTGACAAAGCAAGAGATTTTATTGGGAAAGAGCACCCGGGTGGACAGCAGTAGGGTAAGAGAATAGGAGAATAGCTGTTCAGGAGAATAGCTCTGCCACATGGCTAGTAGTTTTATGGGATTAGTTTCCTGGTTATCTTTAGCCAGTCATCTGACTCAGAGTCCTTCCTGGTGGTGCACGCCTTGTTCAGCCAAGATGGATGCCAGTGAGAAGGATTCTGGGAGGTGGTCTTGTTAGGAGAAGCACACTGATTGAAACCACCCACCCTGGCCAGGCACCAGAGTAACCATTTGCGTGAGTTGTTTTATGACAGGAGATCCTGGTAAGGAATACAGAACTAATAAGCCACCACCAACTGGAAGAGTTCGGGAAAGGTCTAAAGGAGACACTGCATGTCCGTCCACTTCCCCAAATCCCTCTCACTAGCATCCATCTTGGCTGAGCCATGCATGTGCCACCAGGAAAGACTCTGAATAAGAACAACTGGCCAAAGACCACCCGGAAACTAATCCCATCACCATAAAACCCGAGACTGCGAGCCACGCGGCAGAGCAGTTCTCCCGGGTGCCCTTACCCTGCTGCTCTCCACCCGGGTGCCCTTTCCCTATAAAATCTCTTGGTTTGTCAGCACATGTGTCTCCTTGGACAGTTCATTTCTGGGTATTAGACAAGAGCCCAGTTTCGGGCCCTGGAAGGGGTCCCTCTTCCTGCAACAAATGGTGACTCTTCTTCCTGAAGGCGGGGACTCTTTGCTGAGACTGACATCCTGACCACTCCGGGTACTCAGGGGCCAGCTTGCCTGCCAATGGACCAGACCCATTGGCCACAACTGGGACCCTTTTGTCCCTGGTCTCCTCCTGACATGGACAACTGGCCAGAGTGCCCCGACCGGCAAGGAACAAGAGACTTTATTGACCTCTCTCCCTTCCCTCTCTCTTTTCTCGCCTTAACCCTTCCTATCCTTCCCTGTTTTTCTAGTCCCCCGGTCCTGGATGCAGGAATCCGGTCGAAGGGCCCTCAGCCTGAGCTGAGGATTGGAGACTGATCACCTCCTCTTGGCAGAGAACTCGAATTCTGGTTCTGTCTGGTCTGACTTCTGGTAGGGCCGAGTTCCAGTTCTCCCTTCTCTGGAGGCCCAGGGAAAAGTCCCATAAAGCCTGGGCATCTGTAGGTGGCAGGAGATGTCTGTAAGACCACCCCTTTCACCCCCCCTCTCCCGCTTCCTCCCTCTTCTTATTTCAACCTGGCTTCCTTTCCTCCCCTTGAAATTTTTGAAGATGAGATATTTTACTTTATCTGAAGTTCTGTCTCTATAGGAGGTTTTCTGAGAGACTGTATTCCTGTATTTAAGGGAGTGTCTGATGAGGGCTGCCAGGTTTATATGTGTTTTAACTCTGTGTTCTGTGTTGTGATCTTTGATGGCCATTGTGCTTTGTCTGGGCACCATTTGGTTTAGACCTGCCGCCATTTTGTTAGAACTTGATTTTTTTTCCCTGTGCCTTGAGTCCAGGGCTCTCAGGAACACTTACCTAGACCATCTCTAACTCCTGATACTGAGGAAAAAAGACTTGAAAAATTTTATTTATTTCAACTGTTTTTTTATAAACTAGTAAATTTTATATTGTAATCTCTAATTCATGACTAAACTTAGAAAATGAAGCTAGATCTTGCACTGTGTCTGTCTAAATACGTCTTGGTATGTCTTTGTCTCTGGGTAATATTTTTGAGGTTAATTTGTAAATGAACTCTATTTAATTGGCTTAAAAAAAGGTAAGTGCTTACAAATCAAATAATTCTAAATTAAATAAATAAATTCTAGGTTCATGTGAACTGGGAAATATTCAGCATTAAATACCTAATATTAATGTTTGTTTGTTGACCTATCTAATATAGACATGTCTTAGAGTAATTAACATTAGGTAGAATATTTTCATTGTATAAGTTAAATATTATATCTGTTACAAGTTTGCCAAGAAGGAAATTACCTCGAGTGAAGAAACTTCTAAAAAATGTAAATGAGATATGAGCTTTTATATAAACTCTATTAATAATTATTCTTTTAAAACATCTGTCTAAAACAGTCTCTCCAGATTGGCGTAAAATTTCTAACGATTGTGCCAAGTGTGCTAAGTGTTGGAAGTCTATTGAATAGTTAGGTCATTTCCAAATAAGATTTTAAAACATTTACTACTAAACACTAATTTCCTTTTACAGAAAAACTAAAGAAATTTGAGACTATAAATAAATCATGTTTGGTGCCATCCTAAAATGTTCTCAGAAACCAAGGGTTTTAGAAATTATTACTGCTATTTATGTTCACCAATCTATAAAATGCTAATATAAAAGTTAGTTCTTGGTTGCTAAAGAAAAGTAAAAAGTGTTTTCAGTTTAAAAAAAAGAAAGAAATAAAAAGGTATGAAAAAATACTAAAAAGAGTTATGCATGATCAGGATTTTCTAAAATTGGTTTACAATTAATTAGATAAATGGATTTTGTTGGGAACGACACAACCATAAGAAAACTGGTTAGAGCCAATTAAGTCCAAGATAGTGGAGCTGACTTTGACTAGACCTTGAACCTTGGTATTTATGCCCATTGTGACATATCAACAAGCTGAATGATACACCCATCAGCTAAATCTGACCAAAGTTCTAAACCCTTTTGATTGATCTTTTCGATAAACTTCCTAAATTGAATTCTTCTGAAGTTCTTTTGAGCTCTAGTTAACTTTGGGGTGTTTCACAGGGCCCCTGAAACATCCCAAAGAGAGATATTAAACTGTGTTTATTTGGTTGGTTAAATTATATGAAAAAGATAATCAAATGAGTAATAAATCCACTCATGTGATAATGTGTGTTAAAATTACTAACACAGATATCCTAGAAATTATATGGATTTCTTAACATTCTGATATGTCCTGGTATTCTAATGGAAAACCTGATGACTTCACAAAAGTTAGCAGAAGGACTGAATGAACCAGTGAATATGCTTTTTAACTTTTATGGTTTCTATCTGAAAAATTACGGGTTTGAATCTTATGTTTTCAGGGAGTAGGGAAAATCTTCCTCTCAGACTAATTATGACAATACTTTGGTAAAATTAAACATTATAAACAAAACAATTATATTTTCTATCTGACTCCTCCAAAAATTGGAAATTCTTAGGTTTCCAGTAAGTTTATCAAATGAGTTAGGAAGGTTATCTCACGGGTACAAAAATCTCAAGAAATTTTTGAGACCTTAAAAAGGGAAGAATTTACCTAGATTTGTTGGCAAAATCTGTACTAAGCCTTTGGTGTGAGTTTCCCAGCCCTGTTTCATTTTAAAAGTTCAGTCTGAGACTCTAAATGTTTCAGCAAAATAAAAATTCTATAATCAATTATGGTTATCTAAATCATCAGACCAAAATTAGTGAGAACAGACCTATTTTGCAAACAAACTAGCCTTAATTTGGTTATCATATTTGATAAAAATGAGGGTAACTTTAGGGAGAAAAAGATATTTCAAAAAATGTTAAATCCCAGTTTGTTAATGGAGGTCTGCATCTAGTAAGACTCATCTCTTAGATAGTTCTTTGCTGTTATGTGATATTAATGTAAAATTTAATTGAATTCTTAAAGAACACCCTAAGTTTGTTTCTGAAGCTCATCTCAGTAATCCTATGAAGATCAGATGCCTCATGACCTGCAACCAGGACTAGGTGAGGTGAGGTGAGGTGAAGTCATAATTTAAGGGACTGTCTCCAACCTGGATGGAAGGACTTTTTTATCAGGAGATAAAAAAGGATGAGAAGACAATGACATCAGAGGTAGACAGCTTCCCCAAGATGCTGGACATGATTCATATGATCATTTATGTTTTCTTGACTTCTTAGACCTTTACATATAAATCAAATGCTTTTCAATCATAGGCCTGATCCTATACTAGTTTTAAAAATCAATCCAATTGTTGGGTTTGTGGCCAATTACCTGTGTCTAGTTCTGGGTTACCTTGGTAAATTTCTCTACTACCAGACTGTAACTGGTTGGCCCTGAGAAAATTTACTTAAAAAAAATTTATAGTCATATTCAGGTCACTGTGATATTACTAGATAGGATCCCCTCAACGGGCCAATTAATAATGCCGGCTCTGACTCTGGCCATAAATTTGAGCTTTTTNTTTATGGTTTCTATCTGAAAAATTACGGGTTTGAATCTTATGTTTTCAGGGAGTAGGGAAAATCTTCCTCTCAGACTAATTATGACAATACTTTGGTAAAATTAAACATTATAAACAAAACAATTATATTTTCTATCTGACTCCTCCAAAAATTGGAAATTCTTAGGTTTCCAGTAAGTTTATCAAATGAGTTAGGAAGGTTATCTCACGGGTACAAAAATCTCAAGAAATTTTTGAGACCTTAAAAAGGGAAGAATTTACCTAGATTTGTTGGCAAAATCTGTACTAAGCCTTTGGTGTGAGTTTCCCAGCCCTGTTTCATTTTAAAAGTTCAGTCTGAGACTCTAAATGTTTCAGCAAAATAAAAATTCTATAATCAATTATGGTTATCTAAATCATCAGACCAAAATTAGTGAGAACAGACCTATTTTGCAAACAAACTAGCCTTAATTTGGTTATCATATTTGATAAAAATGAGGGTAACTTTAGGGAGAAAAAGATATTTCAAAAAATGTTAAATCCCAGTTTGTTAATGGAGGTCTGCATCTAGTAAGACTCATCTCTTAGATAGTTCTTTGCTGTTATGTGATATTAATGTAAAATTTAATTGAATTCTTAAAGAACACCCTAAGTTTGTTTCTGAAGCTCATCTCAGTAATCCTATGAAGATCAGATGCCTCATGACCTGCAACCAGGACTAGGTGAGGTGAGGTGAGGTGAAGTCATAATTTAAGGGACTGTCTCCAACCTGGATGGAAGGACTTTTTTATCAGGAGATAAAAAAGGATGAGAAGACAATGACATCAGAGGTAGACAGCTTCCCCAAGATGCTGGACATGATTCATATGATCATTTATGTTTTCTTGACTTCTTAGACCTTTACATATAAATCAAATGCTTTTCAATCATAGGCCTGATCCTATACTAGTTTTAAAAATCAATCCAATTGTTGGGTTTGTGGCCAATTACCTGTGTCTAGTTCTGGGTTACCTTGGTAAATTTCTCTACTACCAGACTGTAACTGGTTGGCCCTGAGAAAATTTACTTAAAAAAAATTATAGTCATATTTAGGTCACTGTGATATTACTAGATAGGATCCCCTCACTGGGCCAATTAATAATGTCTGCTCTGACTCTGGCCATAAATTTGAGCTTTTTTCTATTACCCAAGCTCAATCAGAACAAGAAAAGTTTCTGCAAAGGGGGGAAAATATCTCCCACAATTATGGGATGGATTTATATAGATAACACCAGGCTATAGTAATTTAGGTTTAAAGTCTCCTCTGTGTTGGAAACAATTAAATCATACTAAGGATAATCAGTCTAGTAACACTAGAAATCTGGGCTATGTGCCTTATAGATGGTGCCAATATATAATTTCCCTGGAAGATAAAGATTCTACAGAGCAGACTAAGTCAGATGACCCGAGATATACTGGGCTACATCTAATGGAAGCTCTTAAGTCTTACTTGTGACTTTACTAATACTGCTAGCTATGTTATTTGTATTTCACTTACTTTACAAAGACGCTTACTCTTTGGAAGAAAGGTTATGAGCAACCTAGATAGTATATTCAAAAGCAGAGATTACTTTGCCGACTAAGGTCCATCTAGTCAAGGCTATGGTTTCTCCTGTGGTCATGTATGGATGTGAGAGTTGGACTGTGAAGAAGGCTGAGTGCTGAAGAATTGATGCTTTTGAACTGTGATATTGGAGAAGACTCTTGAGAGTCCCTTGGACTGCAAGGAGATCCAACCAGTCCATTCTGAAGGAGATTAGCCCTGGCATTTCTTTGGAAGGAATGATGCTAAAGCTGAAACTCCAGTACTTTGGCCACCTCATGCAAAGAGTTGACTCATTGGAAAAGACTCTGATGCTGGGAGGGATTGGGGGCAGGAGGAAAAGGGGACGACAGAAGATGAGATGCCTGGATGGCATCACTGACTCGATGGACACGAGTCTGAGTGAACTCTGGGAGATGGTGATGGAGAGGGAGGCCTGGTGTGCTGCGATTCATGGGATCGCAAAGAGTCAGACACGACTGAGCGACTGAGCTGAACTGAACTGCTTTACAAAATTGCTGTTTCTTACACTGTCAAATGTTTGTCTGAGGCCTCTAGTAGAATAATATATAGTCCCATATGAGATTGATGATGGTAACAGTGTAACTCTAGATATGGGAAGAAGCAACAAGAGCAAATATTTTCCTGGACCAAGAGGCTAGTAAAACAGGTGGTCCAGAGAATTTTGGATACTATTTTATGGCCTAGTCCAGTAACAGCACACTGAGTGGCCTGTCAACAAAATCTTTGCCAACAGAGAGTGGACATTCTCAGCACCATGGGATAAAATGGTCATGAAATGCCCCCCTCAAAATCATGGTCAAGTTTATGAGCAAAAGGGGCTCTGCCAACTGAAGACTGACACTTGCCATCTACATCTACAAAGATTAAATCATGGCCGCTGCAACTGCTGACTTTCAACGCCCCTGAAAGGAGTTCAGGGTGAAAATCAGGAATGAGGCACTCTGTGCTCTGGGAAAAATGGGCAGAACAGGCCTTCAGATAGTTAGATCTTTTCAGGAGAAGATTTTATGAGTCCCAATTCTTGTATCTTCTCATACCTAGAGAAACACTGACGTCATTAACGGTGAAATCTACTTTGGCTATTAAGGACAAGTTTACAATTAAAAGTCAAAATAGAGTACCTATGGTTCAGATATCCTGGGAAATAACTAGGTGATGCTATGGGTGTANGACGTCATTAACGGTGAAATCTACTTTGGCTATTAAGGACAAGTTTACAATTAAAAGTCAAAATAGAGTACCTATGGTTCAGATATCCTGGGAAATAACTAGGTGATGCTATGGGTGTACTATCAGATTAGACCTTGTATCACTAAACACTTGAGTTTTCTGAGTTGTGTCAGGGTTGGATGCCACCATTCTCAAAACAATATCTGCTGGAAGCTAGTAACCTTACTTTTTATAAAACTAGGCAACTGGCTACCTGGCTACAAGTCTCCCAGAAGTGCCAGGTCCAAACTGGGTTTCAGGCCTATTCTTCTAAAAAGAAATGAGATTTATTTTGTCTACTAAATTCCAGTTATCACTCCTCCATCTATTTCTAATTGAGTCTGTTAAACCAAAATGGAGACCAAGGGATTAAGATTTTAATCATACAATATCTAGATCTTGGAACTCAGAAATACTTCCAATTCAGTGTCTATACTTGAAGCTGAGGCACTCCTACGCTCCATTTTGACAGGAAGTTATCACAGTCATAGTTGCCTGGTTCCCTAAATTAAAACTGAGTAGAACTCTGTGGGGCTGTTGAGTAGAGATCTGTTCTGTGTTCTCCATTGCTTGTCTGTAGGATATAGGCTTCATTCACCCTTGTTCACCTTCCCTAAATTCCAAAGCATGGATTTAAACAATTGCTAATCAAGGACGGAATCCCTCAGAAAAAATGGAGTAGCCATCATGGTCAACAAAAGAGTCTGAAATGCAGTACTTGGATGCAATCTCAAAAATGACAGAATGATCTTTGTTCGTTTCCAAGGCAAACCATTCAATATCACAGTTATCCAAATCTATGCCCCAACGAGTAACGCTGAAGAAGCTGAAGTTGNTTTGAAAAGCTCCCATTCTGTGGGCATGGAGGGCCAAGGGTGGTTCTGGATATCACTGTGACCCCAAGGCCAGAGTCTGGGGATGTAGGGCCCCAAGTTCAATAGGAAGAGGGAACTCGGCAGTGGCTGTGAATGCCCAGAAAGCCTCCAGGACCAGGCAGGGGCAGGGGCAGGACAGGTGGCAAGACCACGAGGGCAGCCTGCACAACCTTCCCGCAGTCCCCGGCTTCCCTTTGACTCCCAGCAAGCAAGCGGGACACAGGCCCAAGAATAGACTCACAGGCAGCAGCAGGAAGGAAGCTGCCAGGGGGCGACGACTGCGTCAGGAACCAGCTCGGGTGCAGCTCCGAGCTTCCCGGTAAGGAAAGGGGAGAGCAAAGGACAAACAGGACGGTCTGCAGCCCTCATTGTCCAGCAAAGGAAACACACCAGTTCTGTGGGGACTCTTTTTTTCTCCCTGGCAACAAATTCTTGGAAGAATTTATGTTACAGAGCACCCCAAGGGAACATCCTTGTGTTATCAAGGAGGCCACCTAGTCTGAGAGGCTGTGGAAATTCCAGTTGCCCACGTGAGAGGTGGGCCAGAACGGGCCACCGTGACGGCCCAGTGGGCTCCAGGGATGGAGGTGCTGGGGGTAGGGGTGCCCAGAGGATGTGCCCTTGGGATGAGGGAAGGGGGTGGCCTGACAGCCCCAGGGACTAAAGGCGGAGAACACAGGACAGGACAAAGTACCAGGGCCTCTGTGAGGCCAACGCTTGGGGAGAGGGTCTGNTGTGCCCTTGGGATGAGGGAAGGGGGTGGCCTGACAGCCCCAGGGACTAAAGGCGGAGAACACAGGACAGGACAAAGTACCAGGGCCTCTGTGAGGCCAACGCTTGGGGAGAGGGTCTGTGCTGGAGCCAGGAAGTCAGGGCCTTGCTCCCTGGCCTGGGCTGGCTGGAGCAGACGAACCACACAGCTCAGGTAAGTGGTCGGTAATTCCCCAAAGCCAGGAAAGCAGCTCTGGGTGACTGGGAGAAAGAAGGGAGCCTGCGGAGATTATGAGGTATAAGGCCTGCCGCTCCCCGGGCTCTTCAGGCTCAGGGTCCTAGGGCTGGTCAAGGCTGAGCAAGCGACACTTGGAGGAGAGACGGAAGGGAAGGGCAAGGAAGGGAGCAGGAGAGACAGGCAGAAACTGGAAGCTGGGAGAATGCAGCACAGAGCAGAGATGCGGGTCAGGGCAGGAGGCTGTGACGAGGCCCTCTGGCTTTCAGTGTCGGCCCAGGGGCCTTGGGGAATAAAAAGCTCAGCGCCACGGGTAGGTGGGCGTGTGAGAAGCTGTCCGCGTGAGGGGACTTGGGAGTGGGCTTCTAGGGAGGGTTCCTGCTGGCCAGGGGAGGGGCGGTCAGGGCCTTCAGGGGAATTATTGTGCATAAAGGGATCTGGGCAGAGTTTCCTGCAGATGTTGACCTGGGTGGAAGGGGGCTTTGCAGAAGCCATGCGTGATTCTGGCTCAGGTTCCCTTCATCCCCTAAACATCACCACACACCTACAGGTGATGAAAGTCACACCAGTTTGGGGGAAGGAGGGAAGAGAAATATTTGTCTATCAAAGGGTTAATAAGTGCCTGGGAGACAGAGGGGTGAGAATATCCAGTCTTCGNTGCGTGATTCTGGCTCAGGTTCCCTTCATCCCCTAAACATCACCACACACCCACAGGTGATGAAAGTCACACCAGTTTGGGGGAAGGAGGGAAGAGAAATATTTGTCGATCAAAGGGTTAATAAGTGCCTGGGAGACAGAGGGGTGAGAATATCCAGTCTTTGGAGTTTGAGAGGAGCAGCCGCGGCTGAGGTCGCACCTGAGGCTCCCACCTGGCTGGCAGGGCTGCAGGCAGAGAGAAACAGAAAGGGTCTGCCTGCTTCTCTGCCTCCTGGCTTCTCCAGCCGCTGGGCGGCTAGGTACCCCCAGGGCACCTCCAAGAGGAGCTGGCTCTGGGGTCTTTGTCCTCTCCTGCCTGGGCATTGGAGGGGTGTGCAGGGATTTGGCCTGCACAGACTGAATGAAGTAGGCCCAGCATCCACCCCGGTTCACACCGCTGGAGCCCCCTGCACCAGGGCAGAGAGCTAAAGAAATACACTCCAGCTGCCCGCACAGATCCTTCCTGTCCCCCTGACAGCGTAATCCAGCCACCCAAGGCTCCAGAGGACTCAGCATGGCTGAAAGTACTGTCAGCCCTCTCTACCCTGGAAAAAGCAGAGATACTTCAGGAAACAGAAAAGTGTCTCAAGAGATGCTCAGTTTGACTCCTTGGAGATTTCAGGAAGAGGGTCTGTTCCCAAACTAAACAACCCATCTACTAAACTGCACAGAAAAATACCTCAATCACATTTTGTGTGAGCTGTGAAATCTCTCACCCTGCATATTCCCTGTTCTCTTGTATCCACTCCTTCCTTGCTACCAAATTTAGAGCAAACTGTACTTTGGAAGTAGATTTAGTGGTAAAGATCCCACCTGCCAGTTCAGGCAACACAGGAGATGTGGGTTTGATCCCAGGGTCGGGAAGATTCCTGGAGGAGAAAATGTAAACCCACTCCAGGATTCTTGCCTGGAAAATCTCACGGACAGAGGAGCCTGGCAGACTACAGTACATGGGGTCGTAAAGAGTCAGACACAACTCAGCAGCTGAGCACACACACACTTCAAATGTTTAAATATATGAACCACCATTTGTTACTCTACCATGAGTGAAAAATAATTTTTTCTGCATTAAACATTTTGAAATTCTTACAGAAAATTACAAATTTTCATTAAAAAAAAAGATCAAGTTCTACTAGAAATCACATTTTCTAGAAACTTCCAGATTTTTCCCAGACGGCCTCAGCTTCAAGGTTTGCCGTTGGTGTCAACAGCTGAGCCATGTCCTTGAAGCAGCCGTGACTCAGCTGGTTCGAAATAAACTTGAGTGTGAATTCTCCTCTCTGAAGATTTGGGAGTCATCCTTGGCAGCCGCCCTGTGATCACTGCGTCACCTCAGTCACATCTGCTCAGGAATGTCGCAAGTCTCCCTGACTCATGGGGGAAGCGCAGGCCGCAAACGGTTGAGGAGCTCATGCACGTGGGTGGGGGGCATGTCACCTGCAGGGTGAGTCAGCAAGCTACAGAGGCCTCCATAGAGGATCAGGAAGAAAAAAAAGAGAGAGTGGCTGGTCCCCGAGAAAATACAATGGCAAATGTGTTTTATGATTTGCGGGAAATGCTGCTGATCAGGAGTGAATTGTCATGTTCTTCCACCAAGCAGTTCAAAATGGGAGCAGCTGTTTCTTTGGGCAGGCAGAGGTCAAGGCCGTGTGCCCTTGAGCCCTGGGCTGGGCCCAGGCGCCGTCAGGGGGACTCTTCTGCCCTCCGTGGGCTTGGGTCAGCTCCTACCCCTGCAGTTCCTCCTGCCACATTCACAGGGCCCCTTGTGACTGCAAAAAAGGGAAGTCTCAGGCAGGAAACCAACTGAGTGTTTTGTGCCCCCTGTCAGGGGCACAATGACCCTGACCCTGTGACCCTGCTCTGCAGACAGTCCCATCACTTGCTTTTGGAAATGGCTCACAGGGCAGGGAGTAGGGCCCCACCCTCTCAGGCCCATTGCAACTCAGAGCTGAGAGAGGCGAGAGTCTGAGCTTTGGTGTTTGGAAGGTCAAGGGTGACCCCAGCTCCAGAGAGGTCTGCCCTTTTTGTCGTCATGGTCAAAGTTAGGGGAGGACATCTGGCACAGCTTAGCTTTCGAATACGCACAGAGAGGAGGGCAACAGGGCAATAGTCCATGTGATGGACAGCCAGTCCTCTGGAGGGTCACCTTCTGAGAGTCAGAGGGTCCTTGGTCCTAGCTCGGGAGCCAGTCTAGCCACTCAGAGCATCTGTTATGTGTCAGACCCATCTGGCCTCTCTGGGCCCAAAGCTGCTCTGGGGTGGAGATGGACAGGGGAAGCCCAGGAGGGGCAAGGCTGGGCTGTCAGGAGACCCTGGAGGAGGCTTGGGGCTAAGAGTCATCACCCAGGCTGGGCTTCAGCCCAGGCCCATCAGTAGGCAGCTTTTGCTCTGAGCTTTCAAAGTTGAATCCAAAGCTCCCCGATTTGAATTCTTTTTCTTCTGTCCTTCTTTCAGATTCTGGGTTTCTCCACCTTGTCCCTCCACAGGCCAGGGCCTCAGCGTGAATCTCTGACACCCACAGTCTCCTGCCCCTGGCCCTGTGAAGGCCTGCCCTTTTATCCCATCTCTGCCCTTCATTCTGTAGTCACATCTCTCATGTTTCCTTGCTGGGAGAACCTTCTTTCTAGGAGCCCCAGTATTGAATTCTTAGGGTCATGACTTCTGATTATTTCCCAACAGTGCACACAAATCAAAACATGAAACAAAGAGACTTCCCTGGTGCTCCAGTGCTTATGACTTCTCCTTCTAATGCGGGCAGTTCGGGTTCGATCTCTGGTTGGGGATCTAAGATCCCACAGGCCAAAAAATCAAAGCATACAACAAAAGCAATGCTGCAACAAACTCAATAAAGTTTTTTTTTTTTTAAGCATTAAAAAAAAATAAATAAATAAACCAAAGGCACAATTTTAGGACATTGAAGGCACCCCGAATCTAGGTTAGGTACCCCTGGATGCATTAACCTCTGATCCATATATATAGGGCTTCCCAAGTGGAATCCACCTGGCAATTCAAGAGACTAAGAAGAGATGTGGGTTTGATTTCTGGTTCGAGAATATCCCCTGGAAGAGGGCAGGGCTATCCACTCCAGTATTCTTGGCTGGAGAATCCTATGGAAAGAGGAGCCTGGCGGGCTACAGTCCACAGGGTCATAACGAGTTGGATGCAGCTGAAGTGACTTAGTGCGAGAGCACACGCACACACACACATGCACACATGCCGTATGCATAACTTCCCACGTGCATGCTGAGCTTTCTAGTAGCAAGTATGAAATGAGCCCTCATCACAAAGGATCTTTCTTGAGCCTGACATATGTTTTTGAGAACCTACTGAAAGCCTTGGATTTTTTTCTCCCATAAAATGCATATATCCAAATACATCTAAATTTTAGCTTTCCTTTTCAGAAATCTCATACTTCTCCTGTGGCCCATTCATGAGAATTTAACTCTGTTTTCTAATGATATTCAATCAATTCTGAGTCTAAGCACTCCCTCCCCTGATGCCCCATTTAGGATGTTTCCTCCTCCGTGGGATCTCCCCTGAATCCCCAGCTGGCAATCCTCTCCCCTTCCTTGGGTTTCCACACTCATGCTGTGGCTCTTCACCCTGTGACCCCCAGGAGTAAATGCTATGGGTTTCCAGTACCTCTTGCTGTGGCACCTAGATATATTTCAACATTTCATTTTTTCATCCATTCTGGTTTTGAATGAGGTTCAGGGAATGAGGAATTATGGTTTTCTTATTCAGTACATTGAACATTTGGATCTCTCCCACCCAAATGTTAAAATAGTCTGAGCAGAACACAACTTGGCTGGATTTAAGTTTGTTTATTGGGTCAGAAATGTATCCAAATTAGGAGAACAACAGTGGCTAAGACTTGGTGTGAGGGGACACCAAAAAGACTGAGAAATTTTCATCTATGAAGCTGACGACTGGAAGGGCATATATGTAATACCAAGGAAATGATGAAAGCTAACAAAATGCATTCTGGGATTTGCTTACCATAATTGAAAATACTGTAATTAAGGTGGTCTGTAAAAAATGTATACAAACAGCATCTTCTATTGGCTTTAACATTAACTTGTGTAGTGGGGAGGGAAACTTGGCTGTCATTATCCTGAGAGACTACATAAGTTATAGATATAAACAGGCTCAAGAAAGATTGAGTGATTGTTGCAAGAAGTTAAAGAAGACCTAAGTAAATGGAAAGGCACCCTGCATTCATGAATGGAGGGACTTACTATGGTTGAGATGTTGACATTACCCAAAGCAATGTGGAAACAATCCAAATGTCCATCAACAAATAACTAGATGAGTTATATATGGTGTATACTTACTGTGGAATATTATTCAGTCTTAAAAAAGAATGAAGGGCTGATCCATATTGCAACACGAATGAACCTTAAAACCACTGTGCTAATTAAAGTGAGTCATACTCAAAAGGACAAACAGTACACGATTCCACTTACAAGAGGTACCAAGAGCAGGAAAACTCATACAGAAAATAGAATGGTGGTTAACAGGATCTGGGAGAAGAGGGACTGAGGGCTTATGAGTTAAATGCACAGAGTTTGTGTTTGAGTTGATGAAAATTTTTTGCAAATAGATACAGTGATGATTGCATAACACTATGAGTGTCCTTAATGCCATGAGGCATACCCTTTTTTAAAAAGATGTTTAGAGAAATATCACATCATAGGCCATCAAGAGCATGGAGGGACGAACTACTGGCCTTGGCAGTGGCCTTTGCCCCAGAGCTTCATTCCTCACCAGTGACAGGCTCTGTTCTCAGCTGCGAAGGCACCCCTGGGATCCACAGGACTAGCTTGAGGGTGAGCTTTCAGTTCTGCAGGGACCTGTCCTGGGAGGTCCACAGATACAGTGATTGCTGGCATCCCTCGGGCAACAATGAAATGGCTTTGTGCATTTCTGGAAGGTCCAGAGCTGCTGGCCAGTGGAATGTTTTGAAGTATTAGATGTTTCGCAGCTAGGGAAGGTCCTCCAGGCATGACATCATCACTCCTTTAGGGGAATAACAGCAACAAAGGGAGCGACATTGTATTAATTTGCTGGAAAGAAACACACACCCACACACACCCACACATGTGCAGACTCTCCCCAGAGATAGAGATATCAATTATAGATATTAGCAATGACTACTCTCTATTAGTGGGGCTTCCCAGGTGGCTCAGTGGTGAGGAACCCTACTGCCAAGGCAGGAGACACAAGAGACGCAGATTCCATCCCTGGATCAGGAAAACTCCCTGGAGGAGGAAATGGCACCCCCCTCCAGCATTCTTGCCTGGAAAATCCCATGGACACAGGAGCCTGGTGGGCTGCAGTCCATGCAGTTGCAAAGAACTGGACGTGACTTAGAGACTGAGCATGCATGCTGGAAAACCTGGTTTTAGGTGTCATTTTACAAACCAGGCTGCTCCAGAGAGCTGGGAAAGCAACAAGCACAGCCCCTTCCTCATAGAAGAGGCTGTCTGTCCCAAGTCCCAGCTGGACCTTCTGCCTGTTGGTCCCTGCATCACTAATGCTGATGTCACACTCCGGCTGTGGCCTGATTGTGTCACACACCCCTCTCTGAGTGCCCAAAGGCAGAGAAAGGTTCTGCTTCTCCAACTTCTGTGGTGGATGGTGACAACTACAATATCCTCCACCAGCCCCAAACGCGATGAAGGAGGAACTGCCCCCGATAAGGAGGTGGGGGCCAACCAGAAGCAGGACTGGACTGGGACAGCCAGAAACCCATTGAAATGTGAAGTGTAGTCACTCAGTCTTGTCCAACTCTTTGCGACCCCATGGACTATAGCCTGCCAGGCTCCTCTGTCCGTGGGATTTCCCAGGCAAGAATAGACGAGTGGGGTGCCATTCCCTTCTCAAGGGGATCTTCCCGACCCAGGGATTGAACTTGGGTCTCCTGCTTTGCAGGAGGATTCTTCACCATCTGAGCCACCAGGAAAGCCCTCAGAAACCCAATACATACAGTAAATCATCACCCTCCTGGAAAAACATTCAGTTCCCACTGGACTGAGAATCAAGGATCAGGACACATATGAGACTTTAAAGATATTTCCTCTCTCGGAGTCTCAGGGTGTATTTGTGCATCTGCAGGAGCTGGTACCTGATGGGAAATTCATGGGTTTCTGATTTTGGCAGATGCTCCCTCTGCTTTCCCACAGAAGATGATGCCCCGGCTGCCTTATTCTTCAAGTCTTGGTAGCAGGAGCCCCAAGTCNTCCCTGCTCAGGGCTCCCCTGGCCTCACCTTTGCCCTGACTGTGAACTTGGTGAACATCCCTTGACAGTTGTGGAGTCTTTCTGCAAAATGATCAACGGCGAGGAAAGTCTGGGTGAATGAATATTTAAACTACCATCTCTAAGTTTACACAGTTGATCACTGGGCTGACCTCAAGAGCCCTTCATGGCCTTTTGGACCCTGAAGCTGGGTCACTGATCCCACTGACCAGACATACACTTTCCCTTTGAAGTGTCTACAAGGTGGATGTATTGAACCAAAGCTAACCCGTGGATGAGTGGGAGAGGGCATTTGAATATTAGTTGGTTGCAGCCAATGCTTAGTTTGGCAAACATTTTTTTTTTTTTTACTTTAGCATTCAGTAAGAGTTTATTAAGTGAATTATGTTCTCTCTAGTTTCTGTTCCACAGTTCCAAATAAATGGTGACATGTTGACAAGCAATAAAAGTAATGAAGATATGAGAAAGTGGTCCATAGAAAATTGTGATCTAATTGAGACCACATTAAAAATTTACCATTAAGTTATCAGGACCTTCTAACTGGAACATCTGTCCTGTGTGTCTGAAGATCCTTAATGAGGATCACAGCTCAGCTAGCAAGGGCAGGTGCCATCAGCTTGGACTTGCTCTCCCATCCGTGGGATACAGCCTGGTGTGGATGCCTTAGATGAGCCCGTGTGTACACCCTACCCCTGCCAATACCTGTGTGCTCTTATGCAACTTGAGTAGCCTGACCGAGCCTTCATTTCACCAAGCATTGTATGGGGATAACAATCTCCACTTCACAAGGCTGGTGGAACTTACCCGGGGTCACCGAGGTCTTCCACCAGCCCAGCACTTCGCTGGTCCTCAGGCTGTGTCAGTTTCCTGCTGCCGCCCTCTATCTGTCTTTGCTCTACGCTCCAGGGGGAGCTTACCTGTGTAAAGGAGAGTGTGCATGCCTGTGTGCTCAGCTGCTCAGTCGTATCCAACTCCCTTCGACCCCATGGACAGTTGCCCACCAGGCTCCTCTGTCCATGGGACTTTTCCAGGCAAGAAAGAATATTAGAGGAAGTTGCCATTTCCTCCTACAGGGAATCTTTCCAATCCAGGGATCAAACCCACGTCTCCTGCATTGGCAGGGGGATTCTTTACCACCGTACCACCTGGGAAGCCAAAGGAACATGATGCTACCAGGATATCCAGGATTGGCCAGTGTCTTTGATGATCCTAGGAACTAGGAAGTCCCAGACCCAGAACCCATTCTGTTCTCTCACTTTGTGGCCTCAGTCAGGGGACTACCCCGTCCTCGGAAGCCTGACCCCAGGCAAGCACTTTACCCAGCACCTTGGCCTCATGCAAAGAGCCCCGATTGAGGTCTGAAACCACAGCAGTTGAGAGCCAGGAGCCACTGAGCCTGAACCTAAATTCTGTGGAGGCAGAAATAGACCTCCACTAGCTTTGTTCATAGGAGAAGGCAATGGCACCCCACTCCAGTAGTCTTGCCTGGATAATCCCATGGATGGAGGGGCCTGGTAGGCTGCAGTCCATGGGGTTGCACAGAGTTGACAAAAGTATTAAAAAACAGAGATATTACTTTGCCTACAAAGGTCCATGTAGTCAAAGCTATGGCTTTTCTAGTAGTCATTTATGGATATAAGAGCTGGACAAGTAAAAAGGCTGAGCACCAAAGAATTGATGCTTTCAAACTATGTTGCTAGAGAAGACTCTGGAGAGTTCCTTGGACTGCAAGGAGTTCAAATCAGTCAGTTCTAAAAGAAATCAACCCTGAATATTCATTGAAAGGACTCATGCTGAAGCTGAAGCTCCAATACTTTGGCCATCTGATGCGAAGAGCTGACTCATTGGGAAAGACCCTGATCCTGGGAAAGATTGAAGGTGGGTGAAAAAGGGGATGAGAGAGGATGAGATGGTTGGATGGCATCACTGACTCAAAGGACATGAGTTTGAGCAAGCTCTGGGAGCTGGTGAAGGACAGAGAAACCTGGCATGCTGCAGTCCATGGGGTCACCAAGAGTCGGACACGACTGAGCGACTGAACAGCAAAAGAAAGAGGCCAGGGTGGCCAGCACATCTGCCCAGGGAGGCCAGCACATCTGCCCAGGGTGGCCAGCACCTCTGCCCAGGACTGCCAGCACCTCTGTCCAGGGGGGTCAGCACCACTGCCCAGGGCTGCCCAGTTCATTGGCATCATAGCCCACTTGACGTGACTTTTTGGTCACACTGCCCTGTGACTTCCTAAATATCCTTCAAGTTGGTTTTTGGTCATTTCCCTTGGATAGTTATTTCCCTATGATAGCAATGAACAGCTTCATGGGGATCCCCTAAGTGAAGCCAGGTAAATTTTAGAAATGTACTTAAAAAGTAAAATGGCACACTGTGAAGAGCAAACTGTGGACAGAGCCTGTGATGGCCAAGTGGAACTGTTAGTCGCTCAGTCATGTCTGACTCTTCGTGACCCCATGGACTGTAGCCCACCAGGCCCCTCTGTCCAAGGGATTCTCCAGACAAGATAGTGGAGTGGGTAGTCATTCCCTTCTCCAGGGGATCTCCCTGACCCAGGGATCAAACCAGGGTCTTCTGCATTACAGGCAGATTCTTTACCATCTGAGCCACCAGGGAAGCCCATTGGTGATAAAAGATGCCAGCAAAATGATGGCAGGGGTCTGTTCTGCTGACTGCCAGGCTCGCTGCCCGCCTGGACTGTGCACAGATGAGATGTGGGCCTCTGTGCCCTCAGGTTTCCTTCCTACCGAGAAAGTCTCACAGATTCCATTATGCGGTCACAGTTTTGTACAAAGCTTAGGAACAGTCAAGTCAAATAGTCTTCAAGTCGACAGCCAGGATTGATGTGGGAATAACATCTCCAACTAAGATTCAGCTCAGGGCTGAGCAGCAAGGCTGCAGCCGATCTGTCCTCGGTGGGGATGGGTGGATGCTCTGAAGGTTCCATCCTCAGACTGGCCATCAGCTGCTGCTCCATTGCTACCTTAGCCTTTGGAAGCTTATTCATGCTTCCTGGACTCTGGAGCTTGTCGCTATCATGACCTCCCCAACCAGAGAAGCCCCCTGGCCAGGCAGGTCATCATCTCGGGGTCAGCCGTCACCTGCAAAGTTGGAGGCCAAGAGCATCAGGTGAGCTTAGACTCGTTCTGGACACTGCCTGAGTCCAGGCTGCACAGTGTTTCTGGTGCTTGGCACCTGCCACAGTGCCTGGCGCACAGTAGGGCTGTTTCTCTTTGAGTAGCAGAGGGATGGGGCATGTCAGAGCTAGAAGGCACAGGAGTTTTGCTTGGATTTCATGAGGCTAAGAAAGCGACGGTGGGTCACTAATATCACACAGCTGGTTAGGGACCATGCTTGAAGCATTTCAGGATGGATCTGGCATGCAGCCAGCACATTTTTATCAAGCTGTACAAAGTACCAGACACTGTGTTTGAGTTGAAGGTCCAGTCCAGAATAAAACTGTCTGGAGAAAGAGAAATCCTGTCTGGAGAAGGAGAAATACCATCTGACATCCCTTATATGTGGAATCTAAAAAGAAATGATGCAAATGGACTTATGAAGCAGAAGCAGACTCACAGACTTAGAGGGCGAACTTATAGTTGCCCAGGCAAAGGAGGGGAAGGCATAGTTAGAGAGCTTGGGATAGACATGTATACACTGCTCTATTTAAAATGGATAACCAGCAAGGACCTGCTGTACAGTACAGGGAATTCTGCTCAATGTTATGTGGCAACCTGGGTGGGAGAGGAGTTTGGGGAAGAATGGATACATGTACATATATGCTTGAGTCCCTTTGTGTTCACCTGAAACTATCAAAACATTGTTAATTGGCTTACCCCAATACAAAATAAAAAGTTGTTTTTTTTGTTTTTAAGAAAGGAATAAAGCTGTCTGTATTTTGCCTTTACAGGGCACAGAGTCTNCGGGGTCACCGAGGTCTTCCACCAGCCCAGCACTTCGCTGGTCCTCAGGCTGTGTCAGTTTCCTGCTGCCGCCCTCTATCTGTCTTTGCTCTACGCTCCAGGGGGAGCTTACCTGTGTAAAGGAGAGTGTGCATGCCTGTGTGCTCAGCTGCTCAGTCGTATCCAACTCCCTCCGACCCCATGGACAGTTGCCCACCAGGCTCCTCTGTCCATGGGACTTTTCCAGGCAAGAAAGAATATTAGAGGAAGTTGCCATTTCCTCCTACAGGGAATCTTTCCAATCCAGGGATCAAACCCACGTCTCCTGCATTGGCAGGGGGATTCTTTACCACCGTACCACCTGGGAAGCCAAAGGAACATGATGCTACCAGGATATCCAGGATTGGCCAGTGTCTTTGATGATCCTAGGAACTAGGAAGTCCCAGACCCAGAACCCATTCTGTTCTCTCACTTTGTGGCCTCAGTCAGGGGACTACCCCGTCCTCGGAAGCCTGACCCCAGGCAAGCACTTTACCCAGCACCTTGGCCTCATGCAAAGAGCCCCGATTGAGGTCTGAAACCACAGCAGTTGAGAGCCAGGAGCCACTGAGCCTGAACCCAGATTCTGTGGAGGCAGAAATAGACCTCCACTAGCTTTGTTCATAGGAGAAGGCAATGGCACCCCACTCCAGTAGTCTTGCCTGGATAATCCCATGGATGGAGGGGCCTGGTAGGCTGCAGTCCATGGGGTTGCACAGAGTTGACAAAAGTATTAAAAAACAGAGATATTACTTTGCCTACAAAGGTCCATGTAGTCAAAGCTATGGCTTTTCTAGTAGTCATTTATGGATATAAGAGCTGGACAAGTAAAAAGGCTGAGCACCAAAGAATTGATGCTTTCAAACTATGTTGCTAGAGAAGACTCTGGAGAGTTCCTTGGACTGCAAGGAGTTCAAATCAGTCAGTTCTAAAAGAAATCAACCCTGAATATTCATTGAAAGGACTCATGCTGAAGCTGAAGCTCCAATACTTTGGCCATCTGATGCGAAGAGCTGACTCATTGGGAAAGACCCTGATCCTGGGAAAGATTGAAGGTGGGAGAAAAAGGGGATGAGAGAGGATGAGATGGTTGGATGGCATCACTGACTCAAAGGACATGAGTTTGAGCAAGCTCTGGGAGCTGGTGAAGGACAGAGAAACCTGGCATGCTGCAGTCCATGGGGTCACCAAGAGTCGGACACGACTGAGCGACTGAACAGCAAAAGAAAGAGGCCAGGGTGGCCAGCACATCTGCCCAGGGAGGCCAGCACATCTGCCCAGGGTGGCCAGCACCTCTGCCCAGGACTGCCAGCACCTCTGTCCAGGGGGGTCAGCACCACTGCCCAGGGCTGCCCAGTTCATTGGCATCATAGCCCACTTGACGTGACTTTTTGGTCACACTGCCCTGTGACTTCCTAAATATCCTTCAAGTTGGTTTTTGGTCATTTCCCTTGGATAGTTATTTCCCTATGATAGCAATGAACAGCTTCATGGGGATCCCCTAAGTGAAGCCAGGTAAATTTTAGAAATGTACTTAAAAAGTAAAATGGCACACTGTGAAGAGCAAACTGTGGACAGAGCCTGTGATGGCCAAGTGGAACTGTTAGTCGCTCAGTCATGTCTGACTCTTCGTGACCCCATGGACTGTAGCCCACCAGGCCCCTCTGTCCAAGGGATTCTCCAGACAAGATAGTGGAGTGGGTAGTCATTCCCTTCTCCAGGGGATCTCCCTGACCCAGGGATCAAACCAGGGTCTTCTGCATTACAGGCAGATTCTTTACCATCTGAGCCACCAGGGAAGCCCATTGGTGATAAAAGATGCCAGCAAAATGATGGCAGGGGTCTGTTCTGCTGACTGCCAGGCTCGCTGCCCGCCTGGACTGTGCACAGATGAGATGTGGGCCTCTGTGCCCTCGGGTTTCCTTCCTACCGAGAAAGTCTCACAGATTCCATTATGCGGTCACAGTTTTGTACAAAGCTTAGGAACAGTCAAGTCAAATAGTCTTCAAGTCGACAGCCAGGATTGATGTGGGAATAACATCTCCAACTAAGATTCAGCTCAGGGCTGAGCAGCAAGGCTGCAGCCGATCTGTCCTCGGTGGGGATGGGTGGATGCTCTGAAGGTTCCATCCTCAGACTGGCCATCAGCTGCTGCTCCATTGCTACCTTAGCCTTTGGAAGCTTATTCATGCTTCCTGGACTCTGGAGCTTGTCGCTATCATGACCTCCCCAACCAGAGAAGCCCCCTGGCCAGGCAGGTCATCATCTCGGGGTCAGCCGTCACCTGCAAAGTTGGAGGCCAAGAGCATCAGGTGAGCTTAGACTCGTTCTGGACACTGCCTGAGTCCAGGCTGCACAGTGTTTCTGGTGCTTGGCACCTGCCACAGTGCCTGGCGCACAGTAGGGCTGTTTCTCTTTGAGTAGCAGAGGGATGGGGCATGTCAGAGCTAGAAGGCACAGGAGTTTTGCTTGGATTTCATGAGGCTAAGAAAGCGACGGTGGGTCACTAATATCACACAGCTGGTTAGGGACCATGCTTGAAGCATTTCAGGATGGATCTGGCATGCAGCCAGCACATTTTTATCAAGCTGTACAAAGTACCAGACACTGTGTTTGAGTTGAAGGTCCAGTCCAGAATAAAACTGTCTGGAGAAAGAGAAATCCTGTCTGGAGAAGGAGAAATACCATCTGACATCCCTTATATGTGGAATCTAAAAAGAAATGATGCAAATGGACTTATGAAGCAGAAGCAGACTCACAGACTTAGAGGGCGAACTTATAGTTGCCCAGGCAAAGGAGGGGAAGGCATAGTTAGAGAGCTTGGGATAGACATGTATACACTGCTCTATTTAAAATGGATAACCAGCAAGGACCTGCTGTACAGTACAGGGAATTCTGCTCAATGTTATGTGGCAACCTGGGTGGGAGAGGAGTTTGGGGAAGAATGGATACATGTACATATATGCTTGAGTCCCTTTGTGTTCACCTGAAACTATCAAAACATTGTTAATTGGCTTACCCCAATACAAAATAAAAAGTTGTTTTTTTTGTTTTTAAGAAAGGAATAAAGCTGTCTGTATTTTGCCTTTACAGGGCACAGAGTCTATTATGACAACAAAGGTTAAACAAATAAACAGAAATAAATTAAGTATAGTCAGTGCTAATACTGTGGGTGCCAGGTCTGGAGAGAGTTCTCTCAGGAAGTGAGGTTTAATAAGCAGTAGTGTTGGCCATGTCGGGAAGTGAAAGGAGGGTCTCTGGTGAGAGAACAACTTGTGCAAAGGCCCTGAGGAAGCCTGCCTGCATTCTGGGAACTGGTGGAAAAAGAACAGTGGGAAGAGGCAAGGCAGGGAAGTTATGGGCCATGTCACTGAGGGCCTCAGGATGGATAGGAGTTTGGGTTTTCCGTGACATGTATCAGGACACCCCAAAAGGCCCAATAATGGTCCCACTTGCATTTTATAAAGGGCAACCAGCTACTGTGCTGATTGGAGGGAAAGAGAGGGAAACTGATGGCTCCATAGGAGGTGTTTGCACAAGCTGGTGACGGATGGTCCCTGTCACTCACCGGATATATGATCATGACAAGCAACAGTTTCTCAGCTTCTGTTTTGGGCATGTGACAGGGATGGCCACAGCTCATGGGACTGCTCTAGGGGGCTGCATGCTGGCAGGGGCTAGCGCCCTGCCCAGTGCCAGGGCTGCGTGCTGTCACTTCAGTCGTGCCTGACGCTTTGCAACCCCATAGTCTGCAGCCTACCAGCCTCCTCTGTCCACGGGATTCTCCAGGCGAGAATACTGGAGTGGGTCGCCATACCCTCCTCCAGGGGATCTTCCCAACCCAGGGATCCAGCGCATGCCTCTTGGGTCTCCTGTATCGGCAGGTGGGTTCTTTACCACTAGCGCCCCCTGGGAAGCCCAGGGACTCTTCCATTCTTTCCCACCAGACCCTTCCTCTGGCTTTTAAAAAGAAATAATTAATTAACTTGGTTGCTCTGGATCTTAATCATGGTTTATGGGATCTAGTTCCCTGACCAGAGATCGACCCTGGAACCCCTGCATTCGCAGTGCAGAGTGTTAGACACTGGACCACCAGGTAAGTCCTTCCCCCTAGCTTTCAACAGGAATTATTCAGGACCCAGGAAACTCAGACTTTAGACACTGGTTCCCTCTTTGTTTTAAGGTGGAGAGAAGCTCTTTATCTTAATGTGGTCTGTGCTTTTTGTGTCTTGCTGGCTCAGATGGTAAAGGATCTGCCTGTGCTACAGGAGACCTGGGTTTGATACCTGGGTTGGGAAGATCCCCTGGAGGAGGCAGGGAAACCCACTCCAGCGTTCCACAAATAAAAGAAAGCACAATGAGGCGGGTTTCTTAATGCCCACTTCCTGGCATTTAATCATTCCTCTTTGACATTTCAGTTTTAACCATACTGCTTGTACCATGGGGTTGCAAAGAGTTGGACACGACTGAAGCAGCTTAGCACAGCACATGCGTTCTTTCTTCCCTACCACGATGTCATGAATACATTTCTCTTATGGTTGGAAAGTTTCATTTTTACATTCAGTTTTAGTCCATCTGGACTTTGGGTCTGACTGTGAAAGCCAGCTTCCCACTGCTTGGCTCTGTGACACCGAACACCTCAGGACCCCCATGTCCCCACGTGACAGGTAGGAGGCTAGTTTAGGGCACCTCTGAGTCCCCTTCCTAAAGTGCAGTTATGAGAACTCGGTCCTCCTCTCTTCAGCCTGAAACCACAGTGATGGTCCAGCCAGTGTGAAGCTAAAATCAATCCACAGATTTCCAATAACCCTACAAAGATGCGGTCATGTTCACACAGGGTCAGCTGCCTTCCTGTCTTTCTGCCTTTTTCTCCTCCACAAATAAAAGAAAGCACAATGAGGCAGGTTTCTTAATGCCCACTTCCTGGCATTTAATCATTCCTCTTTGACATTTCAATTTTAACCATACTGCTCGTACCAAGCCAAGAGTGGAGGAGAAGCCTCCGTAACTAGAATTGTTATGAAAACCAGATAGCTGACTTGACTGGCATTTCTGGAAGCTCCAGTTTGCAGGACTTGTAAGTATAATCGTTAAAATCTTTCAAACTTGCCCTGAAGGGGACTCTGAGAGGTACCATTTCTGTGCAGGTTAGTGATCACCTCAGTGGAACTATGTCTCTGAAAGCAAGTGTCTGATGATAATATATATATGCTGCTACTGCTGCTGCGTCACTTCAGTCATGTCCGACTCTGTGCGACCCCAGAAACAGCAGCCTACCAGGCTCCCCCGTCCCTGAGATTCTCCAGGCAAGAACACTGGAATGGGTTGCCATTTCCTTCCCCAATGCATAAAAGTGAAAAGTGAAAGTGAAGTCGCTCAGTCGTGTCTAACTCTCAGCGACGCCATGGACTGCAGCCCACCAGGCTCCTCCATCCATGGGATTTGCCAGGCAAGAGTACTGGAGTGGGGTGCCACTGCCTTCTCCCTGTCTCTTATACACATCTAGATGTGTATAAGAGACAGGAATAAATAAATAGAAGGAGTGAGAAGTATTAGAGTAAATCTATCTGATACACTTGAGTCATTGTAACTATTAGGAGTCAAGGGAGATCTCCTAACCTGACTNATATATATATATATATATATACACACAAGTAAAAACCCAGTTTCCAGTTTTCACCCTGATTGTTATCACAAAACGGAAGGTGGGAGACTCTGTGGCAGGCCAGTTTGCTGGGGGTGACCCTGCCCAGTGGTAACAGCTCGGGATGGGGGAAGGTCCATGAAGACCCCATGGTAAGGGAAGGGCCTGATGGAAAGGAGCCAGTGTTCACAAGGGCTGTGGGGATGATGCAAGTAAAGAAGTGCACCCCAAGCTCAATTAAGGGAAAAGGGGTGCCCATGATCATAGTACAGGGGCTGAGAAGGATGGTGTCTTGAGGGACTCAAGGGCTGGGAAGGAGAGTGGGAGGGTATCTGGAAAGAAAATCTCCAATCCACTGAGACCCAGATCTTGCCCAGACAGAGACCAGGTGGTCTCCCCACTCTTAGTGGGAAATTCATTTAGAGAGGGAATTTGATTGACAAGGGACTGGGTCATGGAGTGACCAGACGTTCGATCAAACATTGTTCTGAGTCAGGTGTTTCTGAGAGGGCTTCTCTGAATGAGTTCAGCGTTTAAGATTAATAGGCTGAGTAAAGCAGATTGCTCTTCCTGCAGGAGGTGGGCCTCATCTCATGAGTGGAAGGTTGGACTAGACCACAAAGGCTGACCCTCTCACACGGAGGGCACTCCTCCGGCTCCGCTGCCTCTGAGCTGGGACTTTGATCTTCTCCTGCCTTTAGGCTCAGGATGAAGCGCAGCTCTTCCGGGGTCTTACCCATGCCGGCTCTCACAGTGGAGCTCCCACTGCTGAAGCTCTGCTTCTCAGGTTCTGGCCCTTGGACCAGGAGTACATTTGCAGCCCCTTTGACTTCACTCACTGTCTCTAATTTACTGAATGCAGTTACTGGAACTTGTCAACTTCTGTAGTCATGTGAGCTGAGTCCTTATAATAAACACTCTGTGTGTGTGTCCCATGGGTTCTGTTTTTCTGGAGAGCCAGGCAAAAGAAAGAGCCCGTGCAGCATGTGCTGCTTAAGACTCACCTCTGTGATGGGGAGGCAGTTCTCCGAACAGAGGACCCCCCGGGCTGAGCCAACACCCAAAAAGGCCTACGAGGCCGTTTCACGCCAGAGCCCTCCTCTGCGTTCCAGGAGTATGTTGCCTGGGTAGCCATGTAACCCTGCTGCTGCTGTGTCGCTTCAGTCGTGCCCAACTCTGTGCGACCCCATAGACAGCAGCCCACCAGGCTCCCCCATCCCTGGGATTCTCCAGGCAAGAACACTGGGGTGGGTTGCCATTTCCTTCTCCAATGCATGCAAGTGAAAAGTCAAAGTGAC
>SJYW01010954.1:543163-562887 GCA_006410735.1 Raphicerus campestris
TGTACCGTATGTCCTCTCCAGGGTACCCTCACAGAGCTGCCTCTCAGTAACAGGCACCTCTCATGCCCCCCTCACCTCCCAGCACAGCTGTGAGTCACATGTTCATGCTCCTGTTCACACTGTCCATGCAGGGGTGAACAGTGTCCCCCTAAATCCATGTCCACCCAGAACAGCAGAATGTGACCTAACATATTTTGTAATAGGGTCTTTGCAGATATGATTACTTAGGATGCATGCATGCTAAGTCGCTTCAGTTGTGTCTGACTCTTTGTGACCCAACGGACTGTCATATACCAAGTTCCTCTGTCCGTGGGATTCTCCAGGCAAGAATACTGGAGTGGGTTACTGTGCCCTCCTCCAGAGGATCTTCTCAACCTTGGGAACAAACCTGAGTGTCTCATGTCTAATTTGCAGTGGCAGGTGGGCTCTTTACCATGAGCACCACCTGGGAAGATAAGGACTTCCTAAAGTGGCAGGTGGTGTATGCGTGATTTTATTTTGACGGTCATATATATCCAAAATACACTAACAGCTTATACTGCTCAATACCAAAACAAAACCCCCCAAAAACACACCCAATCAAACAATGGGCAGAAGACCTAAATAGACATTTCTCCAAAGAAAACATACAGATGGCTGACACGCACACGAAAGAATGCTCAATATCGCTAATTATTAGAGAAATGCAAGTCAAAACTACAGTGAGGTACCACCTCACGTCAGTCACAATGGCCATCATCAAAAAGTCTATAGACAACAAAGGCTAGAGAGGGTGAGGAGAAAAGGGAACGTTCTAACTCAAAGGGAACACTGGCATGCTGCCTGGCGCATGGGATGCTCAGCAAATGAGGTGATCTTCACAGGCTCTGCTGGGAGCCCTCTTGTGAGGCCTCGTGCAGGGGCCCCTCCTATGGTCCACACCACTTCCATCCTTCCTCGCCAGAACTGTCTGCATTATGGGAAGCAGCAGGCTTGTCCTGGAGGGAAGGCAGAGGCCGGCTTGTGAGCACCTGGTGATAAACGACAGCTCTCCTTAGTCCCTAACTCCCGGGTCACGGTTCACACCTGGAGCCATCGCGCTGTGACCATGCTTTCACTGTTGGAGCTTTGGAATAAAGGCATGCTGGGTCACTCTGGGGCTGAGCAGGGCAGAGATACCTGTTGTGCTATGAGACGGTACTGGAGCATGCTCTCTGGAAAAGTCTGGAAAGAAGGCAAGGAGGCTTCTTGCTTTCCTGGTGGCTCAGTGGTAAAGAATCCACCTGCAGTGGAGGAGACCCAGGTTCTATCCCTAGGTCAGGAAAATCCCCTGAAAGAGGAAATGGCAACGCACTCCAGTATTCTTGCCTGGAGAATCCTATGGACAGAGGACCCCTGGCAGGGTCCATGGGATCGCACAGAGTCATACACAACTGAGCGACTAACACACACAGGCCTCTTGCCTAGACAGCCGCGGGAAAGATCCTCCTCCAGACTCTGTCTGCAGGGAGGGCTTGTCGAGAGACCCGCGTGCCGTGGCCCCAGGGTCACCAGCACGTCCGTGGTGGAGCCACACAGACTCTATCCCAGAGCCGCAAGCACGCCTGGCCTCACCGGCATCTAGTCTGGACACCTCCCAGGTCCCCAGGCCCAGCGTGGCCCCACTTCCAGGGTCTCTTCCAAACGCAATCACCATGCCCCAGACACACGACCTGAGAATCACTCCTTCAAATAATATTCTCATTAAAATATGGGCTTCGTTTGATGGATTCCTGATACTTGTGTGACAAATATCTGATATTCATTTATGGTGGATTTTTTCTTATTGTGGTAAATCTCCGTAACATAAAATTTACTATTTTAACCAGTTTTAAGTGTACAGTTTAAGGCCCACTATTTCTTTTAATAGTAAACCATTTTTTTTAAGTCTTTATTGAATTTGTTACAATGTTGCTTCTGTTTTTTATGTTTTGGTTTTTTGGCCACAAAGCCTGGGGGATGTTATCTCCCCGACTAGGGACTGAGCAGGCACTCCCTGCATTGGAAGGCAAAATCCCAACCACGGGACCACCAGGGTGGTCCCAGACCTATGATTTGTAATGAACCTTAGTCCGCAGACATTTAGGAAAGCTTGGATAGGTAGAGGAAGTTCACCTCTGCTCAAGGGCTATTAAAGGGCTAGATGGAGACTGAAAGCCAGGCTGCCTGATCTCCAAGCTGTGCTTATGACAACGACAATGAGAGCCAGAGGAAGGACAAAAAGAAAAACAATTCATATTTATGGAGCCTTCACTGTGTGCCAGGCATGCTTCTAAGTACATAAACAATCGTTGTCTCCATTCATTTACTTATGTGGCTGCGTAGGGCCTCAGCTACAGCACATGGGGTCTCCCCTTGTGTTGTGTGGACTCCAGCTGTGGTGTGGGCTTGCTTGCTCCACAGCATGTCAGGTTTTAGTTCCCTGACCAGGGATCAAACCTGTGACCCCCCACATTGCAAGTCAGATTCTTAACCCTTGGATCACCAGGGAAGTCTCTGTTCTACGTAGTTTAAATAGTACATGCATTTATAATGTCATAGATATTTATATCTAAAATATCATTTATGTATAAATATATATACAATTATATATATATACACACTCATATAATTCATTTATATTTGTATATATAATTTCATATATACACATGAGTATGTATATAGATCGGAGAAGGCAACGGCACCCCACTCCAGTACTCTTGCCTGGAAAATCCCATGGATGGAAGAGCCTGGTAGGCTGCAGTCCATGGGGTCGCTGAGAGTTGGACACAATTCAGTGACTTCACTTTCACTTTTTACTTTCATACATCGGAGAAGGAAATGGCAACCCACACCAGTGTTCTTGGCCAGAGAATCCCAGGGATGGGGGAGCCTGGTGGGCTGCTGTCTATGGGGTCGCACAAAGTTGGACACGACTGAAGTGACTTAGCAGCAGCAGCAGCATGTATATAGATACATCTGTGTGTACACATAAAACCTCATTTAATCCTTAGATCACCTCTGTGAGGTGGGCCTCATTTTCATCCTAGTTTACAGACGAGGAAACTGGCTCAGTGGGTTGAACTGCCCAGGATCACAGGGAGGGTTAGGAGCTGGGAATCTAGCCCAGACTGGCCGGGAGCTATTGCTGTCACCTCTCCTAGACCTCCTTTGTCATGGGCTAAGAAGAGTGCATTGAGGGTCTCTATCTTGAGACCCTGTCATGGCACCCCCTGCAAACAGAGAGGCAAAGAGACCGCCCGCATTGGGCCATGTATGGGACTTGGTCCCTCTCACCTAATGGGAAGCATGGAGCAAACCATGTCTGGCTTAGAGCTGAGCCAGTGCAGAGAGGGAGATGCTCCAGGTACCCAGAGGCGCCAGGCCAAGGGCATCTGTGTGCCAAGTGCTCTGGGAGGACAGCCCATGGGTGTGAGGCTTCAAGGTGCCTCCCCAGTGATGAAACTATTAGTCCCTCAGTCGTGTCCAACTCTTTCTGACCCTATGGATGGCAGCCCGCCAGACTCCTCTGTCCATGGGATTCTCCAGGCAAGAATACTAGAGTGGGTAGCCACTTCCTTCTCCAGGGGCTCTTCTTGACCCAGAGATCCAACCCAGGTCTCCTGCACTGCCAGATTCTTTACTGTCTGAGCCACCAGGGATGGGGCCCTCACATAAATCAAAAACCAGCTAAACCTTTGGAGAAAATGGATTTGTGGGTAGCCTGGGCAAGGCAGTGGTGGGGAGACACTGCCAACAGTCCCCAGGTCCTTCGAGACAATTCTTCATCCTCCTGCAGGCCCTGGAATGAAGAGGATGCGGGGAGCAGGGCCTGGTTGGGTGTGGGCACAGTCTCCCTGCATCGGCAGACTGGCTTGCCTGCAGCAGCCCCCATGCTGAGCACCGCCACCGCCAGCGCAGGTCTGTGAGCTGCGGGCAGCCTGTGAGCAGGGCCTCTAGGGTGGGGGTGGGGAGAGGTTCCTGGCTCGTGTCTGGAGAGCCCGCTGCTCGGCAGAGCCCGTGTCTGTTACCTTTCAGCTGCATCGGAACATGAGGTTTCCGGCTCCGTGTATTTATTTTCTGGTTCTGGCTCCTGGCCTGCATCTCCATCCCCCGCAGCACTGGAGCTCTGGGCTTCTAGAAACGTGCACCTGGGAGCAGTCAGGAAAATAAAACACAGCCAGGAGCCGCGCCCTCAGGCTCATGGCTTGCTTCTGCTGCAGGAGCAGCTGACACAGGGCAGTGTCCTGTGAGCCGCCTGCCTCTCTCCCTGGACACAATGCTGTAACAGTTCAGGGGGTTTCCTTGGGCCTTTACAGAAACCTTCTATTTTAATGGGACCTTCTAAGAAAGCAGGAGATGTTTTTGTTTGCTCCCTTCAACACATAGCAAGATACAGGAGGAGCAAAGTACCTTTTCTTCTCTTGTACCCAGGCCCTCACTAGCTTATATCCAGCAAAGCTCTTGACCTTGAAGCTTCCTTTCCTGGCTACATGGCTGAGAAGCAGGAGATGGGCATGAAGATGGGTCTGGGAGGGGCCCTTCTCTGCTCTGCCCAGCTCCAGGCCCCACTCACAGAGAGAGGGGGGCCTGAAGACCCTAACCTGGTCAGCCATGTGAGGGGCTCGCTGTGCTTCACTGCCATGAAGAGGCAGACAGGGCTTAATGCTCCCAGCTTACAGAGGATGAAAGACCCCTGCCCCAATGCTGGACACCCTTCTGGAAGCATCACATACCCACTGGGTGTTTGCAGACAGGCGCAGGTAAGTATGGGGTGCGCAAAGGCCCTGTTTGTTCCAAGCCCAGCTCAGATCACAGTGGAGCTGCACATCGTGGGAAACTTTGCTTCATGCCTCTGGATCCTCACTTCTAAATCTAAAGAAAGGGCTGGTCTACTATTTACAATAGCCAGGACATGGAAGCAACCTCAATGTCCATTAACAGAGTAATGAATCAAGATGATGTGGTACATATACACACAATGGAATATTACTCAGCCATAAAAAAGAATGAAAACAATGCCATTTTCAGCAACATGGATAGACCTAGAGATTGTCATACTCTTTGAAGTAAGTCACACCGAAAGACAAATATCATATGATATTTCTTATATGTGGACTTTAAAAAATATAGTACAAATAAACTCATTTTAAAAACATAGAGTCACAGATATAGAAAATAATCTTATGGTTACCAGGGTAGTTGTGGGGTAGATACTGGGAGATTGGGATTAACATATACACACTACTATGTATGAAATAGATAACTAATAAGGACCTGCTAAATAGCACAGGGAACTTGACTCAAAACTCTGTTATATATTGGAAAAGATTCTAAAAAAGAGTGGATTTATGCATATGTATCACTGATTTATTTTGCTGTGCACCTGAAACTAACATGACATTGTAAATCAATCACACTCCAGTGAGAATATATATTCTTTATATAACAGAGTTATATAAACTCCAAGAGCTGACTCAGTGGAAAAGACCCTGATGCCGGGAAAGACTGAAGGTTGGAGGAGAAGGGGACAACAGAGGATGAGATGGTTGGATGGCATCACTGACTCAATGGACATGGGTTTGGGTAAGCTTTAGGAGTTGGTGATGAACAGGGAGGGCTGGCGTGCTGCAGTCCATTGTATCGCAAACAGTTGGACCCCACTGAGCGACTGAACTAAACTGATATGTATATAAAGGATGGACTAATCGTGAAAATCCTGGCAGAATGGTTGGGAGATGAGGAGATGAGGCATCTATGGTGGGACTCTGCACAGGCTGGGGGGCCATGTAAGTGCACAGCTCTCTCAGGAAAGAAGCTACATCAGGCTATACTTGTGATGTTTGCTCACCTGCTAGACTGAATTTCAAGTCTGAAACATGGTCGTTGTCCAACCAACTCAATAGCCCCCAAGAATCCAGAGCAACCTGGCCTTCTGTGATGTCAGTAGAGAAGCAAGCTGGGCTCTGGCTAGGAGTGTGGATGCCCCAGACAGCAGCAGCCTGAGGTTTCCAGAACTGACCCCAAGAGAGGGGCCCAGTACCACCCACCTCCCAGCACCGCCACACACAAATGTGTGTACAGACAGAGATGTGTGTGTCACACTCATTCACACACACACAGACAAATCCATCCATACACAGAAACACACTCACACCCGTGTTCACACAGACATGTGCACAGACACATCCATTCACTTAGACATTCACACATGTTCACATCAGATACACACACAGGTGTGCAAATTCACACACATACAGTGAAAGGGAAACTGTTAGTCACTCAGTCATGTCTGACTCTGTGACCCCATGGGCTGCAGCCCACCAGGCTCCTCTGTCTGTGGGATTTTCCAGGCAAGAGTACTGAAGTGGGTTGCCATGCCCTCCTCCAGGGGATCTTCCCCATTGACCCAGGGATCGAACCCGGGTCTCTTGCATTGCAGGTGGATTCTTTACCATCTGAGCCATACAGAGACACACTCATTCACATACATATTCACGCATGTATACATAGGCACAACTGCACACATACATGCACAGATTGACTTTCACACATTCACACACAGAGGCACATAAACAGATGTGCAAATTCACACACACACATACACAGAAACTCAAACTCACTCATGTGTACACACGTACACACAGACACACAGTTCACACATAAACATGTCTACACATACAAACACTCAGACACATACACATACGCATAGGCACACACAGACACGTTCACTCAAGTGCACACACGTACACGTATAGACGCTCACACACACCATCAACAGGACCTGACTGACACACAGCGCTGGCCTTACTTTTAAAAACTCAGACCTCTGCCATCACGCCCTCCTGCTCCCCTCAGATGCCAAGAGGTGTGCCCCAGGGCCGCCTTCAAGCAGCGGAGGGCCCAGGTGGGGCACTTCCAGGAGGACTCAAGGGAGAGCACAGTCGTGGGGCGCTGTCCAGCTGGGCTTTGCGGCCTCAGGCCTCTTGCCCTGCAGCCACACACATCCCTCCGTGTGAGGCGGGCCCTGGAGCCACGGAAGGAACTGCAGTGTTGGATCCGCTCGCCCACTGGCCAGGCCTAGTATGGCACTTGCTGTGAGTGGTTGCTTCCTGAGCTGCCAGCTTGGGGCGGCCACTGCTCAGCCCTGCCTGCTGCAGGCTCTGGAGCGGCTGTCCAGAGGGCCCACTAGCTGCCATGCGAGGCCCCTGAAGCTGGTGCAGTGAGGTCGAGGGCGTGATGGATGAGAGACTGGCTAACGGCTCCTGTCATCTTAGGAGATGAGCCAAAGGGAAAGCAAGGTAAAACCAAGGTGTTTGGGTCCAGGAGCCTCCTTCCCACCCCTGTCCCTACAGTCGTGTGATGCTCTTCAGCAGGGCAGACACATAGCCTGTCCCTCCCTTCGTGGCCTGGTTCCATCCCTGCCTCCCGCAGTCTGTCAGGTTGGCAGGGTACCTTTTATTCAATGGCTGTTTCAGCCTTAATCTCATAAAGCCACTCCATAAAAGTCGTTACCTGCAGGACAGATAGACGTGCGCCCAGGCATGCACACACGTGCACACACATGATCATTAGTATGCTGGGGGCAGTTCATGGCAACGGAGGAAGTGAAATACACTCTTTGGAGAGAAAACCCAGCCGACCATTGCCATCACACAAGAGAGGAAGCCCATGGTGGGTGCCCTGTGGTCTGCAGACGGGGGCTTCCCGGGGGGCCTAGTAGTAAAGAGTACGCCTGCCAGTGCAGGAGACATAAGCGATGTGGGCTCAGTCCCTGGGTTGGGAAGGTCTCCCAGAGCAGGAAATGGCAACCCACTGCAGTGTTCTTTCCTAGGAAATCCCATGGACAGAGGAGCCTGGCGGGCTACAGTCCGTTCCCTGCGGCCGCAAAGAGTCGAACACAAATAAAGAGACATCACAAGCACACATGCACAGTCTGTAGATGAGTCGCAAGATCATTTGACTTTACCCCTAAATCATCCTGGAGGGCCACCGGTGCAAGTTCCCGAGCTTTCTTGCAAACTCCACAGATCACCAGAGAAAATAAAACAACCTTTCTCCGACTCAAAACCACAATGTGGAAAAGTCTCTCCCAGTTGGAAAGGGGGAGGGGAGCGAAGGGCAGGAGCCAAGGAAATTTCTTCAAGAAGAAAGAAAAAAAGGAACCCTCATAACTCTTTTCCCAAACTGACAAATTTGACTTGTCAGATGCAGGTCCAGCTTATGGACAGCCCATTCACAGCTGATAATCTCCATGGTAACTGTTGTGTCACATGGCTCCACAGCAGCATGGAGACGGCCTTGCTGGCAGAACCCACGAAGTCAGCCTAACTAAAAGTATGGAACAGAGACCTCAGTTTAAATCATCGGCAGATGTTCTTAAAGAAGAATGAAGATGCTCTAGCGTCTTTTCTTCCCATTCGTGTGCCTAGATTGGGCTGGGTGGGGTTGAGGGGGAGGAGCTGCAACCTGGTACCCCCTCATCCTTTGTCCTGATTATCTCCCAAATACCAAGCAGCACTCTAAGTGCAGTTCTTTGTGGCACCCTGTCCAGAGGAAAATTTTAATTCTTCTCTTGAGGCTTTTAAAATATCAGAAATTGTGAGAGAGTCAGGAATATGCCTTTGAAGGATCCCAATAGCTCTTTTAAGACGATAAATTTCTACTTCTTTAATTTCCCACTCTTCTCTCTGAAAAATAGATATGGTATATTGAAAGCTCTCCATCTGTGATGACATTGTGTTCTCATATAAGAAAATGCTGTCTCCTTCCCAAGAGGTATCTCATTAATGTAGGTCTGGGGACTTGATGAAAGTGGAAAGAGGTTAATTTTCATAGGCTCAAGGAGTGAGATGCCTTTTGGCTGCTCAGAACCTCTGTGGCTTGTTGTAGTGAGGAAGTGGCCCGACGGCTGGCGGTCCAGCCCGTTCACGGTCAGTGGCTGCCCCTTCCACTGCCAGCCTCGACACGCGGGAGTCTGTGCCCAGCCCACTCAGGCAGCTTCGCTTGTCCCAGACTCCAGCATTTTGCTCTGTCTGCCCTGGGACAATTGCCCCATTGTCTCCAGGTTAATAGAGTTTCTGGTCACAACACAATGATTTCAAACATCTCTTGGGCCCCTTTACCATTCATCTGGGACAGACTGGTCCACCAACTGTCCAAACTGCCTCCTCTGAGTGAGTTCTGCAGTCACTGTGAGCCTGGGGGCAGGGGGACAACCCCAGCTGGAAATGAAACTGTGTGTGAGGGTGCCTGAGCCATGGAAATGAACAAAACCTCCTAAATGAGAACAGGCAAAGGCTGTTTGCATGGTTGCATGCTCAGCCACTCAGTCATACCTGACTCTTTGTGACCCCATAGGCTGTAGCCCACCAGGCTCCTCTGTCCATGGGATTTTCCAGGCAAGAATACTGGAGTGGGTTACCATTTCCTCCTCCAGGGGATCTTCCCGACTCAGGGATTGAACACGCGTCTCTTGCATTGGCAGGCAGATTCACTGCACCACCTGGCAAGCCCCAAAGGCTATTTAAAGGGACCTCATCCTAGCAAGTGGGTCAGACACCATCACTTGTGTTTGGCATCATGGAGGCAGGCAGGGCTGGAAAGGAGCTTCATGGAGGAAAAGAGGGAGGGTTCCATGGGTGCCCTTCTTGAAGGCTTTTTTGGGGGGAAGCTGGAGGTGGCAACTAATTGTAGGAAAGACATCCTTATGGGATAGATTAGGGCTTTCTCTTAAAGATCCTAAGTCGGAAGCAGGGACAACAGTTAGGGAAACTGTCAGTTATTATCAAGCCCTGACATTTGGGGCCAATGGCTATGGTTTAACTTGCTGCAGATGGTGGGTCTGAGTTCTATCTTACCTATGGTCTGGCCATTATCCATATGTATGTTCAGTCTCAGAGTGTATACAAGACTGTCTTCTTTTAGAACTTGCTTGAAACTCTTAAGAAGTTGAACAGGTCAAGGGTGGCAGAAGGAAAGTCATCTTTTTGGAAATAGTGGGAGGTGGAAATTCAGGGTGCTTCTGAGATAATTGAGTTCGAGAGAGTCTACAGCAATTGCTTGGCACAGGTGAAGTCTGCCTCATGGTCAGTGGCCTTTCTCAGGCATTGTTGGGGATTGAGGATCTATGTTAGAGGCCAACTTTGAGTCCCATCTTGGACCAGAATGGAAACCAAGAAATAGATCAAGACAGCCTCCAGACACACCTACCTGTCTCTTCGGGGCTCCCAGGTGGTGCATTGGTAGAGAACCCTACGGTCAATGCAAGAGGCACAGCAGACGTGAGTTCAGTCCCTGAGTCTGAAAGATCCCCTGGAGGTGGAAATGGCTATCCACTCCAGTGTTCTTGCTAGAAAATCCCATGGACAGAGGAGCCTGGTGAACCACAGTCCATGTGGTGGCAGAGCTGGACACACCCGAGCACACACACACTCTTTATCTTTCCTCCCCACTCTGTCCCACCCCAGGGAATCAGCTTACGACCAAACCACCACAGGTCCAACTTCAGTACCTTATCTTCAGACTTACTGCCTTTTACCAAGGGAAGAACTGTTGAGAAGGCTCCTCTATTTTTAACCAGGAGACAAAGCCCAAAGACAAGAATTCCGTCCCTGGTTCTGGACTGTCACACCCCTGACAACAGTTGGTGGGTTCTGAGCTGCCGTGGTGCAGACAGCAGCCAACTGTGCCCAGCTGTCAGGCGGGTGACAGTGTTTCCAGAAGTACTCCTTGTTTAGACAAGGAGTTTCTGTCCCCAGTAACATGCCTTCAAGCAGCAAAATGATTCTCAACCTTTCCAGAGGTCACAGACTGGAGGCTTGTTCAGTCTGGAGATGTATTTTGCTTGGCCCGTGTGTGTTTTAAGCTTTTAGATTACTTGTCAAGATTTAAAAATCAGGAGCTTGCCTTGAACATGAAAAGAAGCTGTGTTTTCCAACTTCTTTTAGAAAATGAGATGATCTGGCAATGTTGGGTCATTGCTCTATCCAAGCATTGGGTATCTATCTTATCACTGGCACCTTGGCACCTCCAAGGATCCTATTTTCTTCTCCACCACAATCCCCGTTTGGCCTGCCGATATTCCCTGTTTGTGAACTAGGGGTGTGTGTGTGTGTGTGTGTGTGTGTGTGTGTGTGTGCATGCGTGTGTGTGTGTGTGCACGCACACGCATGTGAGACCCATCCTCCCCCACCCCTCTGGCCAAATTCATGTTGAAATGCTAACTCCCAATGTGATGATATAAGGAGATGGGGCGCCTTAGAAGCAATTTGGTCTTGATATCAGAACTCTCACGAATAGGATTAGTGCCCTTATAAGAGAGATAGTGCTAGAGGGTCTCTCACCCTCTTTCTGCTCTGTGAAGACACAATGAGAGTACAGCAGTCCAAACTCACTCCTGGGCATATATCTGGAAAAAAACGATATATAATTTGAAAAGACACATGCAGCTCAATGTTCACTGTAGCACTATTTACAGTAGCCAAGACATGAACGCAACCTAAATGTCCATCAGCAGAGGAATGGGTAAAGGAGATGTGGTACATATGTACAGTGGAGTGCTTGTGTGTGTGCTGAGTCGCTTCAGTCAAGTCTGACACTTTGTGATCCTTGGGACTGTAGCCTGGCAGGCTCCTCTGTCCATGGGACTCTCCAGGCAAGAATACTGGAGTGGGCTACCATGTCCTTCTCCAGGGGCTCTTCCTGACTGTTCACTTCCAAAGAGAACAGATTTGCCCTGAGAGACAGAGATCTGCTTCCCTCCTCAAATTTTAGGCCTAAGATCAAAGTAATAAGGACTCATGTCAAAAAAGAGAACCTAATGACAGATACCTCCTGAGCTTCTGTGTATAAGACAAGGTTTTCATACCCAGTCAAGGCTTCTCTTGGGGTTTCAGTGGGACTGGCATGCGGACATATTCAGTGTGCTAGCTTAATGCCCATCCCATCAATAGGGCCCAGTCCAGTGGAGGAGGCCGAGCCTATTCAACTCAGTGAGAAAAGTAAAAGTGTTAGTCAGACAGTTGTGTCTGACTCTTTGCCACCCCATGGACTATAGCCTAACAGGATTCTCTGTCCATGGAATTCTCCAGGCAAGAATACTGGAGTGGGTAGCCATTCCATTTGCTAGAGGATCTTTCCAACGCAGGGACTGAACCCAGGTCTCCTGCATGGTAGGCAGATTCTTATCATCTAAGCCACCAGGTTCCCCCATAAATTAAAGGTAATACTCATGTTGACTTGAGACTGTTAATATACAGGGAATGCTACTGAGTATTTCTCCAAGGTCTCATGAAAGTTTGCCTCTTTGGGCTGTGTGGTAAAGGCCTCTTTGGGGGATGGTGTATAGGTTCTTAGGGGGTAACCGTGAACTCTGGGGAAGTATAACCTTGGTTCTGCTCCCCAGGGAGCAGAAAGTGCTGTCTCCCCACTGCCCCGAGACTGATGAGTATCCATGGATATGAAAGGCCTCTCTGATATCCGTCTTTCAGGCTCATCCTGAGACCTCTCTAAAGAAGACCAGGAAGAGGCAGCTGAGAAGACTGGGCTATAAACACAGAGCCCAGAGACCTTAATCCCAAGGCACTGTGCCTGGTGATNGCAGAGCCCGTGTCTGTTACCTTTCAGCTGCATCGGAACATGAGGTTTCCGGCTCCGTGTATTTATTTTCTGGTTCTGGCTCCTGGCCTGCATCTCCATCCCCCGCAGCACTGGAGCTCTGGGCTTCTAGAAACGTGCACCTGGGAGCAGTCAGGAAAATAAAACACAGCCAGGAGCCGCGCCCTCAGGCTCATGGCTTGCTTCTGCTGCAGGAGCAGCTGACACAGGGCAGTGCCCTGTGAGCCGCCTGCCTCTCTCCCTGGACACAATGCTGTAACCGTTTAGGGGGTTTCCTTGGGCCTTTACAGAAACCTTCTATTTTAATGGGACCTTCTAAGAAAGCAGGAGATGTTTTTGTTTGCTCCCTTCAACACATAGCAAGATACAGGAGGAGCAAAGTACCTTTTCTTCTCTTGTACCCAGGCCCTCACTAGCTTATATCCAGCAAAGCTCTTGACCTTGAAGCTTCCTTTCCTGGCTACATGGCTGAGAAGCAGGAGATGGGCATGAAGATGGGTCTGGGAGGGGCCCTTCTCTGCTCTGCCCAGCTCCAGGCCCCACTCACAGAGAGAGGGGGGCCTGAAGACCCTAACCTGGTCAGCCATGTGAGGGGCTCGCTGTGCTTCACTGCCATGAAGAGGCAGACAGGGCTTAATGCTCCCAGCTTACAGAGGATGAAAGACCCCTGCCCCAATGCTGGACACCCTTCTGGAAGCATCACATACCCACTGGGTGTTTGCAGACAGGCGCAGGTAAGTATGGGGTGCGCAAAGGCCCTGTTTGTTCCAAGCCCAGCTCAGATCACAGTGGAGCTGCACATCGTGGGAAACTTTGCTTCATGCCTCTGGATCCTCACTTCTAAATCTAAAGAAAGGGCTGGTCTACTATTTACAATAGCCAGGACATGGAAGCAACCTCAATGTCCATTAACAGAGTAATGAATCAAGATGATGTGGTACATATACACACAATGGAATATTACTCAGCCATAAAAAAGAATGAAAACAATGCCATTTTCAGCAACATGGATAGACCTAGAGATTGTCATACTCTTTGAAGTAAGTCACACCGAAAGACAAATATCATATGATATTTCTTATATGTGGACTTTAAAAAATATAGTACAAATAAACTCATTTTTAAAACATAGAGTCACAGATATAGAAAATAATCTTATGGTTACCAGGGTGGTTGTGGGGTAGATACTGGGAGATTGGGATTAACATATACACACTACTATGTATGAAATAGATAACTAATAAGGACCTGCTAAATAGCACAGGGAACTTGACTCAAAACTCTGTTATATATTGGAAAAGATTCTAAAAAAGAGTGGATTTATGCATATGTATCACTGATTTATTTTGCTGTGCACCTGAAACTAACATGACATTGTAAATCAATCACACTCCAGTGAGAATATATATTCTTTATATAACAGAGTTATATAAACTCCAAGAGCTGACTCAGTGGAAAAGACCCTGATGCCGGGAAAGACTGAAGGTTGGAGGAGAAGGGGACAACAGAGGATGAGATGGTTGGATGGCATCACTGACTCAATGGACATGGGTTTGGGTAAGCTTTAGGAGTTGGTGATGAACAGGGAGGGCTGGCGTGCTGCAGTCCATTGTATCGCAAACAGTTGGACCCCACTGAGCGACTGAACTAAACTGATATGTATATAAAGGATGGACTAATCGTGAAAATCCTGGCAGAATGGTTGGGAGATGAGGAGATGAGGCATCTATGGTGGGACTCTGCACAGGCTGGGGGGCCATGTAAGTGCACAGCTCTCTCAGGAAAGAAGCTACATCAGGCTATACTTGTGATGTTTGCTCACCTGCTAGACTGAATTTCAAGTCTGAAACATGGTCGTTGTCCAACCAACTCAATAGCCCCCAAGAATCCAGAGCAACCTGGCCTTCTGTGATGTCAGTAGAGAAGCAAGCTGGGCTCTGGCTAGGAGTGTGGATGCCCCAGACAGCAGCAGCCTGAGGTTTCCAGAACTGACCCCAAGAGAGGGGCCCAGTACCACCCACCTCCCAGCACCGCCACACACAAATGTGTGTACAGACAGAGATGTGTGTGTCACACTCATTCACACACACACAGACAAATCCATCCATACACAGAAACACACTCACACCCGTGTTCACACAGACATGTGCACAGACACATCCATTCACTTAGACATTCACACATGTTCACATCAGATACACACACAGGTGTGCAAATTCACACACATACAGTGAAAGGGAAACTGTTAGTCACTCAGTCATGTCTGACTCTGTGACCCCATGGGCTGCAGCCCACCAGGCTCCTCTGTCTGTGGGATTTTCCAGGCAAGAGTACTGAAGTGGGTTGCCATGCCCTCCTCCAGGGGATCTTCCCCATTGACCCAGGGATCGAACCCGGGTCTCTTGCATTGCAGGTGGATTCTTTACCATCTGAGCCATACAGAGACACACTCATTCACATACATATTCACGCATGTATACATAGGCACAACTGCACACATACATGCACAGATTGACTTTCACACATTCACACACAGAGGCACATAAACAGATGTGCAAATTCACACACACACATACACAGAAACTCAAACTCACTCATGTGTACACACGTACACACAGACACACAGTTCACACATAAACATGTCTATACATACAAACACTCAGACACATACACATACACATAGGCACACACAGACACGTTCACTCAAGTGCACACACGTACACGTATAGACGCTCACACACACCATCAACAGGACCTGACTGACACACAGCGCTGGCCTTACTTTTAAAAACTCAGACCTCTGCCATCACGCCCTCCTGCTCCCCTCAGATGCCAAGAGGTGTGCCCCAGGGCCGCCTTCAAGCAGCGGAGGGCCCAGGTGGGGCACTTCCAGGAGGACTCAAGGGAGAGCACAGTCGTGGGGCGCTGTCCAGCTGGGCTTTGCGGCCTCAGGCCTCTTGCCCTGCAGCCACACACATCCCTCCGTGTGAGGCGGGCCCTGGAGCCACGGAAGGAACTGCAGTGTTGGATCCGCTCGCCCACTGGCCAGGCCTAGTATGGCACTTGCTGTGAGTGGTTGCTTCCTGAGCTGCCAGCTTGGGGCGGCCACTGCTCAGCCCTGCCTGCTGCAGGCTCTGGAGCGGCTGTCCAGAGGGCCCACTAGCTGCCATGCGAGGCCCCTGAAGCTGGTGCAGTGAGGTCGAGGGCGTGATGGATGAGAGACTGGCTAACGGCTCCTGTCATCTTAGGAGATGAGCCAAAGGGAAAGCAAGGTAAAACCAAGGTGTTTGGGTCCAGGAGCCTCCTTCCCACCCCTGTCCCTACAGTCGTGTGATGCTCTTCAGCAGGGCAGACACATAGCCTGTCCCTCCCTTCGTGGCCTGGTTCCATCCCTGCCTCCCGCAGTCTGTCAGGTTGGCAGGGTACCTTTTATTCAATGGCTGTTTCAGCCTTAATCTCATAAAGCCACTCCATAAAAGTCGTTACCTGCAGGACAGATAGACGTGCGCCCAGGCATGCACACACGTGCACACACATGATCATTAGTATGCTGGGGGCAGTTCATGGCAACGGAGGAAGTGAAATACACTCTTTGGAGAGAAAACCCAGCCGACCATTGCCATCACACAAGAGAGGAAGCCCATGGTGGGTGCCCTGTGGTCTGTAGACGGGGGCTTCCCGGGGGGCCTAGTAGTAAAGAGTACGCCTGCCAGTGCAGGAGACATAAGCGATGTGGGCTCAGTCCCTGGGTTGGGAAGGTCTCCCAGAGCAGGAAATGGCAACCCACTGCAGTGTTCTTTCCTAGGAAATCCCATGGACAGAGGAGCCTGGCGGGCTACAGTCCGTTCCCTGCGGCCGCAAAGAGTCGAACACAAATAAAGAGACATCACAAGCACACATGCACAGTCTGTAGATGAGTCGCAAGATCATTTGACTTTACCCCTAAATCATCCTGGAGGGCCACCGGTGCAAGTTCCCGAGCTTTCTTGCAAACTCCACAGATCACCAGAGAAAATAAAACAACCTTTCTCCGACTCAAAACCACAATGTGGAAAAGTCTCTCCCAGTTGGAAAGGGGGAGGGGAGCGAAGGGCAGGAGCCAAGGAAATTTCTTCAAGAAGAAAGAAAAAAAGGAACCCTCATAACTCTTTTCCCAAACTGACAAATTTGACTTGTCAGATGCAGGTCCAGCTTATGGACAGCCCATTCACAGCTGATAATCTCCATGGTAACTGTTGTGTCACATGGCTCCACAGCAGCATGGAGACGGCCTTGCTGGCAGAACCCACGAAGTCAGCCTAACTAAAAGTATGGAACAGAGACCTCAGTTTAAATCATCGGCAGATGTTCTTAAAGAAGAATGAAGATGCTCTAGCGTCTTTTCTTCCCATTCGTGTGCCTAGATTGGGCTGGGTGGGGTTGAGGGGGAGGAGCTGCAACCTGGTACCCCCTCATCCTTTGTCCTGATTATCTCCCAAATACCAAGCAGCACTCTAAGTGCAGTTCTTTGTGGCACCCTGTCCAGAGGAAAATTTTAATTCTTCTCTTGAGGCTTTTAAAATATCAGAAATTGTGAGAGAGTCAGGAATATGCCTTTGAAGGATCCCAATAGCTCTTTTAAGACGATAAATTTCTACTTCTTTAATTTCCCACTCTTCTCTCTGAAAAATAGATATGGTATATTGAAAGCTCTCCATCTGTGATGACATTGTGTTCTCATATAAGAAAATGCTGTCTCCTTCCCAAGAGGTATCTCATTAATGTAGGTCTGGGGACTTGATGAAAGTGGAAAGAGGTTAATTTTCATAGGCTCAAGGAGTGAGATGCCTTTTGGCTGCTCAGAACCTCTGTGGCTTGTTGTAGTGAGGAAGTGGCCCGACGGCTGGCGGTCCAGCCCGTTCACGGTCAGTGGCTGCCCCTTCCACTGCCAGCCTCGACACGCGGGAGTCTGTGCCCAGCCCACTCAGGCAGCTTTGCTTGTCCCAGACTCCAGCATTTTGCTCTGTCTGCCCTGGGACAATTGCCCCATTGTCTCCAGGTTAATAGAGTTTCTGGTCACAACACAATGATTTCAAACATCTCTTGGGCCCCTTTACCATTCATCTGGGACAGACTGGTCCACCAACTGTCCAAACTGCCTCCTCTGAGTGAGTTCTGCAGTCACTGTGAGCCTGGGGGCAGGGGGACAACCCCAGCTGGAAATGAAACTGTGTGTGAGGGTGCCTGAGCCATGGAAATGAACAAAACCTCCTAAATGAGAACAGGCAAAGGCTGTTTGCATGGTTGCATGCTCAGCCACTCAGTCATACCTGACTCTTTGTGACCCCATAGGCTGTAGCCCACCAGGCTCCTCTGTCCATGGGATTTTCCAGGCAAGAATACTGGAGTGGGTTACCATTTCCTCCTCCAGGGGATCTTCCCGACTCAGGGATTGAACACGCGTCTCTTGCATTGGCAGGCAGATTCACTGCACCACCTGGCAAGCCCCAAAGGCTATTTAAAGGGACCTCATCCTAGCAAGTGGGTCAGACACCATCACTTGTGTTTGGCATCATGGAGGCAGGCAGGGCTGGAAAGGAGCTTCATGGAGGAAAAGAGGGAGGGTTCCATGGGTGCCCTTCTTGAAGGCTTTTTTGGGGGGAAGCTGGAGGTGGCAACTAATTGTAGGAAAGACATCCTTATGGGATAGATTAGGGCTTTCTCTTAAAGATCCTAAGTCGGAAGCAGGGACAACAGTTAGGGAAACTGTCAGTTATTATCAAGCCCTGACATTTGGGGCCAATGGCTATGGTTTAACTTGCTGCAGATGGTGGGTCTGAGTTCTATCTTACCTATGGTCTGGCCATTATCCATATGTATGTTCAGTCTCAGAGTGTATACAAGACTGTCTTCTTTTAGAACTTGCTTGAAACTCTTAAGAAGTTGAACAGGTCAAGGGTGGCAGAAGGAAAGTCATCTTTTTGGAAATAGTGGGAGGTGGAAATTCAGGGTGCTTCTGAGATAATTGAGTTCGAGAGAGTCTACAGCAATTGCTTGGCACAGGTGAAGTCTGCCTCATGGTCAGTGGCCTTTCTCAGGCATTGTTGGGGATTGAGGATCTATGTTAGAGGCCAACTTTGAGTCCCATCTTGGACCAGAATGGAAACCAAGAAATAGATCAAGACAGCCTCCAGACACACCTACCTGTCTCTTCGGGGCTCCCAGGTGGTGCGTTGGTAGAGAACCCTACGGTCAATGCAAGAGGCACAGCAGACGTGAGTTCAGTCCCTGAGTCCGAAAGATCCCCTGGAGGTGGAAATGGCTATCCACTCCAGTGTTCTTGCTAGAAAATCCCATGGACAGAGGAGCCTGGTGAACCACAGTCCATGTGGTGGCAGAGCTGGACACACCCGAGCACACACACACTCTTTATCTTTCCTCCCCACTCTGTCCCACCCCAGGGAATCAGCTTACGACCAAACCACCACAGGTCCAACTTCAGTACCTTATCTTCAGACTTACTGCCTTTTACCAAGGGAAGAACTGTTGAGAAGGCTCCTCTATTTTTAACCAGGAGACAAAGCCCAAAGACAAGAATTCCGTCCCTGGTTCTGGACTGTCACACCCCTGACAACAGTTGGTGGGTTCTGAGCTGCCGTGGTGCAGACAGCAGCCAACTGTGCCCAGCTGTCAGGCGGGTGACAGTGTTTCCAGAAGTACTCCTTGTTTAGACAAGGAGTTTCTGTCCCCAGTAACATGCCTTCAAGCAGCAAAATGATTCTCAACCTTTCCAGAGGTCACAGACTGGAGGCTTGTTCAGTCTGGAGATGTATTTTGCTTGGCCCGTGTGTGTTTTAAGCTTTTAGATTACTTGTCAAGATTTAAAAATCAGGAGCTTGCCTTGAACATGAAAAGAAGCTGTGTTTTCCAACTTCTTTTAGAAAATGAGATGATCTGGCAATGTTGGGTCATTGCTCTATCCAAGCATTGGGTATCTATCTTATCACTGGCACCTTGGCACCTCCAAGGATCCTATTTTCTTCTCCACCACAATCCCCGTTTGGCCTGCCGATATTCCCTGTTTGTGAACTAGGGGTGTGTGTGTGTGTGTGTGTGTGTGTGTGTGTGTG
>SJYW01010954.1:562947-573461 GCA_006410735.1 Raphicerus campestris
GAAAGATCCCCTGGAGGTGGAAATGGCTATCCACTCCAGTGTTCTTGCTAGAAAATCCCATGGACAGAGGAGCCTGGTGAACCACAGTCCATGTGGTGGCAGAGCTGGACACACCCGAGCACACACACACTCTTTATCTTTCCTCCCCACTCTGTCCCACCCCAGGGAATCAGCTTACGACCAAACCACCACAGGTCCAACTTCAGTACCTTATCTTCAGACTTACTGCCTTTTACCAAGGGAAGAACTGTTGAGAAGGCTCCTCTATTTTTAACCAGGAGACAAAGCCCAAAGACAAGAATTCCGTCCCTGGTTCTGGACTGTCACACCCCTGACAACAGTTGGTGGGTTCTGAGCTGCCGTGGTGCAGACAGCAGCCAACTGTGCCCAGCTGTCAGGCGGGTGACAGTGTTTCCAGAAGTACTCCTTGTTTAGACAAGGAGTTTCTGTCCCCAGTAACATGCCTTCAAGCAGCAAAATGATTCTCAACCTTTCCAGAGGTCACAGACTGGAGGCTTGTTCAGTCTGGAGATGTATTTTGCTTGGCCCGTGTGTGTTTTAAGCTTTTAGATTACTTGTCAAGATTTAAAAATCAGGAGCTTGCCTTGAACACGAAAAGAAGCTGTGTTTTCCAACTTCTTTTAGAAAATGAGATGATCTGGCAATGTTGGGTCATTGCTCTATCCAAGCATTGGGTATCTATCTTATCACTGGCACCTTGGCACCTCCAAGGATCCTATTTTCTTCTCCACCACAATCCCCGTTTGGCCTGCCGATATTCCCTGTTTGTGAACTAGGGGTGTGTGTGTGTGTGTGTGTGTGTGTGTGTGTGTGTGCGCACGCGTGTGTGTGTGCGTGCACGCACATGCATGTGAGACCCATCCTCCCCCACCCCTCTGGCCAAATTCATGTTGAAATGCTAACTCCCAATGTGATGATATAAGGAGATGGGGCACCTTAGAAGCAATTTGGTCTTGATATCAGAACTCTCACGAATAGGATTAGTGCCCTTATAAGAGAGATAGTGCTAGAGGGTCTCTCACCCTCTTTCTGCTCTGTGAAGACACAATGAGAGTACAGCAGTCCAAACTCACTCCTGGGCATATATCTGGAAAAAAACGATATATAATTTGAAAAGACACATGCAGCTCAATGTTCACTGTAGCACTATTTACAGTAGCCAAGACATGAACGCAACCTAAATGTCCATCAGCAGAGGAATGGGTAAAGGAGATGTGGTACATATGTACAGTGGAGTGCTTGTGTGTGTGCTGAGTCGCTTCAGTCAAGTCTGACACTTTGTGATCCTTGGGACTGTAGCCTGGCAGGCTCCTCTGTCCATGGGACTCTCCAGGCAAGAATACTGGAGTGGGCTACCATGTCCTTCTCCAGGGGCTCTTCCTGACTGTTCACTTCCAAAGAGAACAGATTTGCCCTGAGAGACAGAGATCTGCTTCCCTCCTCAAATTTTAGGCCTAAGATCAAAGTAATAAGGACTCATGTCAAAAAAGAGAACCTAATGACAGATATCTCCTGAGCTTCTGTGTATAAGACAAGGTTTTCATACCCAGTCAAGGCTTCTCTTGGGGTTTCAGTGGGACTGGCATGCGGACATATTCAGTGTGCTAGCTTAATGCCCATCCCATCAATAGGGCCCAGTCCAGTGGAGGAGGCCGAGCCTATTCAACTCAGTGAGAAAAGTAAAAGTGTTAGTCAGACAGTTGTGTCTGACTCTTTGCCACCCCATGGACTATAGCCTAACAGGATTCTCTGTCCATGGAATTCTCCAGGCAAGAATACTGGAGTGGGTAGCCATTCCATTTGCTAGAGGATCTTTCCAACGCAGGGACTGAACCCAGGTCTCCTGCATGGTAGGCAGATTCTTATCATCTAAGCCACCAGGTTCCCCCATAAATTAAAGGTAATACTCATGTTGACTTGAGACTGTTAATATACAGGGAATGCTACTGAGTATTTCTCCAAGGTCTCATGAAAGTTTGCCTCTTTGGGCTGTGTGGTAAAGGCCTCTTTGGGGGATGGTGTATAGGTTCTTAGGGGGTAACCGTGAACTCTGGGGAAGTATAACCTTGGTTCTGCTCCCCAGGGAGCAGAAAGTGCTGTCTCCCCACTGCCCCGAGACTGATGAGTATCCATGGATATGAAAGGCCTCTCTGATATCCGTCTTTCAGGCTCATCCTGAGACCTCTCTAAAGAAGACCAGGAAAAGGCAGCTGAGAAGACTGGGCTATAAACACAGAGCCCAGAGACCTTAATCCCAAGGCACTGTGCCTGGTGATCCGGACGTCCTTTGATGATAAAGAAATGAGGGACTTCCCTGGTGGTCTAGTGGTTAAGAACCCACCTGCCAATGGAGGGGATACAGGTTCAATCCCTGGTCGGGGAATATTTCACGTACCATGGGACAACTAAGCCTGTATCCCACAACTACTGAAGCCCACACTCAGAGCTCAAGCTCTGCAACAAGAGAAGCCGCTGCAATGAGAAGCCAGAGCATCACAACTAGAGGGCAGCCCCCGCTCGCCTCAGTGAGAGAAAGTCCGTGTGCAGCAACTAAGGTCTTGCACAACCAACAGTAAATACATTAATGAATTAATGTATTAGAGAAGGAATGAGAAAATAATTTTGGAACTACCCTCCCCACTGGCAAAGAGCCCCTGTGGTGATGCTGAGCCCTCATCCTGTCCCATACCCTCTTCACAGCACTTTCTGGGCTTTGCTTCATTTAATCTCTGCAATAACCTATCAGATAGCTACTATTATGATTTCCGTTTTACGGATAAGGATTATTCTTAGCTCGGAGTGGCCTGAATGTTATGAAACTCCCTCAAACACTGCAGCACCTCCAAAACAGCCCCACTTAGGGCTGCATACGTGCTAGGACAAAGGCGCCAGGCCTCCCCAAGCCCCCTTCTTCTCAGGGGGACATCACCCCACTTCCCACCTCCCCCTGATAGAAGCTGGGGTTGTCACAGACCCCCTAATCTGTGTCAGGCCCTGATGTGAGGGCTGGACAGCACTTAGCTAAGACACATGGCTCTGTTCCATCCCCCACTCTGTGCCCTCTTCCTCATATAAAGTCATTAAAAATGTCCAAAGCCACACGGAGCTAGCTCAGAATAGCAAAGCTGAGAGGCAAACCACGCAGAGCAAGCTTTGAGCCCCTGACAACTGCGTTGCCTCTTGTTACAATATGATTATAGTATAGCTCAAATCTGAAAGACCACCCACTGCTCGCTTTATTGGATCCTTCCAGTAAACTGGTCATGCTGGTAGCACAGTTCCTGAAGGAAATCGAAAATGACTATTATAAACTAAATCTGGAGGATACACCCAGCCACAATGTGGGAGGCATTTTATACAAACACAACCAGAGCCTTTCTCTCCAGCCAATGTGTGCTCAGAGCTAAGGATCCAGGACTTAGCCACCAAGGCAGAAGGTAGAGGCTGGAGGAGAGGCAAAAAATGCAGGCCAGCAGCAAGAGGCAAACAGCGCAAAGAATGAAAAGGATTTCAAATACAAATAGAATTCTGACAGCTTCGAATGCCCTTGTGCAGGACTCGGGATCAGTGGGCAGGGCTTGTGGGGGCCACATTGGGCAGGGCTCGTTTGCATAATACTCAACATCAGCTAGGCTAGAAGTGTATCACTGGCCAGCCTCTTTCTTTTTTTTCTGTTGAATTAGTAATTTTATTTTTTTTTCAAGCTTTGTATTTTATATTGGCGTATAGGCTTAGCGGTAAAGAATCTGCCTGCAATACAGGAGATGCGGATTTGATACTTGGGTTGGGAACATGTCTTGGAGGAGGAAATGGCAACCCATTCCAGTATTCTTACCTGGAAAATCCCGTGAACAGAGAAGCCTGACAGGCTACAGTCCATGGGGTCACAAAAGAGCGGGACATGACCTAGTGGCTAAAGAACATAGACAGTTCATAATGTTGTGATGGTTTCAGGTGCACAGCAGAGCAACTCAGCCACACACACGAGGCACCCATTCTCCCCCAGACTCCCCCTCCCCAGGCTGCCGCGTGACACTGAGCAGAGCCCCTGTGCTGCACAGTGGTCCTTGTTGGGATCCATTCCAAACACAGCAGCACGCACGTGCGCACTCCCTGTTCCCATGCTTCCCCCTAGCAACCATAAGACCATCCTCTAAGTCTGTGTGTCTCTTTGTTTTGTAAGTAAGTTCATTTGTATCATGTTTTTTTAGATTCCACATATAAGGGATGTCATATGATATTTTTCCTTCTCTGTGTGACTTACTTCATTCAGTATGACACTCTCTCAATTGGACCTGGGTCCTAAAGAAAACACTTAACCTCTGATCCTTGGGCACTGTTTCTAAAGACCAGAAATATGTAGTCACAAAAAAATGATAGAAAAATAATATGCATTATTTAAGCATTTTAAGCCATCCCTTGATGCTTGACTTCCCTAAAACTTGGCCTCCTAGAAACACCTTGACTTATAATGTGCCATTACAGACAGTGACAGGGCAAGGGGGAAAGGGTTATTTTAACATTTTATTCACGATCTCATAGATTCATCTGGAGAGCACTGTCGGGATTATTTCAAACGTGAGTCTTCTTTCTTAAATATAGCAGTGTGTACATGTCAGTCCTAAACCCTCCCCCCACCCTTCCCCTCTGGTTCATAAGTTCAATCTTGAAGTCTGTGAGTCTGTTTCTTCTTTCCTAGTGATCAACATCGCCTGAGAAGGGGCATTATTAACCCTTGCACGTGGGGGAACGAAGAGACATGAGCCCCCTGGCCTGGCCAAATGGGGTGGATTCTTCACCGGGGCCCGCGTCCTCTGTTGCTGCCACTGTGGATTGACCCCCCATTCTGGAGACATTGCTGAGATTAGGTAGGGGTGGAGGAGGGAGGAAAAGGATGTGTTGCATGGGAGAGGGGAAATGGGAATGCCAGAGGGGAGACTGAGCAAGAGGAAGCTGGGATGGAAGATGAAGGAAGCCCCTACCAAGGCACTGAGGGTGGGGAAGAGCTGGGCTGGGGCAGGGGAGCGGAGCGCTGGTGGGGGCCTCCGTCAGGACCAAAACCACTGTTAACATCGGCTCAGCAAGAGAAACTGCAACAGCCTCGGGGTTCCAGATGCCTCCTCCAGAGAGCGGGGTGCAGAGCCCTTCCCCCTTCTACCCTCCTCAGCCCTGCTCTCTGTAAAGGCTCTCCTGTCTCTACCCTCAAGACTCTCCTCTCATCAGCTGCTCTGTATCTGGTGTCCCTCTTGACTCTAGAAGCTGTNGCCTCCGTCAGGACCAAAACCACTGTTAACATCGGCTCAGCAAGAGAAACAGCAACAGCCTCGGGGTTCCAGATGCCTCCTCCAGAGAGCGGGGTGCAGAACCCTTCCCCCTTCTACCCTCCTCAGCCCTGCTCTCTGTAGAGGCTCTCCTGTCTCTACCCTCAAGACTCTCCTCTCATCAGCTGCTCTGTATCTGGTGTCCCTCTTGACTCTAGAAGCTGTGCGTGAACCCATCAGTCACACAGGTTCTAGGAGTTACTTCTTTCCAGTTTCCTGCACTGGTTTTCCAAGTCACCTCAGAAATGCCTTTAAAAATAAGGCTCTTCACTTTCATGCATTGGAGAAGGAAGTGGCAACCCACTCCCGTGTTCTTGCCTGGAGAATCCCAGGGACGGCGGAGCCTGGTGGGCTGCCGTCTCTGGGGTCGCACAGAGTCGGACACGACTGAAGCAACTTAGCAGCAGCAGCAGCAGGCTAGGAGGGCATTATGCTAAGTGAAAAAAGTCAGATAGAGAAAGACAAATACTGTATGACATCACTTATATGTGGAATCTAAAAGTGCAACGAACTAGTGAATGTGACAAAAAAGAAGCAGATCCACGGACACGGAGAATAAACTAGTGGGCACCAGTGAGAAGGGAAGGGGGAGGAGGAGGGGCAAGAGAGCAGCGGGAAAGGGAGGCGCAGACCGCTGGGCGTGAGACAGGCTGAGGATGCATGGCTCAACACCGGGCCGCAGGCGCAATTTTTAACAACTGTAAATGGAGAGTAACCTTTAAAACGGTATAAAAATTAAAACTGTTGGGGNGCAAGAGAGCAGCGGGAAAGGGAGGCGCAGACCGCTGGGCGTGAGACAGGCTGAGGATGCATGGCTCAACACCGGGGCCGCAGGCGCAATTTTTAACAACTGTAAATGGAGAGTAACCTTTAAAACGGTATAAAAATTAAAACTGTGAAGGAAAAACTGAGGCTCCACACAATCAGGAGTTCTGCTCACTACAACTCCACAAAAAAGTGGCAGGCTCAGCTCTGGCAGTTCTGACAGTTTCGCTAGACTGCACACCAGGTTAGGTTTCCTGAAGTAAGGCGCCCTGCCCTAGATAGAGAACCCAGACCGCAGGCAGCGCGCCTCACAGGCAGGCCTTCCCTGTGTGAGGGGGTGTCAGCACCTCACAGGCAGGCCTTCCCTGTATGAGGGGGTGTCAGCACCTCACAGGCAGGCCTTCCCTGTATGAGGGGGTGTCAGCACCTCACAGGCAGGCCTTCCCTGTGTGAGGCGGGTGTCAGCCCCTCACAGGCAGGCCTTCCCTGTGTGAGGGGGTGTCAGCACCTCACAGGCAGGCCTTCCCTGTGTGAGGGGGGCGTCAGCCCCTCACAGGCAGGCCTTCCCTGTGTGAGGGGGGCGTCAGCCCCACACAGGCAGGCCTTCCCTGTGTGAGGCGGGGTCAGCCCCTCACAGGCAGGCCTTCCCTGTGTGAGGCGGGGTGTAGCGCTTCACAGGCAGGCCTTCCCTGTGTGAGGGGGTGTCAGCCCCTCATAGGCAGGCCTTCCCTGTGTGAGGGGGTGCCAGGCAGGGAACACAGGTGGCTCCTAGCTCCGCTCCTCCCTCAGCCCTGCCTGTGGATCCTCTGGGCCCGCGTGCGAGGTACAACTTTCCCCACACACCATTTTAGAAAACCGGAAACCTTGACAGACAATTCTATCTGAAAGTCAGGTTTAATCTCATAAAATTTATCAAACTTCTCCCCCCACCTTTTTTTCTGCCAGTTTTGAGCCATACCTGACACATAGCACTGTGTGTGTTAATGGTGTCCAGGATCATGATTTTTGTAAAGTTCATTTATCTGCATGTGTGATTTGGGGCAGTGCTGGATCTGTCTGCTGCTCAGGCTTTCTCCAGCTTCAGTGAGCAGGGGCTGCCCTTTGTTGCGGTGCGTGCACTTTTCACCGCAGTGGCTTCTGTCACTGCAGAGCACAGGCTCCAGGTGCTTGGGCTTAATGGTTGCAGCACTCAGGCTGAGTAGTTGTGGCAAACGGGCTTAGTTGCTCCACGGTATGCAGGATCTTCTTGGACCAGGGATTGAACCCGTGATGCCTGAATTGGCAGGTGGATTCTTATACACTGTATCACCATGGAAGTCCCAGCATCATGATTTAACTTACATATTCTGTGAAATGATGACCATCTTACCTCTAGTGAGCATCCATCATCTCATACTACAAAGTAAAAGAAAAAATTTTTTTCTTATGAGAAGAATCTAGGATTTACCCTCTTAACAACTTATATATAAATATAAGTTGTTTTTATATAGCAAACAGCAGTGTTCATTATATTGTGCCTGATATCCCTCAGATTTGTTCTTAGAACTGGAAGTTCGTGCCTTTTAACCACCTTCATCCAATTTATAAAAGTTTCACAATTTTAAATCCCTAGACGTGTGTTTTTAAAAAAGCAAAATTTGGGGCTTGTCTGGTGGTTAAGACTTGGCCTTTCAGGGCAGGGGGTGACAGCTCAAGTCCTGGTTGGGGGACTAAGACCCTGTGTACTTCTTGGCTGAAAATCAGAGCATATAGTAAACCACAAGCAATAATGCAATTCAATGATTTAGAAATTCATTCATTTGAAAATTCAAGTGTATTCAATTTAAAAATGGTCCACATGCCCTGCCCCCTCCCCCTGAAAAAGAAACTTAAAAAAAAAAAGCATAACTTGGTAGGTTTGGTCAGTATTACCGAATACGAGGAATCTCCTCACGACCAGAGGTCACGAGGGGGCCAGATGCACATCTGTGTGCACCAGAGAGCAAAGGCCCTGAGGCGCCGAATGCGGAAGCGCGCTGACAGCCAGCTACCTCTGTTTTGGCTGGCAGTGCTTTTCCCATGATGATGGAATTTTCTAGATGGAATCCTCTCCACTATGCAGATGGGAAAGCTGTAGTCCAAAGAGGAATGGGGTTCGTTCAAGAGGCCCCAGAAATGAGAGGCAGAGCGGGGGAGGGGGGTGTCTCATCCCTGGCCTCTGATCCCACCTACCATTGTTCATTTCACCACATGACTCCTTAGGGGAACAGGAGGCCTGATCCTGGAATTTTACATGAAGAAAAGATGGAACTGGGTCAGGTGGTAAAGAATCTGCCTGCAGTTCAGGAGACCTGGATTTGATCCCTGGGTTGGGAAGATCCCCTGGAGAAGGGAAAGGCCACCCACTCCAGGCTGGTCTTCACACTCCAGGGAGACATGAACCCTAAAGGAAGGGGCAGTTTTTCTTCTACTTCCAGATCAAGATCTGTGTCACATCTTAACATTTCCACTTCACATTACAGACCTATAATTAATTCATCATGATCAGTGAGTGGTTTTTCCATTTTGTGTATTTTTCTGAAATAGCTGGGGCTCTTTGCCTTTTGTGGTAACACCAGGAGGAGAAGGAAAGTTAGTCATAAAAATGATCAAGACTGGGAGAAAGATGCGCCACTGGCTTATCCGAGCACAGTGCAAGTACCCCTGATGCCGGAAACTCAGCCTCAGTCACCGGTACCAAACTGAATCTTGGCGACTTCAGGGGGAGTAGGCTTCCCAGGTGGCACTAGTGGTAAAGAACCTGTCTCCCAATGCCAGAGGCATAAGAGAATCAGGTTAGATCCCTGGGTCGGGAAGATCCCCCTGGAGAAGGGCATGACAACCTGCTCCAGTATTCCTGCCTGCAGATTCCCATGGTCAGAGGAACCTGGAGGGCTACAAGGTGTCAGATACCACTGAAGTGACTTAGCACACACACGCAGAAAAGCTTTATTGCTTTGCCAGGCAAAGGGAGATACAGTGGACTTGTGTCCTGAAAAGCTGTTCGTCCCAATCTCGGCTGGGATTTGGTGAGGAGTTCAATTGCAATGGTTCAAGGGTAGGGTGCTGATAAGGAGCAGGGTGTGTGCAGGCCCTGCATTCCTTTAGTCTGGCCTCAGGAGGTCTCCTGATGAGCTGAATGAATAACGCTTCATCACTTAGTTAACAGCTTGCATTTCTTGGGGTTTTTAGTTCTGTTGCTCTTGTTCAGTTGCTCAGTCGTGTCTGACTCTGTGGCCCCATGGCTGCAGTAAGCCAGGCTCCCCTTGCCCTTCACTATCCATCTTGCCTTCTGCTGTCCCCTTCTCCTCCTCTCTTCAATCTTTCCCAGCATGAGGGTTTTTTTTTCCAGTGAGTGGGCTCTTTGCCTCAGGTGGCTAAATTGGAGCTTCAGCTTCAGCGTCAGTCCTTCCGAAGAATATTCGGGGTTGATTTTCTTTAGGATTGACTGGTTTAATCTCCTTGTTGTCCAAGGGACTCTCAAGAGTCTTCTCCAGCACCACAGTTGGAAAGCGTCAATTCTTTGGCACTCAGCCTTCTTTACGGTCCAACACTCACATACGCACATGACTACTGGAGAAGCCATAGCTTTAACCACAGGAACCAAAGATCTTGTTGTGGGTATTCCTTGAGGCAGAGCCAGGGTCCTGCACCAAGACTGTACTATTGTTTATTGGCAGCTCCTCCCTTATCTCTGCTTTCCTTACCCTCCCTGACAAGCAACTGTTTGAACCTGCACTTTGGAACTCAGGGAAGCTCTTGGAGGCTGAAGTCTATTCCCCACAAACAAGAAATGGGGGACACAGAAAGCATTCATACCTAGGAGCTGCAGACAGTCCTGCTTGGTTTTACCCCCAACCAAGAGAGTTGGATGCAGGATCCATGCCGGGAATGCTCAGATGCTCAGTTGTGTCCTACTGCGACCCCATGGGCTGTAGTCCACCAGGCTCCTCTGTCCGTGGTATTCTCCAGGCAAGAGTACTGGAGTGGGTTGCTATTTGTCTCTTCAGCGGATCTTCCCAACCCAAGGATCAAACTCACACCTCCTGTGCTCCTACACTGGTAGGTGGATTCTTTTTTTTTTTTTTTAATTAATTTAGTTTTTTAATGGAAGGATAATTGCTTTACAGAATTTTGTTGCTTTCTGTCAAAATCAAGAAGAATCAGCTATAGGTATACATATGTCCCCTCCCTCTTGAACTTTCTTCCCATCTCCCTCGCCATCCCACTCCTCTAGGTCATTACAGAGCCCCTGTTTGACTTCCCTGAATCATACAGCAAATGCCCATTTGGTTATCTATTTTACATATGGGATTGTAAGTTTCCATGTTACTCTCTCCATACATCTCCCCCACCTCCTCCTTCCCTCCCTCTCCCTACCCCCCCCCC
>SJYW01010954.1:574155-645807 GCA_006410735.1 Raphicerus campestris
TCCTTCCCTCCCTCCTCCCACCTCCCGTGTCTGGTAGGTGGATTCTTTACCACTAGTGCCACCTGGGAAGCAGGATCCATGTCCCCTTCCAAAATAACTGTGAGTCCCACACATATGAAACTTACAAGAGGAGAAATAACTTGGCTTGTGAACTTAGTCTAGGGACCATGTTTTCAAGTCACTGTTGAGGCTGAGTTTGTTTTCTGTGGCCTGTCTCCACTGCAAAAAGAGATGTCACTTTTTCTGCCGGTGGATATTTCCCTTGGGGAAATAAAATGTCATGTGGAAAACAGTCACTCCCAGAAATGCTGGATAAACAGAGCAGGCACATGCCCTCCTCGTTTTCCAAGGAGCAGACTGTGTAAACCAGAAAGGGGCACTTCAGATGGTAATCTTTGGCAAAAACTCTCAAATGAATTAGCAAATAGTGACTGGAGATAAAGTAAACCTTGGTTCAAAGGTCAACCTCTGAAATGATTCAGGTTGCTCTCCACTCTCTACCTTGGCAGGGAAGGGCAGGCCCCAAAGCAAGCAGCAAAGAGTACACTCTTCCAGGAATTTGGGGAGAAGCTCCTGACTCCCCACAGCAAAAACAACCTTGAAGAGAGACATGTGGGATCTGGGGCCAAGGGGACTTTTCTCATTCCCGGGAGATGTGCTGGGTGAACTGGCTATCCACTGAAGAAAGACCAAAGTAGAAGGAGAAAAGATAGGACAACATGGTTATGACCTTGGAGTGGAGTGGCTGGGCACAGCCTTGAGCAAACACAAATCACAAAGGCAAACAGAAAGAGTGATGTCAGCCTTTATCAAAATGTGGAACTTCTGATTCGGAATCAGAAATCACTAGAAACTGAGATAAAAGATAAGCAACAGAGTTGGAGAAGGTGTTTGTAATATATATATAGGTGTGTGTGCATGTGAGTTCAGTTGCTTCAGTCATGTCTGACTCTGATACCTCCGGGACTGTAGCCTGCCGGGCTCCTCATCCGAAGATGAAACCCAAGCCATGAGATGTATTAGCTTGCCAGCATGTAGGGAGCACTTAATCTCTAAAGTATGAGCTCCTTGGCAACTATAGGGCAGCAAAGGCCAGAGCTGGACCCAAACAGGACTCTAAGTGGGAGGCCCAGCCTCTCTCAGCTCTGTGCCCGGCAGCCCGCAGGGGTCTTGGCTGTGCCAGGGTGCTGAGAAGGACGGACTCCAAATTTAAGACCCTCTGATCACCATTCTTCATGACATTGTACAGGAGACAGAAATCAAGACCATCCCCATGGAAAAGAAATGCAAAAGCAAAATGGCTGTCTGAAGAGGCCTTACAAATAGCTGTGAAAAGAAGAGAAGCGAAAAGCAAAGGAGAAAAGGAAAGACATAAGCATCTGAATGCAGAGTTCCAGAGAATAGCAANAACAGAGGATGAGATGGCTGGATGGCATCACCGACTCGATGGATGTGAGTCTGAGTGAACTCCAGGAGTTGGTGATAGACAGGGAGGCCTGGCGTGCTGTAGTACATGGGGTCGCAAAGAGTCAGACACGGCTGAGCAACTGAACTGAACTGAACTGGTCACCATTCTACCATTAATGTTCCATTACAGATGTCATTTGGTCACTAAAGTGTGTCCTACTCTTTGCAACCCCATGGTCTGTAGTCCTCCAGGCTCCCCTGTCCACGGGATTCTCCAGGCAAGAATATTGGAGTGGGGTGCCATTTCCTCCCCTAGCGGATCTTCCCAAGCTACGGATCGAACCCATGTCTCTTGTTTTCTGCATTGGCAGGTAGATTCTTTACCACTGAGCCACCTGGGAAGCCTTGAAGCGTCTCTGCCAGCTCTGTTCCCCTGGCCTTGATTACCCTCTGGCCTCTCTGTGAGAGCTTGGTTTCTCAGCCCCACAGTGCTCAGGGGAGCCTAGCCTGGCACCCGGCCATCCAGTCTTGTCTCAACCAAAGCTGGAGTGGGACTGGGGACTGTCTCCACCCTGTGCATTGTGGCCAGCGGAACTCAGGACTTTGACATATGATCAGAATCTTCTAGCTCGAGAGATCACGGTTCATGGTGCCAGAGCCTAGCAGGCTGGGTATCCAGGATCATGAGAGTATCCTGCCTTTCCCTCTGTGGTTGGCCGCCGAGGAGGCACTACAGATCGGCTGAACACTAAAGAACAAACAATAATAACAACATTTTATTTCAAATACAGCTTGATTTTTTTTTATTTTTTAAATGCAGTGTATTTGCTTTACAATGTTGTGTTAGTTTCTGCGTACAGCATCATGAATCAGCTGCACGTATACATAGATCCCCTCTCTCCTGAGCTTCCCTCCCCGCTCTAGGTCATCACAGAGCACCCAGCAAAGCTCACTGTGCTACACAGCAGCTTCCCGCTAGCTGAAATGACGGCGATGGACCTACAGCCTGTCACAGAGAGTGAAGTCAGAAAGAGGAAAACAATGTAGAGTAATGCATGTACATGGAATATAGAAAAATGGTACTGATGAGCCTGTTTGCTAGGGCAGGAGTAGAGGGGAAGAAGCAGAGAATGGACTTGTGGTCATGGGGTCAGGGATTGGGGGAGAATTTCATTGACATATATAAACAGCTTGAATTTTATCCTATTCTCAGGAGGCCCAAAAGGATAAAGTCCCCTAATCCCACACCCGAGGTTCAGAATTGAGAAATCACCCTGCCTTCGAACAGGAACTTTTATTTTGTAATTCCTGTCTCTGCTCTTCTGTGCCTGGTGTTCTGTTTGGGAGTCTCCCCAGGGTGATGGTGCCTCCAGATAAAGTTGTAATGAGAGAGGCGGGAGGGGGACAGTGAAAAGGCCGGGCAGAGAGTAAACAGAACTTCTCCAATCCAAAGTCAAGACAGCAGGGCACTCAGTAGGTCTACAGGGTGACTCCTGACTGCCTATGAATGCCCTCTATTCAGGAATCCAGGCTTTTGTTTAAGGGTGAAGAGCGTTCTGAAGAGCGGAGAACTGGCCAAACTGGTCTGGCCACTCAGCAGAAGTGAATACTNTTGTGGCCAGCGGAACTCAGGACTTTGACATATGATCAGAATCTTCTAGCTCGAGAGATCACGGTTCATGGTGCCAGAGCCTAGCAGGCTGGGTATCCAGGATCATGAGAGTATCCTGCCTTTCCCTCTGTGGTTGGCCGCCGAGGAGGCACTACAGATCGGCTGAACACTAAAGAACAAACAATAATAACAACATTTTATTTCAAATACAGCTTGATTTTTTTTTATTTTTTAAATGCAGTGTATTTGCTTTACAATGTTGTGTTAGTTTCTGCGTACAGCATCATGAATCAGCTGCACGTATACATAGATCCCCTCTCTCCTGAGCTTCCCTCCCCGCTCTAGGTCATCACAGAGCACCCAGCAAAGCTCACTGTGCTACACAGCAGCTTCCCGCTAGCTGAAATGACGGCGATGGACCTACAGCCTGTCACAGAGAGTGAAGTCAGAAAGAGGAAAACAATGTAGAGTAATGCATGTACATGGAATATAGAAAAATGGTACTGATGAGCCTGTTTGCTAGGGCAGGAGTAGAGGGGAAGAAGCAGAGAATGGACTTGTGGTCATGGGGTCAGGGGTTGGGGGAGAATTTCATTGACATATATAAACAGCTTGAATTTTATCCTATTCTCAGGAGGCCCAAAAGGATAAAGTCCCCTAATCCCACACCCGAGGTTCAGAATTGAGAAATCACCCTGCCTTCGAACAGGAACTTTTATTTTGTAATTCCTGTCTCTGCTCTTCTGTGCCTGGTGTTCTGTTTGGGAGTCTCCCCAGGGTGATGGTGCCTCCAGATAAAGTTGTAATGAGAGAGGCGGGAGGGGGACAGTGAAAAGGCCGGGCAGAGAGTAAACAGAACTTCTCCAATCCAAAGTCTAGACAGCAGGGCACTCAGTAGGTCTACAGGGTGACTCCTGACTGCCTATGAATGCCCTCTATTCAGGAATCCAGGCTTTTGTTTAAGGGTGAAGAGCGTTCTGAAGAGCGGAGAACTGGCCAAACTGGTCTGGCCACTCAGCAGAAGTGAATACTTCCCCCTGGGGCCAGGACTCAGGTGAATGATGTCATCGATATTTTCGGGGCAATTCTAATCTGTGATTAACTTTTATCTCTGCTGTGAAATAATAGCCTCCTTTTCAGACTGCTAACAAGAAATAAAACTGGCTGCCTGGAGCAGGCTGTTTCTTACTCAGCTCAGACCCTGGAGGGCAGCTCTAAACAGAGGCAGCCTTGAGAAGGCTGATGGGGTACCCCTGGGGAAAGCCTGGGGTGAGGGAGGCTGGGGATGAGGGGGTAGATGGGGGCAGGAGTCCTCCAAGTCCTGGCCTTTGTTATTCCAGGCTCCTCTGTTCATGGGATTCTCCAAGCAAGAAGACTGGAGTGGGTAGCCATTCCCTTCTCCAGGGGATCCTCCCCATCTAGGGACTGAACACACGTCTCCTGAACTGCAGGCAGATTCTCTACCATCTAAGCCATTTGTTATTCCAGTGTACCCAGCTGTCCTGACTGATTTCAAACTCAGCTTCCCCAAAGCAGACAGGCCACTTTCTCCTGTCCTCTCTTCTTGTTTAACCAGGAAGCTTTGCTAGAACCCATCTAGCAATTCTTGAGTCCTGCCTCATTCTGCCCTGTGTTGAATCCCTCTGTGAGCACAACAACACTTCGGAAGGCCTCCCCATGACCTCACCTTTGCTGGAGACTTAATTTTTCAGCCCACATGAGGCTTCAGACAAAAGAAAGCCAGAGTTGTTGTTCTAAAAGACATGGCTGGGATTTCCCTGGTGGTACAGGGGATGGGAATCCGCCTGCAGGGGCAGTGGCCATGTGTTCGCTCCCTGGTCCGGGCAGATTCCACGTGCTGCAGGGTGACTGGGCCCTCACACCACAGCTGCTGAGGCCTGCATGGTGTATCTACCGAAGCCCATGCACCTAGAGCCCGTGCTCTGCGACAAGAGAAATAACCGCAATGAGAAGCCCTTGCATTGCAACTAGAGAAAGCCCCCACACAGCAACAAAGACCCAGCACAGCAAAAATTAAACCAAATAAATAAAATAAAAGACATGTTTGTGTCTCCGTCTAAAGTTCCTACTATAGGGACACCAGAATTTGGCATTCAAGACCCTTCACAGTCCATAAATGAGAACTTTGGGTTGTGGATCTCAAGACCATTGGGAAAATCATGGGTGAATCAGACAGGTGAATCCAGGGCTTTCTTTTAGTCAATATTTTGTTTACTCCATTTTGATGGAGACAAAATACCATATCTATGTGACCCCACATAGATAAGAGGGCAAAGGAGAGGTCTGTTCAGCTCAGCAGGGCCATTGTGGGGGGCCATGCACGAGGCCTTGGGGGCTGTGGGAATTAATTACTATACAGCTTGGTGGTGTTTTTCTCCAGAGAGGGGCCTGGCCCACGTCTGTTCCAGGGGGTTAAGTTCCTCTCCAAGAGACCTATTGACAGGAAAAGAATTGAGTCACTCATGTGGGTTGACCCTTATGACCTCAGCACTGAAAACCCTCAGGTTTTCAACCTGTTTCTTAAATGGGGCTGAGAAATGAGAAAAGGACCCTGGGGGCAGCAGGAAATAAGACTGAGATTTTCCACTGGGGTTACAGGTCCCAGGGACTATTCTTAGGACCCAAGGGTTCTGACAGATGGCACCCCAGAGGGTTTCATGCAGGTGAGTCACTTGGAACAAAATCAGTGCTGTGTCCCTCCCCACCCTTTGCACGTAGAGGAGGAGGCCTTTTAGCATAATCAGACGCATTTTCTCTAAGGATGTTGTTTTCTCTCGGTGGTAATATGAAGCCAGCCAGAGCCAGCTGTTTCTCCATTAGGGCTAGGATGGGCTAGAAAAATATCTGACTCAAAGTAAGTTTATCAACTGGCCACTTGTTAATATTTTTCCTTGTAAGACACATAAATGCAGTGAATTCTATGTTTTGTGAGCAGCAGGTCTCCTGCACAAAGATGGAGCCACATTCAGGTCAGACCTGGGAAGGAGGACAGAATGGTCCATAAAGGGAACAGGCACCTTCAGTGAAGCCCAATCTCTTGGTCCCTGTCCTCTGTCATCATGGCCTTGTTGATATTGATTAAAAGGCGTGTGTGTGTGAGAGAGTTGTGTGTGTGTGTGTGTGTTTAGTCGCTCAGTCGCGTCCGACTCTTTGCGACCCTATGGACTGTAGCCCACCAGGCTCCTCCGTCCACGGGATTTTCCCAGCAAGAACACTGGAGTAGGTTGCCATTTCCTTCTCAAGGGGATCTCTCAGACCCAGAGATCAAACTAGTGTCTCTTATGTCTCCTGCACTGCCAGAGGATGCTTTACCTCTGAGCCACTGGGGAAGCCTGATTAAAAGGTGGACATGAAATAAACCCCAGAAGGCCAGCCCAGCCAGTGTCTGAACCACAAGGTTCTTCATTCTGCTCTTGTCACTCTCAACACCAGTTCTGGGACTTTGTCTGGGACTTTGCTCCAGCACCAGGAACCCAGAGGCATGACTCAGCAGAAATCACAGGAATATTTGGAGGATAAAGCTGATGATCTCAATAAACTGCTTTGAGTCTGGAAAGAAAGAAGGTGGCTGGTAATAAAGGAGAACAGAGCCTTCCAGGGCAGTAGAGCTCCAGGCTAGTGCCTGGTCCAAGGAAGCATTCCATAAAGAGTGGGCGTGGGAGTGTTTGCAATCTCACTTCCATGGTTGTTGCTGGGCCTCCAACCCTCACCACCTGGGCGTCTCCGAAGGCAGCCTCAGGACATTATGGCTGGCGACCCCTAGGCTGTATGACCCCAGAGAGGGTGAAAGAGTGCCCAAGGTGAAAGCCACAGTCTTTTCATAGCCCGATATCAGAAGTGGTGTAATGGCACCTTCCTGGTGGTCCGGTGGCTAAGACTCCAAGCTCCCAAGGCAGCGGGCCCAGGATTGATCCCTGTTCAGGGAACTAGATCCCACATGCAGCAACTAAGAGTTTGCAAGGCACAGCTAAAGATCCTGCACACTGCAATGAAGATCGAGGATCCTACATGCCGCGACTAAGACCTGGAGCAGCCAAGTATTAATAAATAAATAAATATTAATAGAAAGAATGAGATAAAATCATTCGTGCCCTCTTCTACTCATTAGAATTAGAAGCAAGTTATTTAGTCCACCCCATCCTCAAAGGCGTAGATGCACGGAAGGTTGGATCACTGGGGCCGTCTTAGAGCTTGCCAACCACAGGACCTCTAATTGTTTCTCTGAAAACAAAAGGGGAAGAAAGAGAAAGGCCCGCTATTGTACATTTCTGCTTCCCTCTGAATCCAGGTCTGGGCCTGGTGTCTACTTTCATGGTTTAAAAGCCCACTCCCATTTCGCTGCATGGTTTTCAAATAATCACAAAGAAAGGGATTACTTTCAAGAAACTTTCAGTCCCTCCTACCACTGGGGCTGTCTACAGCACTGTTGTGGGGCAGAGGGAACACTCTCTTCCAGGGGCCTCTGTTTGAATCCATGTGCTTAATCCATGTCCATCCACAGACCATGAAAGGGCTTCCATGAAAAGCAGCTTGAGCGTCTACTGGATACCAGGCTCCGCACTAGTCTGAGGCTAGAGTGTCAGGCTCCAGAGGAAGCAGTGAGATGCGTGAGAGGAGCAGAGAGTCACCTGGTCAGAATGCCACCACCCCTGTGCTATTACAGGATGAAGGAATTCGGGGGAGCTACTCTGGCCCCCTAGTCATTTGGACTTCCCTGGTGGCTCAGATGGTAAAGAATCTGCTTACACTGCAGGAGACCTGGGTTTAATCCCTGGGTCAGGAAGATACTCTGGAGAAGGGAATGACTACTCACTCTAGTATTCTTGCCTGGAGGATTCCAGGGACAGGGGAGCCTGGCAGGCTACAGTATATGGGATCACAAAGAGTCAGAAGCAACTAATACTCGACCTTCAGGAGCCTCAATTTCCAAATCATCTTAACTGAGAGATTGTATCTGTAATGCCTCAGAGACACACTGGAGTCAGGGTGCTCCACCTAGGTCTCTGGGAGACATGGGTACCCTCGACACAGTGGTAGAGATTACCGTGCAGAACCACTTCTCATCCTGGCCAGCCTGAGAGTGCACTCAGTGGGTCTCAGTGGGGGTTTGAGCAAATCCATATCCCCACACCACGGGAGGCTCTCAGAGGAGTCACTTCAGGGCCTGATGGTCCTGGTCCCTATTCAGGCACAGGTGGCAGATGGGCCAGGGTGGGCGGGGCTCAGGGCCTGGGGGCTCTCTTGGCCAGTTCTCCCAAGATCTAGGCAAGGGGAGCAGCCCAGTTGGAGAAGGTGTTTTTTAATCCTCGTCCTTTCCTTATGCTTGACTCTTGCTTCCTGTAACCCTGCCCAGGGATGAGTCACCTGGCCCATTGCTCCTGGCTGGAGAGACCTCTAAGAAGTTGTGAGTTCTAGGTGGGTCCGGAGTTAGCCTCTGCTACAGGAAGTCTCTTTGGCTCTCCGTGCTCCATCCCCACGCCCACAGCCTGCGCCTCAGACTTCACATTCAGGTCTTATTCACCAAGGGCTGGAATCCCATGGTAGGTGTCAACCTAAGGCCCATCAGAGGAGCCTTCCGCTTGCCTGTCTAGAGGAGACAATTAAGTTCCAAGAATATGGGGCTCCCAGGCCAGGGCAGAGTGGGCGTCAAGAGTGCGTCATTCTGAAGGTCAGCGTCACATGGGGAAAGCAGGGGGCTCTGTGTCCCGCCCCCTTCCCAGCCCCCATGCTATCTTGGATAATTCCTTTAGCTTCTTTTATATGTTTTCCCCATTTATAAAGCAGAAAAAGTATTAAGAGTCTGACAAAATAATAAACACAGAGGAACTCCGAAAACAACCTAATTCAACAACAGTAAACACAGAGCATCTGCTAAGCGTCAGGCTGTGTTCTGAGCACGAGGCCAAGATGGAGTTCGTGGTCTAGAGGAGACACAGATACAGAACACACACACACCAGAGCAAGATGACCGTGGAGCAGGAGGAAAAAGGAGGGGGCAGGAGATTCAGGAAGGAAGCCTGGACCTGAATGAGACGAGCGCTGAGCCACCTCCCTACCTGTGAGAAGAACATTCTAGAAGGAGGAACAGCCAGGGGCCCCAGAAGGAAAGTGTGTGTGCTGGTAACAGTGGTCCACTTGGAAATCTGCCTCCAGGTCAGTGATCCCTGGAAACAACAAAGTATCTGGGGGCAATGCAGACGCTCGCAGCAGCCATGGCAGCATTCAAGGCATCTTCAGCTGGGGGTCCCCTGCTGGTCCAGTGGCTAAGACTTCATGCTTCCAATGCTGGGGACACAGATTTCATTCCTGGTTGGGGAGCTAAGATGCCACGCAGCGTGGCTGAAAGAAGAAAAGTGTTAGTCGCTCAGTCATGTCTGACTCTGTGACTCCATGGACAACTGGAGCCCACCACGATCCTTCATTCTTGGGATTTCCCAGGCAAAAATACTGGAATGGTTTGCCAGGCCCTTCTCCAGGAGATCCTCCCGACCCAGGAACTGAAGTCCCTGGGAAAGTCTCTCGCATTGCAGGCAGACTCTACCGTCTGAATCACCAGGGTATCTTCAGCTGATTTGTTGAAAATAAGATCTAGAAAGGGCTTCTCTGGTGGCTCAGATGGTAAAGAATTGACCTGCAATGCGGGAGACCTGGGTTCGATCCCTAGGTTGGGAAAATCTCCTGGAGGTAGGCATGGCAACCTACTCCAGTATTCTTGCCTGGAGAATCCTCATGGACAGAAGAGCTGGTGGGCTACAGTCCATGGGGTTGCAAAGAGTTGGACACGACTGATCGACTAAGGGCAAGATATAGAGATCAGTCAGCAAGAAGGTGATGCATGTTAACAGGATGAATTCCAAGTCCAAACTCCCTCCACAGACCAGCCCAGCCCCAACCCCCTGCATCTCCCACCACACATCCTTCCAGCCCACCGGTCTAGGCAGCAGACTTCTTACTGGTCCCCAGCTTGCCTCCAGCTTCAGCTGTTTTGGTTACAACCCCCAGCCCCGCCCAGTGCCTATTTTTAAAGAAACACTTCAAACATCACCACCTCTGTGAAGACTCTCACCCTCCGGTGTTCACCTAGGCAACTGGTCACTCCACCCAGGCCTGCTCCTGTGCTTGGACGTCCCTCCATTGTGATCCTTACTGCCCAGGGCCTCTGGGAAGTGCCCGAGTACCTGCCCCGATCAGCAGTATGAGAGAGTGTTTGTGAGAAGTGATCAGACTAGAGATGGAGCAGAGGTGTCTGCCTGTGATGTGGAACCACCAGAGGACCATTGTCAGCTCAGAGATACTCCAAAATCCTCCTAGTAAATTTGCTTTAATTTTATCTTTATTATTAGTTATTTTCACATCATTGCAGAACGAAAGGGTGATCTCCATTGCACAGTCTGGAACTGGCTTCACACATTCTTTGACTGTCTTGCTATATCTCTAGGGGTTACACACCACTGCCTTTTCTCCTGGAAGCTGTAGGGGATGTGTAACCTCTGGACAGGATCCAGTGGCTGTCTGCTGGGCAGTATAGACAGGGTGGCCTGCCCACCCTCGTCTCACTGAGCACAGAGCGTGGCAGCATGGAGGGCCAGCAATCATGTATTGAGATCAAACATCTGCCCAGCACTCAGCCCTCTGCTTTCTCCCTCGGAGCCAGTGTCCCAGCTTCCTCAGCAGTGATGGAAAAGGAAGCCGACTCTGACCCACAGAAAGAGTCTATTTCCTTAATTCCAAGGCACACAGTTGTTCAGATTTTAATTATTTTGGATTCAGGATATGTCTTACAATTAGTTGGTACATTGCATGGGGTATTTCTTTTTCTTTTTTAAATTCCTCCCACAGACAAAAAAAAAGCTGCTCCCAAAACAATGCCATGTCTTACAATTGATGGCATCTTACAATAAAAGAAAATAGGAGTGGAAATCATGGGGCGGCAGCTGAAGTTCCGCCCGTATGAGACTTCTAGGAGCCATTGTGGAAACTTTTGTTCTGTTGTAAATGTTTCCTGGTGTGAATGCAGGACGACCAGATTCCTAGAGCCCCAGAGTCCCCTGGCCATGCCAGGATCATGAAGCAAATGAAGAAGAGTGTAGCCTGGATCCTGCCCACGTGTGGTCAGCCACGCCAGCCTGGCCACTGGGTTTTGTACTTTTCATTCCAGAATTCCTGGAGATGGCTGCCAGGGCCGAGAGGTAATATCGGGACACACAGGCTTTTCTTGGGCCTTGGAATTCCGGAAGTGGGTGGCTAGAGTCTATGGAGCCAGACAGAACACATATGGGAATACAATTATGGGGAAGTCAGCCTGGCTGGAGCGGGGAAGAGGGCCCGGGTGCACCAGGGACCCGCATGGAGAGCAGGCCCAGGTCTGGTGCTGGTTTGCGCAACCGCAGCTCCTGGACCACATTTCTCACTGTGGACCCCCTCAGCAGTCTTCTTGAGCAAAGACACCCCACGGTCTCACAAAACTTTAGAAATGCTGCAGGAACCGTCACCCTCTTGGAGAACCACACATGTTAAGGGTCTTGAGAAGCCCTGCGATAGAGAAACACGAGAAAGGGGGCTTCCCCGGCAGCTCAGTGGTAAAGAATCTGCCTTCCAGTGCAGGTTCCAGCCCTGGTCTGGGAAGATCCCACATACCTCAAAGCAATTAAGCCCATGCGCCACAACTCCTGAGCCTGTGCTCCCGAGTCCAGGAGGCACAGCTGCTGAAGGCCGTGCTCTGCAGCGAGAGAAGCCACCACAGGGAGAAGCTCGCACACCGCAGCACAGAGTAGCCCCCGCTCGTTGCAACTGAAGAAAGCCCGAGTGCAGCAATGAAGAAATCAATCAATCAGCAAAATTATTTTTAAAGAAGAGCTGCATTTAAAAAGAAAAAATCAATATGAACCTCTGTTGAATGTTCTCCCAATGTCTTTGATCACAGAACACTTTTATTCAAGTCTCATAAAATCTGAAGATACACATTTTCTTCAGAACAGCTGCTGGGCAACTGTTCTATCTTAGCCGAGCCATTGAGGACTGAGAGTACTTTCGTCACTCTCCAGCTGATCGTGGGAAGGAGAAAGCGGAGTAGAGAAGTGACTGGTGAGACCGAAGAAGAGACCCTTTCTGGGATCCTGGTGCGTGACCCCACTTGCCCGCTGGTCTCCTCCAGGAAGTTAGCTTTGGCTGTCACGGGTGCCCCGGGGCAGTACGCTGGCAGCACTGGTCTGACAGGTATGAGAGCCAGGGGGGAGGGCTAAACATGGTCTTGGCACATGGGCGGTGTCACTTTTGGAAGGATCTTTTCTGGAACAGGAACTGGCACACACAGAAACAGCAGCAAGACACAAGGCCACACTCACCTCGAAGTGAGGTCTCTGGTTCCTTGTGCAAACCCAGGACAGACCTTGTAGAATGAGAGCACTGCAGGGCACGGGATTCAGAGCCAAACAGACAGGACTGTTGCTCTCTGAATTAGGAAACACACCTATTGCCGGGGGCTTCCAAGGTGGCACAAGTAGTAAAGAATCTACCTGTCAATGCAGGAGACACAAGAGATGTGAGTTCAATCCCTGGGTGAGGAAGATCCCCTGGAGAAGAGAATGGCAAAGCATTCCTGTATTTCTTGCCTGGAAAACCCCACGGACAGAGAAGCCTGGCAGGTTATAGTTCATGGGGCCACAAAGAATCAGATGACACTGAGCAGGCACACGCCATGCCAGACGCTGCTGGCAGCTCTCTGGAGATCTGAAAGGATTGATGGTAGGTGACACTGGTTGACGGGCTTCCTCCATTGGTGATGAGTCTGCCTGCAGTGCAAGAGGTACAGGAGATGTGAGTTCAGTCCTTGGGTTGGGAAGATGCCCTGGAGGAGGAAATGGCAACCCACTCCAGTATTCTTACCTGGAGAATCCCATGGACAGAGGAGTCTGGAGGGCTATAGTCCATGGAGTCACACACACTGGTTGATAAGCAAGGCCTGAGCTTCCTAGGTTTTCTGTAAGTCCTTGGTGACTACCTCCTGGGTGCAGGATAAACAAAATTCCAATGTGTTGATAGTTTAGGCTGCAAATGGGTCCCTGGTGCCCAGGAAGAGGCTGCAGCCCTGGAGAGGTCATGACAGCAAGGGTGGGAAATGGCTGATGTTAAACCTTCCCAAAGACAGCTGTGATCAGGGAAGGGCAGCTAGGTTTTTGCAGAAGATCCACTGGAAGCTTTGCTGTTTACTCACTAAGTCATGTCTGACTCTTTGTGACTCTTTGCAACCCTTTGGACTGCAGCATGCCAAGCTTCCCTGTCCTCCACTATCTCCCTGTCCATTTTAAACTCCTGTCCATTGACTCAGTGATGCCATCCAATCATCTCATCTTCTGTTGCCCCCTTCTCTTCCTGCCCTCAATCATTCCCAGAATCAGGGTCTTTTCCAGTGAGTCGGCACTTTGCATCAGGTGGCCAAAGTATTGGAGCTTCAGCTTCACCATCAGTCCTTCCAATGAATATTCAGGGTTGATTTCCTTTACAACTGACTGGTTTGATCGCCTCACTGTCCAAGGGACTCTCAAGAGTCTTCTCCAGCACCAAGTTGGAATAAATGAATTGTTTGGTGCTCAGCCATCTTTATGGTCTAACTCTTACATCTATATGTGGCTACTGGAAAAACCATTACTTGTGCTAAGTTTTGAAGGGTGGATCCTGGGGAGTTGGGAGTCACAGCCAGCAAACGCAGCCGAAGCGAAGACGGAGAGGCAGAACAATCAGAATTTGCTCTTCAAGTGGTGAGCAGGTACATGGCTCCCGGGGACACCAGGTGGGAGGGTGCAAACACCAGTCAGGAGTTTGGATTTGTTCATAAAGAAATCTCTTGAGTATCAGGTGCCACCAGGGGCAGGGTCTCTTAGCTTCCTGAAGATGGCAGTCAGGAGGGAGCCACTGAGTGCTGAGTTAGAGTTGAGGACCTCTAGGGCAAGGAGAGATGCAAGCCAAGGGAGTTGGTGCAGTAGCCATTATTTAGTGGACAGGCACGTTCATAGAAGAAGGAACCCCTAAGCCAAGAGAGTTGAAGTGAGAAATAGTTCAGTGTCAGGCCTGGGGCTTGGGCCAGAAGTCCCAGGAGAAGCAGGGGAGAGGGGGTGGAGATATATCCCCATGCCCTGGTGCCAAGATCATGGTTATGACTGAGGCCGAGGAGAGAAGGATGGTGGGGTGGGTGAGGGTGAGGGTGAGGGGGTTGTTGTGGCCCCCACCCAGAATTCCACTGCAGATGTGTTTTTCTGAGCTGCATAGTGGTTATTAAAGAGTCAGGAAAACCTCATGTAAGTATCTAGATTTCTGGCTTCCCTTGAAAGCCCTGGATTTCGTGGCTCCATTTCTAGAGTGCTGGCCAGAGCTGGTCACACAGCACCTGGGACTTGGCCCTCCAGCTTCCACATCCCTCCTCTGCTACCATCTCTCACTCGGCCAGCTTCTCTCCTGTCCCTTCTAGGCCCTACTGGGTCCCTGACACATGGATTCACAACCTGGAATGCAGGTCAGGGCACAGGAGGCTGCCATTCACAGCATGGAGCTGGGAGTGAAATCCAGCTGACACCCAGGTCTCCCATCCCTAGCAAGTCCACCCCTCACCCCTGGAGAAGAGGTGCCTAGTCACACAAAGACATAGAGATTAGACCTGGCCCTCACCCAAAATCCTCCCACCCAATCCTGAGTTCCCATTGAACACAGTGGGTCAGATGGCTGCGATAAGAAGGATAAGGTGTGGTGGCGTGGGTGGGGCGAGGCACTGGGACTCAGGAATCTTTGTCAGCTTCAAACTGGCACTTGCCAAGAGCGTTTGCCACCTGCCTCTGCAGAGATTAAACTCTGTGCTGCGGCAGCTGCTGGCCTTCAACATTCCTGAGGGGGTTCAGGGTGGAGAGTGAGGCACTCTGGGCTCCAGGGAATCTGGTGGGACAGGTCTTTAGATAGTTAGGTATTTCCAGGAACTGATTCCATGACCCCAGTCCTTGCAGCTCCTCACATCTAGAAAAGCACTGCACCCCTTCCTTCGTGGCCACATCAGCCTCTCGTGACTAGCAGAAAACCTGCTGTAAAGTAAGCGCTTGACTGCACTGAGCTCCCCTCCACCAGAGCCTTCTATCCTGACTTTCCCCCACCGCCTCTCGGGAGCAGACTCTGAGAGCCGCATGAGGTGCTCTATCCCCGGCTGCAGTCCTCGTTTTGCCCCACATAAATCTTAACTTCAGCTCTCACGTTATGTACCCTTTGAGTCGACACCTTTAAAAATGTGCAGAGATCAGGATACCGATGCTCAATAACACTCTGCTTTGAGGAACAGTCTGGAAGCATCTAACAGAGCCATTTAAAGCTTGGAGGACATTTGCACTGTTGCTACTGCAGTAATTAGTGATCACTGACTGCCTACAAGGATTTTGATTCTGACTTCCGGCTTCATATATCGTGGTTATTTTTATTTCTCTGTTTTGTTAATGAGGAAATGGAAGCTCACAGAGGTTGAATGATTGGCCCCAGGCCACTGCCCATCAGGCTAATACTAGTGTCAACAGTCACTGCCCCTGGGGGCTGAGTTGAGCACTTCACATTCCCCATGACATAGCTGATGCTACTCCCCCCATCTCGACAGGGAGGCTGAGGCCTGGAAGGGTCTATGTGAGTTCTAGGCCACCTCCACTAACAAGCCCATGTCTCAGAGCTAATTATGAAGCACAAACATGGGATTAAAACCTAAGTTTTCTATCAAGACTTCCCTGCTGGCTCAGAGGGTAAAGAACATGCCTGCAAAGCAGGAGACCTGGGTTTGATCCCTCGGTCGGGAAGATCCCTTGGAAAAGAGGATGGCTACCCACTCCAGTATTCTTGCCTGGAAAATCCCATGTACAGAGGAGCCTGGCGGGTTACAGTCTGTACGGTCACAAAGAGTCGGATGCGACTGATAGAATCTCTTTCTGTGCTTTGCAATGCTGCGTTTAGTTTCTGTTGTTCAATGAAGTGAGTTAGCCATATCCTCCTGGTATCCTGAGCTGAGACTATTCATGCAGGTTACACGTTACAGGGTTCAGTCGCTCAGTCGGGTCCAACTCTTTGCGACCCCATGGATTGGGGCACGCCAGGCCTCCCTGTCCATCCTCCAACTCCTGGAGTTCACTCAGACTCACGTCCATCGAGTCGGTGATGCCATCCAGCCACCTCATCCTCTGTCGTCCCCTTCTCCTCCTGCCCCCAATCCCTCCCAGCATCAGAGTCTTTTCCAATGAGTCAGCTCTTCGCATGAGGTGGCCAAAGTACTGGAGTTTCAGCTTTAGCATCACTACATGGTTAGCAAACTCTAAAATCTGAGCATTAACCAGGATGTTTCTAATAACTGGGAATCTGTGCCTTTCCTATGAGACAGACCACCTATGTGCAATGCTGGTTAAGCTCAGGCCTGAGTCAGTGAAACCTGAGTTCTAGCCCTGCTTTGCAACTCTGGCTGTATGACCATGGGCAGTCCCTTACCTCCTAAGGTCTCCCGTCTCTCCTGGGATATGAACACTGCGGCTCCTGAGTCCTGGGAGATGAGGTCCAGAGAGGTCCCATGTTGGTGGGGCTCAGCTCTGGCGCACGGCTATCCCACTGAGGAAGCAGATACGAAGGAGTGTGTTTCTCATCACAGGCAGAGGGTCGAGCATTGTCCACCAGCAAGGCTAGTGAGTTTTGAGCCATTTCAGAGCAAGGCCAGCAATGGACCTGGGAGCGTAAGCCAGCTCCAGGGACAGGGTGAAGGGGCAGCCTCTTCATCTTGTCACATGCAGCCACACCCCCTGCAAAGTTGGGGGGTGCTCCCAACTACTTCTGCAGAGGAGCTCCACCCTTGAGAAGGGGGTCCAGCCACCTGCAAAAAGTCTGCCCCGGGGACCTACACCCTCCCATCCCTCCCCACCTTAGACACCTGGCCCATGTCCCAGGATGGTCCCAGGCAGCAGGTAGCATGTGACCAGCCTAACAGTGGCAGGCATTGAGCCATTATGCTCTTTCAGAAGCTTCTACGTCCCAGACCAGTCAGTTATTTTTGCTCTGTCCCTGGAGTTGCTGCTGTGTGTTAGTGTTAGTTGCTTAGTCATGTCTGACTTTTTGCAGCTGCATCCCGCCAGCTCTTCTGTCCATTAGATTCTCCAGGCAAGAATATTGGAGTGTGTTGCCATGCCCTTCTCCAGGGGATCTTCCCATCCCAAGGATCGAACCTGGGTTTCCTACACTGCAGGCAGATGCTTTACCATCTCAGCCACCAGGGAAGCCCAGGGTTACTGCTGGGTTTCTGACAAAATCCTCCTGCTCAGGACTCGGGGAGAATAGGAGCCACATGTCCACCTCCCAGCTGCCTTTTACTCGCAAGGCCCTGCAGGTGTAGAGGCTTAGCTCTACCCCAGTGGGAACCCCCTGTGGAGAGGACTATTGGTTCCCCAGCTGCTGAATCATGCTCCAGCATCCTTGAATATATTAAAAATCTGCTTAAAAGAGAAGAAAGAGGAACTCTATGAAATATTCTGTAATGACCTATATGGGAAAAGAATCTGAAAAAGAGTGGCTATATGTATATGTATAAAATGATTCACTTTGCTGTACGCCTGAAACTAACACAATACTGTAAATCAACTATTCGTTGTTGTCCAGTCACTCAGTCATGTCTGATTCTTTGCAACCCGATGGACTGCAGCACACCAGGCTTCTCTGTCCTTCACTATCTCTTGGAGTTTGCTCAGACTCATGCACATTGAGTTGGTGATGCCATCCAACCATCTCATTCTCTATTGTCCCCTTCTCCCCTTGCCCTCAATCTTCCCAGCATCAGGGTCTTTTCTAGTGAGTCGGCTCTTTGCATCAGGTGGCCAAAGTATTGGAGCTTCAACTTCACCATCAGTCCTTCCAATGAATATTCATGAATACTCCCATAAAATTATTTGAAAAAGAGAGAGAAAAAAAACTCCACTCCACTCTGTCGTGCTCAAGCTGCTCTGAGTAGCATCAGGTCAGATGAGCTGGGGTGAGGGCGGAGCTACAGCAGCCAGAGGCCTTTGCAGTCTTAGATTGTTTGTCCAAGTACATCCTGTGAATATGTGAGGCTCCCTGGCCCCTGCCCAAGGCCCAGCTCCCATCCATCATGCATTCAAACACTTGAAAGCAGTTACAGTAGTTGGAGCTGTCGGCCAGGGCTGTTTTTCCCTAAGCAGACAGTGTACAGGTGCCCATCCCCCCAGCAGAGGGGGAAATGCCAGGATGAGGAACCAGGTCAGAGCACCAGAGTTGGGGGAGGGGAGGGGGTGAGACTGGGACGTGGACCAGGGATGGGAGGGGCTCTGGAAGGCTCAGCTGTAAGAAATAGAAAGGAAGTGGTATTCCCTTCCCTGAGAGCTGAAGAAAGGAAAGGAGCAAGCAGCTGGAAAACAGGTAAAAGAACAGGACAGATAAGCAGGGGGAGTGAGAGAGAGAAGGTGGACTGGACAAGAGCTCCAGGTCCAAGTTGGCAAAGTCTGTTTGAAGAAAGAGTGTGCAGATCCTGGAGGAAGGGAAGGAAGTGAGATATCTGAGGTTTTGCTGAAATTTTCAGGTGCAAATGATCTCTCATTAAAACAGCCACAAGAGGGGCAGGAGGGAGGTTCAAGTGGGAGGGGACGTGTGTATACTTATAGCTGATTCACGCTGTTGTATGGCAGAAACCAACACTACATTGTAAAGCAATTAACCTCCAATTAAAAGTTCAAACAAACAAACAGCCACAAGAGAGAAGCTGTCACCAACTTATCTTTCTGGGGAATGGGTGGTCGGGGAGGTCTCAGGAGCGAAGATATCTCCATGGAGACTGAGAACCAACACAGGGTCATGGAGCTTTTGGAGCCAGAAGGCACCTGTCGTGAATGAGGCAGTTGAGGCCTGGGGATGGTAAAGCGACATTAAAATTATTTGCGCCAAATAATCTAGCCTGAATTCAAACACTGAGTCCAAACCCAGAGTATGACACAGATATAGCAAATACAACCTGAAACAAATGGCATGTGTTAAGTCCATTGTTGCTGTTTATCCGAAGTTGTGTCCAACTCTTTTGGGAGCCCCATGGACTGCAGCCTACCAGGCTCCTCTGTCCATGGGATTTTCCAGGTGAGAGCACTGGAGTGGGGTGCCAGTACCTTCTCCAGCTTTCAGAGCTCTCCATCCACAGGTCACTCTCATTCCTGAATGCCCATGTGAGCCAGACTCTGGTGTCAGCCATGATACATAGCACGGAGCTCCCGCTCTGTACCTGGTAAGCACAATGCCAGCTTTAATCATGGAAGTGAAAGGGGGGTCTGGGAGCCCAGGAGGCCAGGACTGTAGCCAAGTGCTCAGCTAGGATGGATGCACGGCAGCTTCACACTGTGCTTTCCAGGGCAGACATCACTAATCAATCACAGCATTCTTTCCCAAGGAAGCTGGATCAAGCACAGTCTTTGTCAGCCTGCCTTGTATCCAGCAACCAGAAGAAAAACTGGGGAGCTGGAGGAGGACCAGGCTATGTTCACTGGCCAGGAGCAAGCATGCCCAGATCTTCAGCCATACGGCCATACTCAGGGAGGCTGTGGGACAGCACTGTAGGACTTGAGTTTTTGACAGGAGAAGAACTCTTGAGTCCCCCACGAGTTGGGGGAGGAAGGAAAGCCTCTCTGGAGTGCTGAGCATGGGCCAGTTGGGATGGGTGGGCGGTGGGGAGTAAGGGCGATGTGGAGTAAGAGGCTGAGAATATGCCATGAAGCAGCAAGGGAGGCGGGAGCTGAAGATTTGACTGAGGGCATGAGAGTTTTCCAAGCAGAAAACTTGGGGAGGAGCAGAAAACTGAGAGAGAAGACAGTTTCTACGAACATCCTCCACGGGCAGTTTAAATGTGGGGTGAGAATCTGAGAACCAGTCAGGGAAGCAATGATAGATTGGGAGCCCAGCCGCAATAGGAGTCCCAGGGAGACTTCTCTTAAGGCAGTGGTCCCCAACCATTTTGACACCAGGGACCAGGTTTGGAGAAGACAGTTTTTCCATGGACCAGGAAGCAGGGGGATGGTTCGGGGATGATTCAAGTGCATTACATTTGTTGTGCACTTCATTTTCTAATCTAATGTCACTGCTGATCTGAAAGGAGGTACCGTTGTGTAAGCCGGAGGTTGGGGACTCCTCTTGTAAGGGACCTCCACTTGGGCAGACAAGATCAGTGAGTAGAGTCGTCAGCCCCCAAAGTGCAATTCCACCTGTAGAGGAGCTGAACGGAGGTGCAAGGCTGCAGAAATATGGCTTGGGTTTGGGTGGGGAAAGGCGGCAAGGAGGCACTTGAGTTGGATCTGAGGGAGGAACAGAACCTGCTTAGAGGCAGGAGATGTGAAATAAGTTGGGGGAGGGCCCTAAAGACCTAACTGAGCCCCAAGGAACAGAGAGAAATGGGTGGGAAGTTGTGAGGGTGGAATACTAGGTCTCAGTGTGGATGGAATTTAGGAGCAGATGAGTTGGAGATACGGTTCATCCAAGTGCTGAACCACAAATGAGAAGGATGGTGACAGGGAAACTCTTCCTCTACTCACAATACTTCTCATTGCAGACATGTGGGTTTTCCACAGCAAGAAATTCTTTAATTCTCTGCAGATATCAACTGATGTCCTATACTTCAGTTAGATTCTAACTATCCAACAGACCCCACTGGTTAAGGGCTCAGTTCCATAAAGCTTTCTGGGTATTAGACACCAGCCACAAGTAGTGGGCCCCCAGGTTACCCACATTTCTGTCTGGTTTGGCTACCAATTAGAGGTTCCCCTGACCTCTTCCTCAGGCTTAACAATTTGCTTTAACAGTACATAGAACACAGGAAAATAATTTTACATACTATTTCTGATGTATTGTAAAAGATATTGCAAAGGATACAAATGAACACCTGGATAAAGAGGACCTAGGCAGAAGATCCTAACTGTAGGAGCTCCTGTCCCTCCCATGAACTTTGGGGGGCACTACCTTCCCAGCATACATAGACATCCCCTAACCCAGAAGTTCTCCAAACCTATTTGTTCAGGGTTTTTATAGAGTTTCCATTATATAGGCAGTTTTGATTAAATCCTTGGCCCTTGGTAATTAATTCACCCCCCAGTATCCCTCCCCACATGGAGGTTGGGCGTGGATTGAAAGTTCCAACCCTCTAGTCACATGGTAAGTTTCTCTGGCAACCAGCACCAGTCCTGAGATAGCATTATCAAGAAGTCATCTAATTAGCATAAATTCAGATCTGATGAAAGGGCTTATTATGAATAACTCTCAGTTAGTATAGTGGTTAAAAACATGGTCTTGGAGCCAGACAGCCAGAGTTGGAATCTCAGCCCCACCACTTACTGTGACCTGGGTCAGACTCTGGGCTTCCCACATGGTACTAGTGGTAAAGAACCCACTCCCAATGCAGGAGCTGCAGGAGATGTAGGTTTGATCCCTGGGTTGGGAAGATCCCCTGGAGGAGGGCATGGCAGCCCACTCCAGTATTCTTGCCTGGAGAGTTCCAAGGACAGAGGAGTCTGGCGGGCTCTAGTCCATCATGTCGCAAAGAGTTGGCTATGAAGAGACTTAGCCACATGAATCACTAAGATGCTCTTCTCATCCCTACCATTTAGGAAATTCCATGGGTTTTTGGAGATCTTGTGCCCAGAATAGGAGATGGAAATCAAATATCTATTTCTTGTCATATCACAATGTCACAGTGCCATAGGACTCAACCCTTGTCCCAGAGCAGATAGGGAATATAGAAGGCTCACATCCATCTAGAACTCTCCTTCTGGTGTTCAGCTAGGGTTGTGCCAAGTCAGCCTCTCACCTTGGCCTCCCAAACAGCCCCCCTGCTCCTTCATCAATCTTTCTACCATCCAACCCTCCCCCATCAGAGAGGTCTGGTTCTCACTTTTAATCCTCATAGATCTCTTACTTAACTGCATGCCAGGTACTCTGCTGGTTGCAGAGCAGCTCTCAACTCTAGTTGGGACCAACAGAATCATTGCACTTCATTTGGCTGCTAGAGACCTGACTTAGATGTCTGGGCTTTCCTAGTGGGTGTCCAGCTCCACCTGGATGTCTCCATTGATGTTAACCCTCTACAGATAGCCACGCGCCGTGGAGGAGGCGCCTTCAGGGAGGGCCCAGTGTGCATGCCTTCTTTTATAATTCCAGCTGCTTTCTGTTCTTCCAGTTTCAGAAGGAAAGAGCCAGCTGGTCCCTCCTTGTAATAAATGCTTCTGTGTGTTTGAAGACAGTAGTTAAGTCATTCTTGAGCTTTCTCATCTCCAAACTAAACAATCCTGGCCCCTGTAACCTTTCTTGGCAAATCTGAAGGCCCATATGCAGAGAGAAAGCAAAACAAAACCATCTGATGGGGGAGGCCTCCTATGTCCAAGCCAGACTGCGTTTGGAAACTCGGTCTTTAATTACATGTAAATTCAGTAGCTTCTAGCATCTCAGCCAGCGAGAGACCAGGTGCTCATCAAGCCCCCTCATGTGCTTGGCTGCCAGGCTGTCAGCGCCTGGCTGAGGCTGGCATTTCTTCTGTGTTCAGATGCACTGGGAGGATGAAAAGGTACATTGCCCAGGGAGTGAGCCAGGAATACAGACTGCTGAAACTTCCTGCCTCAAGTCCCTAGGATTCCTGGAGAGTCAGGCAGCCTGCTAGGAAGGCTGCCCTCTGACCCCACAGAAGAAGACCAGTTTCCTGGGAACTCTAACTGGAACTGGTAACCTTAACTTGTCAGCTCTCCCCAGACTTCCTGCTGCTTCTAAATGGGAGAGGCTGAATGTGGGTCCTTGGATCACATTCAAATTCCTTCCCTTGGTGGTTTTCTGGGGGTACCTTTCCCAGGAATTCACTAGGTATCTTGGGAGACCCCAGGTTGGTGTCTCCTGACCTTAGGTTTTGCTGGCATTGGACCATTTGTCCTTTTGGTCTCTGGGGCCTCTTTTTTCCTTCAAAGCCCAGTGTTTGTAGGTCAGGCCCAGCTTCCAGGACACAAGAGTCATACTGCAGGCTCATACCATCACCTAATAAATTCAACACATTTTTTCTAAATAAATAAAAAGTTGTTTGGACAGTGGCGATACTCTGTGTGTCCTCATTACACCTGGAAGTGGATGTGGAGGGGAGGGTCCATTAGGGCATCCCTCTGTCTGTCTGTCTGTGCTGTTCTTCCTGCTGGCTGCTCAGGCTGTGGGCTCCTGGTTTTGCAGTAACAAAATTTACCCATTTTAAGCATTCAGTAGGTTTTTTTAAAAAATTATTTTATTGAAGTGTAGTTGATGTACAATGTTAAATGTACAATGTGTTAATTTCTGCTTACAGCAAAGTGATTATTTTATATATATATGTGTATTTTCTCACACTTTTCCAAAATGGTTTATCACAGGATATTGAATATAATTCCCTGTCCTATACATTAGGACCTTGCTATTTATCCATCCTGTATATAAAACTTTGCATCTGGAAGAACTTTGAGTATTTTTAAAGTTGTGTGCTCATCACCATGGTGACTGTAGAACATTTTCATCACCCCAAAGTGAAACCTTGTGACCATTTGCAGTGACTCCCGCCTAGGCGACCGTGAATCCACTTTCTGTCTCTACGGATCTGCCAACTCTTGTCATTTCATATAGATGGAATCATGCAATATGTGGCCTTTTGTGACTGGCTTCCATGACACAATGTCTTCAAAGTTCATCCAAGTTAAATCAATTAAATCATTAATATCATTAAATAAATTAATAATCAATATCATTAAATTCCATTGTCTGGAGATACTACATCCTGTTTATTCGTTCATCAGGTGGTAGACATCTCATGGGCACATTTTGTGTGAAAAGGTGTTCAAGCCTCTTGGATATATACCTCACAGTGGAATTACTGGGTCATTTGGTAACTCTGTTTCAAGGACACACCCACTGTTTTCCAAAGTATCTACAGCATTCTATATCCCCACCAACAATGCATGAGAGCTCCAATAACCACCCACATCTTTACCAATACCCTTTATTGTCCATCTTTTTTATTCTAGCAGTCCTAGCAGGTGTGAAGTGGGTTTTGGTTTGCATTTCCCTAAGAACTAATGACAAACAGCATATTAAAAAGCAGAGACATCATTTTTCTGACAAAGGTCCGTATTGTCAAAGCTATGGTTTTTCAAGCAGTCGTGTATGGATGTGAGAGTTGGACCACTAAGAAGGTTGAGTGCCTAAGAATTGAGACTTGAATTGTGGTGCTGGAGAAGACTCTTGAGAGAGTCCCTTGGACAGCTGGGAGATTAAACCAGTCAATCCTAAAGGAAATCAACCCTGAATATTCATTGGAAGGACTGATTCTGAAGCTGAAGCTCCAATACTTTGGNAGATGCATGGTAAGAGGTATCATGATGTCTGTAATTATGAAACCTCCAAAAAATACATACACACACACATAAATAAGAGGCATGAGAGAGAAAAGAGAAGGAAAATATAGCAACACATTAAGAACTAGTAAACCTAGGATGAAGGATATACCAGTGATCACTGTACTACTAAGGGCGATATTTCTGAGAGTTTAAAAAAATGAAGAGATAAGAGATTGTTCTGAGGAGGGGTCCAAAGGATTCAAGAGATTCCAAAGGGATCCAAGACACAAAATGGGTTTTTTAAAAACCCTGCTTTAAACTTATTACCTTTCTTTTCATCCTTTCATATACCCTATGCTATAGACATGAAAAGACCATTTCCTTTTCACAGTACCCCAGAGTTCCTTACTTATGTGTTTCTTAATACTTAGAATGTGTCTAAACCTTACCTATTTTTTAATACTGAATTCAATTCAAATTTATTATACCCATAAAGTCTTCCTTGACCTATTCCAATCAAGACAAATGCTTTCCTTACCCTGAAAGCACAAAGCACACTATTTCTAACATTACAAATAGTGAATTCCCAAAATATAAGCTCTCCATAAATGTTTATCAAAGGGATCCACAGATGAAATGACTACACAAATGAACGATTGCCACACGACAAATGACCTGTGTCAATCTGCCTAATTCTCTCTCTGTTACTCAATATAAATGCTCAAAAACACAAGAGTTAATTTTCAGATAGCCTCAAGGCCATCTTGAGACTCACATGACAGAGAGCGGCAGAATTAAAACTCCGGGGACACTTCCAAAAAGAGGAACAATGTCCACACCAGTTTCAACTTGGTCACAGATAATATTTAAAAAGAATTTGACTTCTAGTACCTGTTCTTGGTAATGAAATTCATTATCTTCAATTTTCTGAATCTCTTCAAAAATTCTGTGAAAAAAGAAAATTATAATTAGAAGATATATTTAAATTTATCATTGGAATCATCAGCAAGAAAAGAGAAGTATAAAAAATAAATAGAATGCCCACATAACCTGTATATTTAACATACATTCACATGTAGAATAATAAGGGTATGGAACCAATAACAGAAATTTAAAAGTGAAAAGTGTTAGTCACTCAGTCGTGTTTGACTCTTTGCGACCCTATGGACTGTAGGCTACCTGGCTCCTCTGTCCATAGGGTTCTCTAGGCAAGAATACTGGAGTGGGCTGCCATTCCCTTCTCCAGGGGATGTTCCTGACCCGGGATGGAACCTGGGTCTCCTGCACTGCAGGCAGATTTTTTTACCATCTGAGCCACCAGGGGAGTCCCTAGGTAAGTGAAGTTTAAGGAAGAAATGCCTGGAACACCATCAAGGTAGGCCAAATCCATGTCTATTGGCAGCCTGAAGGCTAAAACATATTAGGATTGACCCTTGGTCTAATTCTAGTAAGTGTATATATATATATATATAAATATTACCTTTTCTCTGGGCCAAGCTTTTGCAGCATTTTTAAATACTGGAAGACAGTATGAGCAACCTAAAAACAAAGCATCTAATTATACTGTTGCATAAAGTGATATCTATATAACTTAAAAATCCCTCCATTTTAATTATTTACCTCATAGAAATGTTCATAACCCTCATCAGTCAATGTAATAGAAATGCTGAACACTGAGTAAGTAGAATTTTGCTCGAATCCTGTCTCACCATTTCCACCAAAGAGTGCAAGAGCCCAGCACCTACAGTGAGGAGAAAAAATTATTCCAACTGGTATCTTGGGATTGACAGTCCACAAATGCTTCAAATTAACAAAATAGGTAGGCCTTCTATGTAAAATTTGGGAAGCCCAGACTTTGAAGCAAACATGGCTTCCAACAGTAAGTTTAAAAGTATCATTTTTTTTACAAAGTACAAAGCTTCCCAAGGAATTGTAGTGCATGCAGAAATGACCAGAAGGAAATAATAGTTGTATTTACTCCTTCAATGGAAACCCTAATATTATAATATAGTAAAATATTAACAGTTTCATGAAGCTACAGTAATTTTTTGTTGAAGAGAACAGTACAAAATATTTAGAAGCATTTTTTCTGGAAAGCATTTCTCTCTCTCTCTCTCTTTTTTGGCCACACTGCTCAGCTTGCAGGATCTTGGTTCCCCCACCAGGGACTGAATCTGGGCCCTTGACAGTTAAAGCATGGAGTCCTAACCACTGGAACGCCAGGGAATTCCCCTGGGAGGAAATTCTCACATCTCATTTTGAATGATCTCCCAGAAGAAGCCTTAAAAAACACTTCAGATACATCCCGACTTAGAATGTTAAGTAAGCTCTTTGAGACCATCAGCTAACCTGACTGCACAGGTTATATAGGAAAGAATCAGTAAGACTGTATTTTTTCTAACTAGAATAATCCTGAAAGTCTAAAGTAAGAGGAAGCCAGAATGAAAAAGTTAAAATTCTAATAAAGTACAGTAAGATTAAAAGGTTATATAAATCTAAAATCATATAACATTTATTATATAAAGAATATATTTAATTTCATTCACTTTTTTTTTCTAACCCTGCCCCCTCAGCTTTCTTTGAATAATTTAGTACACATCAGTGTTTTAAAGTCTTTACATTTCTCATCCACTTTCCATTCTTGAAAGGAATTACTTTAATGTGTTTTGGTCCTGATTCTAAAGTTATATTTCTATTATTTGACTAGGCAACTTAAACAAGTGCTTAAATGCTTTAGGAAACGTTCTGGCTATTTTCTAAAACACATGGCTGTTCACAGTCCCACATATTTCTATAATTTATCCACCCAATGCAGTTTTCATTAAAGTCCACCTTCTGGGGTGAGAAAGGCTGGAGATCCACAGCATTTAAAATTGACTTTATTATTGTTCAAATGCAAATTCTTGATTAGAGCTAACCTTTTATGTAATTCAGGACTCATCGTTCTATAAAACTGTTGTCTATTATTTTTCAGAGATTGCTACACTGAAAATATTTATTAAATACTTGCTTTTTTCTAAGGTAAGAAAGAATGCTGCCTTTGCCTTCATGTCCAACCAGCCAAGAGATATAATGCAGTGGTTTCACCCTTAAAAAAAAAAAGTTAAGATCAGAAATTTTAAAATATTAAGGTATAAATACCTTAACTTTACTTTAGAAAATCTTACTTCTGAGACTGATATTTGAGAATGTGATTATAAACTTGTTTTCACATAAATTCCATTAAATATGAAATTATAATTAATTTGATAGCAGCAAGACAAAAACACTTGCTTCTTTGTAAAAATAAATTTTTCCCCACAAAAGCTAATTTACTGGAAGTTCATATATCTGGAATAAACATTGGGTTAAAACAAATACAGTCTATTAAGAAAAAAACAACTAGATCAAAACATATAGAAATGGTACAGTCTTTGGCAAACAGAATCGTGGATGACTTTTTTCTACTTTTTAGTAGTTCTCAAGATTTCTACAATGAATTACTTTAGTAATCAGGCAGAGGATAAACAAGGCTTTGCTAATTAAGAAAACAGAATAAGAAAATGCAAAAAAGAGGAAGAATGGTGTATATATAGTATAATTCCCTTTCCATAAAAAATGTTTTGTATTTATTATTTTAATATCTGAAGGATATACAAGACTCTATTAATGTTAGGCATATTTGTGAGGACAGAGGAGATGCAGAGTTTTACTTTTTACTTAATATTCTTTGTCCTTAATATTATGTAAGCATACTATTTTTCTAATCAAAATTCAAAACAAATGGAATAAACTTTTAAATATGCATATGATCATTTTAACATTTTGGGGGATACTCTAACACACAATCAATGAATACTACTACTTCCTATATTATCCCTACACTAAAAAAAAAAAACAAAAAGACAATACACATGTTCTCTGCTTTCTAAATGGAAGCATACTGATCTTGTTTGTTAACTTCAAGGGACTAGACTGTTAAAAGCATTTTTTACTGAACTGAGCTTAAGCAATACACATTACTTTTCTTTCCTTCTGCTTGTGTATCTTCTTGGGTTTGTTTTGTTGGTAATAGTTTTAGAAACTTAACTTTTTATCAGTTCATTAGCATTTATTTCTAACGAGAGAAGCCTTTGTACCCACTTAATGATCCTAACCTTTAAAGAACTTCTTAGCTCAAGTATATGGCTCCTGTAAGATAATTATAAGAATAAACTGAAACGATTTCCTAACTTTTAAAAATCTGACCTCATTCCCAACTCAAGTAAGTTCTTGAGATTTATGCTGTAGTTGTATGCCAGGCTCAAAATTACTTAATTTTACTTTTCACAAGATCAAACTAAATGGTCACCACTAATAAATTATAAGCTAATATATATTTATACTCAAAGCACTAAAGAAATTATTACAAAAGTTAGCATTCACATTGAGATACTTAATTTAAAACACTCAGGAAAAACAACTGATCCTAAGAAAATTCTAGCTTTTATATCCAGGAAGATATTAAAACATATAGCAAAGGCAAAAATCCTGAAGTAGTGGTGTCCCAGTTTATCATTTTACCTGCATTTATAAATCTGGAGTGCCCAAATTTAACCACTCAGTATGCTTTTAAAATATGATTCTCAGTCAGTATCTAATGGAGTAAATTTGCCTTTGAACTCTTACCTGTAATGCTGCTGTTGAGGGGGAAGTGCCCATGTGATGGTCAGAGCATGGATTTTTCTAATTGGAACAACTGAACAAAAATATTTTTCAGAAGAGCAGACATAAGTGTTTCTCCACAACTTATATATACTATGTTACATGAAATTTTAAAAAATTCTATATATTTCATCCTCTAATAAGCAGGGGAAAGTTAATCACAATGCAATTATTATTTCAAGTTGCCAATTTTCCACTTTGAATATTACAATTTTGTAAATTTCTTCTCAATTTGGTTTCACAGATAGAGAAGGCATGGATAAAAGAACTATGAAAATATGAACACCCCTAAGGATGGATCCCTCTTCGCAAGAACAGTTATATGACTAGGAATAAGGAGACCCACAGCTGAAATCTAGCTCCACTACTATCTTGCTGTGTGAGTTTATAAGACTTTGAGAAAATAAACTGCATTTAACTCCTTCTGAATTGGTTATGGTATGATGAGTTGGGGTAAATTAAAATAACTCTAAGATTCTTCCCAGTGCTACTATTCTATGATTCTTTGAAGAGAAAGTCTACAGTCAGAAAAAATACAACCAAAAATAAGTTGTCTCTGGGAAGAGTCAGCTTAGTTAGAATGGAGGCAGCAGCAAATAAAGTGTGTGACAAAAGTCACTGATCAGAGAAAACAAAGAGGAAAGAGACTGGCAACTGGGTGAAGAAGAAGGAGAAGGGAATAATTAGGAGAAACAAAAATATTTGCCGTGATAAAAAAAGTAAAGAAAGAGAAATGGTGAATTAGGAATGCTTTTGCAATATTTACTATAGGCAAATTGTTAAGTAAATTATAGCACAGCCATGTAATGGCTCATTGGGTGGTTATTACAAACATAATATTAAATGAAAAAAGCAAGAGACAGAAGTGTATATACTTTATAATCTTAACTATGTTATGAAAATATACATACAGAGACCCAAAAGAAAATTTGCTAAAACCACTTCTCTGGATGGTAAGATTTACAGGTGAGATTTACAGGTGACTCCCTCCACCCAATTTTTTTAACACTAAATTTGTCTCATTTAATAAAAATTAGTTTTACAGTGAAGATAAACGGAAGTTATTTCCAAAGTGTTTTCCCATCCTCTATTTTTGTCTTTAAAGGGCAAAAAAGAGCAGAACATAGAATAAACAGAGTAGGAAAGAAACAAAAAACACTAAGAACAAGAGGAAATGAGAGAAAAATAGAAAGCAAGCACGAAACAAGAGTCAAGCAGCATCAAGGTACCAGAGCAATTAATCTGCTACTAGTTAGTGGCCTGCTATCTGTCACTAGTTGGATTTTCATTGTCTATCTACTTCCTTTACAATCTAGCTGTACTTTCTGTTGTATTCTCATTTTCAAAGAAAATTGGCAGCCCCGATTAAGTTTTAGAGAATGTGCTAAAGTTATTTCAAATAGTTTTAAACCTTTGGTTCACGAACCTCTATAAAGTTTGTTAAATGCTGGTGTGTCAAATGGATCCGTTAAATGGCCAAAGTTTGGTTTGGGTAACCCACTGAAAATAAAACAAATACATTAAAATTTAATTGGCAAAAGCCTTTATAAGCAGTATTTTTAGGGATACCTAAACTGATAGGTATTTATAATCTATTCTATATGCCCCTAGTTGAGAAGCATCCTAGGCATAAGCGAATAGATGGCAAGAAAGCCACAAAATCCTGAACTACACAAACTATTCTTAACTTCAACCCCAATAACTCAAATACTTTTAAAACTCACGGGAGACAGAAAACAATGAATTGAAGGGACCTCCCCTCCCAATATTTACTGTCTCTATCAGTCCCATTCAACTTTAGTTCTCATCTTAGTAGAAAGCCATTTCAGAGAGAAAATTTATACTAGAGATATTTTTTTGATACAACAAATACACATTGAGTGATTCTTAGGAATAAAGTATGGTATTAAGCACTGTGGTATTTAAAAAACTTGGATTCTTCCTTCTAAAGGCTTTGCACACAGTTGAATATACTGTTAACTAGTATTTCTCCTAAACACGGTCAATATGAAATCAGTATTAATTACCCAGAAGACTTTTTAACCTGTCTGATTAAGGAACCAAAGTTCTTAACAAGACCTAGTGAATCCCTCTATTCTATATGTGCTGTGCTTAGGTGCTCAATCTTATCTGACTCCTTGTGACCTCATGGACAGTGGCCCGCCAGGCTCCTCTGTCCACAGGGAGAATGGACAGAATTCTCCAGGCAAGAATACTGGAGTGGGAGGCCATCCCCTCCTCCAGGGGGTCTTCCCAACCCAGGGATCGAACCCAGGTCTCGCACATTGCAAGCAGATTCTTTACCATCTGAGCCACCAGGGAAGCCCCTCTATTCAATATCCTTATGATTTTATTAGTAAAGTTTCACAGTGAAACACATTTCAATCTGTCACTTGATAGTTAAGGAGCTAATATTCATTTTTTATCAAAACAAACAAAACAACCTTGTAACGTTGGCATGGCTTTCATTATCTTTCCTTACTTAAAAGTACTGCTAGTATCAATGGAAATTTACATTAAGAAAGATAATAATAACCAATCAGTTGTTATTACAAATTATTCTAACATTTTTAAAACTAATTTCTCTTTCATAAATTTAAAACAAATTGTCTTGGAATGAAGAACTGGATAAAGTCTAGCTTACTCACCTGATACAAGAAAAAAACAATCTCATTTCATTTAGTTTACTAAAATGCAAACTGCTAAGAGTGAGAAGAGAAACTTATTTACTTGAGAATTAAAATTTTTTTATTCTCGGTAATAAAAAATGTAACAATAAAGTATCTTTTAAATATGTGTATTATTTTTATGAATTTGAAGTGGACCAAAAAATAGCAGCTTTCTGAGCTGGAACTCTCTACATCCAATTTCTAATAAAAGGCAATTTGATCTGAATATATGCAACAGGCATTTCAGGTAATATGTAAAGTGAATTATCATCTACAAGATTATTCTTTTGTGAGGGAAAAGCATTCCAAGTTCCAAACCACTGACTTAAAAAACAAACCTTCAGAATATAATTTGTTCTGAGGCAAGAGATACATGTAAGTATATGTATATTCTACCTCTCAATACAATAATACGGTTGCAAGCACTGGATACAATAACAGAAAAGCTCTGAAGAAACATAAAATGAGGCATAAATTCTTTAGAGTTACTGCTTACTATAAATTTACAAGCTTGGAATTTTGAACTACAGAAACTATGGAAACTTGGGTATTCAAGTCAGTTTTCCCTCTCAAAGGCTGTGTTATCTTGCTGTGTTATCTAAACTACTTTAGGTCTTAATTACCCATTAAAAAAAATTAACTAAAAGCAAAAAACAGCCTCTTTAACTCCATAGGTATATGATTTATGAAAATAAATGTCTTACTTGTTTGGTATCTGAGAGAAGATTTCAGTCACCCACTTTTCCAAAGTATCCAGAGTTTCTTTGTGGAGAAGGCAGGAAGGAGACAAGGAAAGGCAATGTTGTTATTAAAAGTAGAAATGCAATTAGATTTCTCATGGATCTTTAGCTATAAAACAAAGGAATACTTCAATTTGGGCATCACTTGCCACTCCTTAACCAGTCATCAGTAACAGAAAAAATAACTATTTGAGAAAGTCTTGAGATACATATAATTTAATTTTGTTGAGACTCTTTTATTCTTTCTGCCTAGTGAACTTAGAGAAAGCACACAAGTAGAAAAAAAAGTTTTTGCTTGGCAAGAGTGAAGGACCAAGAGATGAGAATACACCAATCACCATTCCAAAACTTACCTCCTCTTAGGTTTCTCTTAACTAACCTACACTACACTGACCCTTCTCAGCAGCTCATCAGTACTATTATATTCCATTTGTTTTACATCAATATACACTTGCTGAGGTCTTCTTAGGTTGATATGATTTCTATCTTCTCTCGATCCTTTTTCTTATATTTCATAAGAAATTATTTTGAAATTTCTAGTAAAACAGGAGTTCTAAATGAAAAAGGAAATCTTTTAGTCTAATCCCAGTGATTCGTTACCATCACCATCACTGGATATTACTTGTTAGTTCCAACAGACACATGAGTTTCACTAACTCAAAAAGAGATGCCCCAGGATATATAAAACAAGATGCAAATCAGTAATCAAGTTCTGAATTTACTCCATACTATTTATATTGGTATCTAACTTGTAAATGATGCAATAAATGCTGACACTCCAAACTGACTCTAGATTAGAGAAGTTCTCTTATCGAATATGTGGGACTTATTTTAGAAATTTGCAAGAAGCATTAATATACTTATATTTGCTATCACTGAAGAAAAGAATGCAAAAGAATCAATACCCAGTTGAAGAAAAATGCATGTTCATGACATACTTGGAAACAAAAATTAGTTTTAAATTGCAAATTAACATTACATACTAAATATAGAATTGCCAACTTTAATAAATATTGTAAAAGGAATTGAGATGCACATTTGCAGTCTAAATGCCATATCCATAACTTTATGTTCATGTCAACTTTAGTGGACTAATTTTGATTCTAAATATAAAAATGTTTCATAATTAAGTGCCAAATCAGCTCTGATCTTAATTTTGACAATGAGAGAGTAAAATTTTATAAAAGGGAGAATTACATTAGGGTGAGAAAATTTGTTTTTCAAAAAGAAATATACAAACTGAGGTATAGCAAATGTGTATCAATACACAAATATGAGGTATATCAAAATGTATAGTTCAGCAAATGACTGATTTTGAAAAGTAATCTAAGGAGACTATAATATAAAGAAAAGAAAAGAAAGATACTATGATTTAATGAGAAAAGTTGATACAACATAATCTTCACTAAAGATAAAGAAGGAAAAGTGTAGAGGTGACCAATATTTTTACATTTAAGATACTTCTGCTAGCATCACCATGATAGGCTTCAATTAATCATGCCATTTTACTGGACCCTATGTAATGATGAAAAAACAAACACTGTGCCCTCTAAGAGTTTATGATTAATACAGATTAAATGCAAAAGCAGAGATGATAAAGGCAGCAGCCAAATGCTGCTCAAAAGACCAATTCACAATCTATTAGTACATTAATACACTAATACTAGCCAAGAGATAAGACTTATGTCTATAAGAGAAAAACATTTGTCTGAGAATCAGATGATCTTGTGTGTCCCTGAGTTTTTCCTCTTCAAATTCTGATTTCCTTTAGTTCATATTAGGATCAACCACTAAAGTAAGTTAACAGTGCACAGCAACACTGATATGACAGACAAATCCTAAAAAAGCACTCCTTTCAAGTAATTTTAAGGGCCATAGTAGGCAATATTACCTTTGGATTGAACCACTAATGTCATGTAATGAGCAGAATAGTAATGCATCCAGAATTCTCTCAATCTAGCATGTGTATCAGTATTATTTCTTTTGGGCTCATGTTTGAGAGTTTCAGCATTTCCTATAAAAAAATGAAAAAGATTATAGATATGACTAAGTTTACTGTATTAAAAGGCTCTACACTGGCGGTGCATCCTCTGCTACTATATACAACTAAGGAAATAACCCAAGTGACTCAAAATACTGAAACAGTTTATAATAATAAGACAAAAATTCACAAGAAACAATTTCAAGGTATATTTTAACACATAAGGAATTAATCTCTAGTTAGCAGTACTTCAACAACAGTACTTGCCTTATACTTCCTTTCTTAAAAATTAGTCTATTAGGTTTTATCTATGAATTATTTTAGTAATATTCTGCATCATTCTTAAATATAAACCACATACAGCCAGGATGCCATAGAGTATACAACTGTACAAACAAGAAAACAAGCAAATCATCCTCTGAATGATTGGTCTAAATGCCATTAGGCCAACTCATTCCAGATTCTAATCTGTAGTCAAGTGGATTAATATAAGGCTATAATAACTGAATTCTAACACTAAGAAACAGCCATTATGAAAAACAGACACTATTTAAACAGCTTAACAACTAAACAAAATTAGGTCACAACTCAAAAACTACTAGAGAAATCACTGCTCAATCTCTGTTGATAAAGGCAAATTCAGGTTGGGGTAGAGCACGTATTTTATAACACATTTTTATAAGAGGTTCAAATCCCACAATCCACCATTATCATATTTAAGCAAATTAACTTCTCTGAGCCTGTTTCTTTATCTTAAATGGAGATTATGGTACCCAGGTTCATAACATTGTTATGACGATTGAATGGGATAATTCACACTGTGGTAGTAGAGCATCTGGCACCCAAAAACATTTTCTAAATATTAGGTGCTACTCCTCATATATCCAACAGTAAGGAACCAAAATATAGGCATATTTAACTGCCTTCTATTTGAAAAGCTACCTACCTACCTACCCCAAAACATAAAAAGTACCTAACTACCTTACCTTTANGCCAAATCAGCTCTGATCTTAATTTTGACAATGAGAGAGTAAAATTTTATAAAAGGGAGAATTACATTAGGGTGAGAAAATTTGTTTTTCAAAAAGAAATATACAAACTGAGGTATAGCAAATGTGTATCAATACACAAATATGAGGTATATCAAAATGTATAGTTCAGCAAATGACTGATTTTGAAAAGTAATCTAAGGAGACTATAATATAAAGAAAAGAAAAGAAAGATACTATGATTTAATGAGAAAAGTTGATACAACATAATCTTCACTAAAGATAAAGAAGGAAAAGTGTAGAGGTGACCAATATTTTTACATTTAAGATACTTCTGCTAGCATCACCATGATAGGCTTCAATTAATCATGCCATTTTACTGGACCCTATGTAATGATGAAAAAACAAACACTGTGCCCTCTAAGAGTTTATGATTAATACAGATTAAATGCAAAAGCAGAGATGATAAAGGCAGCAGCCAAATGCTGCTCAAAAGACCAATTCACAATCTATTAGTACATTAATACACTAATACTAGCCAAGAGATAAGACTTATGTCTATAAGAGAAAAACATTTGTCTGAAAATCAGATGATCTTGGGTGTCCCTGAGTTTTTCCTCTTCAAATTCTGATTTCCTTTAGTTCATATTAGGATCAACCACTAAAGTAAGTTAACAGTGCACAGCAACACTGATATGACAGACAAATCCTAAAAAAGCACTCCTTTCAAGTAATTTTAAGGGCCATAGTAGGCAATATTACCTTTGGATTGAACCACTAATGTCATGTAATGAGCAGAATAGTAATGCATCCAGAATTCTCTCAATCTAGCATGTGTATCAGTATTATTTCTTTTGGGCTCATGTTTGAGAGTTTCAGCATTTCCTATAAAAAAATGAAAAAGATTATAGATACGACTAAGTTTTCTGTATTAAAAGGCTCTACACTGGCGGTGCATCCTCTGCTACTATATACAACTAAGGAAATAACCCAAGTGACTCAAAATACTGAAACAGTTTATAATAATAAGACAAAAATTCACAAGAAACAATTTCAAGGTATATTTTAACACATAAGGAATTAATCTCTAGTTAGCAGTACTTCAACAACAGTACTTGCCTTATACTTCCTTTCTTAAAAATTAGTCTATTAGGTTTTATCTATGAATTATTTTAGTAATATTCTGCATCATTCTTAAATATAAACCACATACAGCCAGGATGCCATAGAGTATACAACTGTACAAACAAGAAAACAAGCAAATCATCCTCTGAATGATTGGTCTAAATGCCATTAGGCCAACTCATTCCAGATTCTAATCTGTAGTCAAGTGGATTAATATAAGGCTATAATAACTGAATTCTAACACTAAGAAACAGCCATTATGAAAAACAGACACTATTTAAACAGCTTAACAACTAAACAAAATTAGGTCACAACTCAAAAACTACTAGAGAAATCACTGCTCAATCTCTGTTGATAAAGGCAAATTCAGGTTGGGGTAGAGCACGTATTTTATAACACATTTTTATAAGAGGTTCAAATCCCACAATCCACCATTATCATATTTAAGCAAATTAACTTCTCTGAGCCTGTTTGTTTATCTTAAATGGAGATTATGGTACCCAGGTTCATAACATTGTTATGACGATTGAATGGGATAATTCACACTGTGGTAGTAGAGCATCTGGCACCCAAAAACATTTTCTAAGTATTAGGTGCTACTCCTCATATATCCAACAGTAAGGAACCAAAATATAGGCATATTTAACTGCCTTCTATTTGAAAAGCTACCTACCTACCTACCCCAAAACATAAAAAGTACCTAACTACCTTACCTTTACATTCTTTATAACCCTTAATGCTCTCAATCTTTCTTTACTAGAAAATATGAAACACGATAAAGTATTTAGTCTCTTACCCCAAAAAAATTTCCCCATAGGATGTCCAGGTCTAGCAAGGCTTCCAAACAACATTTCTTTTCTGTTTGCATCAGAGGGTCTTGCAAGCTGATATTCTGTCAATTTTAAAGAAATATTTTATTTTTAATAAAATGAAATTCAGTATCTTGATTTATTATTTGGAAATTCAGGCTTAAAGAACTGAAAGTAAGGAAGTAACAAAAATTAATTTTATGAATCATGTGTAGTAAGACTGAAGTGAGAAATTCAATGATCTAGGATAAGTTCTAAGACAATATATTCTGTAATTTTGGGTAGTCAATTCACCTTTCTAGAGATTTTCCTTTATTTTCAAATGAAACAGGTAGTTAATGACCTGAAAGTTTCAAGTCAAGAATATGAGAACTAAAATATTGCCTGCCATATCAGTAAACAAAGGATATTACAGTCATCAAGCCATCATATTACAGTCGCAAGGACAGTGTGCCCTAACGAAACTCAGCATGAGAAAACATAGGATACTGGCCCCAGATAGCTGAGATACTATCAAAGGAATGATTTCAGTGAGTCCAGACTCTTACATCTTCCCATACATAGAAAAGCACTAAATTCCTTACCTGGAGATATGTTATTTTCTTTTATTAACAGTAATCTTTTGATGTTCTAACTACCTGGTCTCTTGTTGCAAAAAACTCCTATATATCCTGGCTCCCTGATCCTCCTTGCCACTTTGGAACAGTTTTCTCAGCATTATCTGAGATGCTGTGTCCCAGGTTTCAAGTGCTCAGAGAACCCGTCAAGTAAAACATAACTCTACTTTTAGGCTATGCATTTTTATTCGGTCAACAGATGCTATGTCCAAGATTTTATTAATGAAGGTGTTAATAAAATGTTAAATCAAATTCCTTATTATCTGAGAACTTTGCCATATATATTATTTAAATTTCCTCCAAAGCCAACTATGTAGGTAATAAAGTACTAATGATTTAAAAACAATCACTTTGAAGCCAGAAATATCTTGGCTAGAATCCAAGTTCTGCAATTACTAAGCTGCACAACATTGAGGAAGTTATCTAACTTCTTAAATTCTATTTTTCATCTAGAGTATGGAGTTACTAGTACCAAGCTCAAAGGATTTTTAAAAATAAGAATTAAATAAGATATAGTCCTACACTGAACACCTACTATGCAGCAAGTACTACTAAACTAGTTGCTGGAGGTACAAAGTTCAGAATCAAAGCAGAGTCAAGATATCAGGCTGAAGAGATAAAGAAGAAACAATTTTTGAAAAGAGCCCTTCTAAGCCTCAGTTTCACTGCATGTCAAGGNGATTTTTAAAAATAAGAATTAAATAAGATATAGTCCTACACTGAACACCTACTATGCAGCAGGTACTACTAAACTAGTTGCTGGAGGTACAAAGTTCAGAATCAAAGCAAAGTCAAGATATCAGGCTGAAGAGATAAAGAAGAAACTATTTTTGAAAAGAGCCCTTCTAAGCCTCAGTTTCACTGCATGTCAAGGATAATGGAGGTAACAATCGTAATGATGCACATAATAAGCTCAATAAATGTTAGCTATTATTACTTATAGGAATAATGGTAAGACATTACCAGTGTTTAATAAGGAGAGTAACATTATCATTATCATAGATCTAGACTTCAGTAAGTTCATTCTGGTTGTAAAAGTAGAGACAGGAAAACTGATGAGGAGCCATCACTGTTATACTTGGAAAAGAGAGCGGAAACCAAACTGGTGACGGAAGAGGTGGAAAGTAGTAGAAACTATATGAAATAACATACTGCAGTTACAAATCATGAAGACTAAATCAAAGATGAGACAGTAAAAAAAAATACCATTTCCATATCTGGAAAGCATACACAGTAAAAAGTATATATACATAGCTTCAAAAAAGCAAATTTTTTAAATCTCTGTAAAATATGAAGATATGATGGCTATAACACAGAAGAAACAATTCCATTATTAAGTGTGAAAGAATGAACAATGGCCCCCAAAGATGGCCATNAAAGCATACAAGGTAAAAAGTATATATACATAGCTTCAAAAGAGCAAATTTTTAAAACCTCTGTAAAATATGAAGATATGATGGCTATAACACAGAAGAAACAATTCCATTATTAAGTGTGAAAGAATGAACAATGGCCCCCAAAGAAGGCCATATCTTAATCTCCAAAACCTGTGAATGTGTTACCTTATATGGTAAAAGGAAATTTGCACTGTGATTAAATTAATGATCTTGCGATGCAGAGACTCTACTAGATTATCTGGGTGGTCCCAATGTAATCACAGGGTCCTTAAAAGAGAGAGGTAAGAGGATCAATGGTGATTGCAGCCATGAAATTAAAAGACGCTTACTCCTTGGAAGGAAAGTTATGACCAACCTAGATAGCATATTCAAAAGCACAGAGACATTACTTTGCCAACTAAGTTCCGTCTAGTCAACGCTATGGTTTTTCCTGTGGTCATNCCAGTCAATCCTAAAGGAAATCAACCCTGAATATTCATTGGAAGGACTGATTCTGAAGCTGAAGCTCCAATACTTTGGCAATCTGATGTGAAGAGCCAACTCATTGCAAAAGATTCTAATGCTGGGAAAGATTGAAGGAAGGGGGTAAAAGAAGATGAGATGGTTGGATGCCATCGCCAACTCAATGGACATGAGTTTGAGCAAGCTCCAGGAGATAGTAATGGACAAGGAAGCCTTGCGTGCTGTAGTCCATGGGCTTGCAAAGAGTAGGACACGACTGAACAACTGAACAACAACAAAGAACTAATGATGTGGAGCATCTTTTCCCGGGTTTTGGAATCTTTGATATATAGATTGCATTTGGATTTTCCAAAGAGGACAGTAGGCAGTCATTCCTAATGCATGGGACCACGGTTCATCCTTGCACAGGGCAGCTCCTGGAATGTGAGCTTTCAGTGCAGAACTAGAATGCACTGCTCCAAAGCTGTCTGTGTGCAACAATGTGATTTGNGGATTTTCCAAAGAGGACAGTAGGCAGTCATTCCTAATGCATGGGACCACGGTTCATCCTTGCACAGGGCAGCTCCTGGAATGTGAGCTTTCAGTGCAGAACTAGAATGCACTGCTCCAAAGCTGTCTGTGTGCAACAATGTGATTTGGGGAACATCTTTAGGGTATTATTTTTACAAGCTTTTCTCAAAGTAGAAAATCCTTAACTCTTTGCCTTTTTACATGGAACTTTGTCAAGGGTAATTTTGACTAAAATTAAAAGGGAAAAGAAGTGACTTCCCTGGCAGTCCAGTGGTTAAGACTTCGCCTTCTACTGCAGGAAGTGTGGGGTCGATCCCTGGTTGAGGAAAAAAGATCCCACATGCCTCGTGGTGGCCAAAAAAACCCCCACATAAAACACAAGCAATATTGTAACAAATTCAATAAAGACTTTAAAAGTGGTCCCCACCCCACCCTCCCCCCAAAAAATCTTTAAAAAAAGGGAAGGGCTCCCCTGGTTGCTGAGTGGTAAAGAATCCGCCTGCCAATGCAGGAGACATGGGATCAATTCCTGGTCTAAGAAGATCAAGCTGCAGAGCAACGAAGCCCCTGCTCCACAACCACTGAACCCTTGATCTGGAGCCTAGGCCCCACAGCTTCTGAAGCCCGCACAGCCAGAGACTGTGCCCCACCGCAAGAGAAGACCCTGCAAGGGGAAGTCCTCACACCTGACTTAGAGAGTAGCCCCTGCCAGCTGCGACTGGAGAAAGCCCGAGCAGCAACAAAGACCCAGCACAGCCAAAAATAAATAAATATTTTTTTAAGGGAAAAGGAGGCTAAAATCTATCTCCTTGAAAAATTATACAATTTTTGTTGTTTGATGGAGAGGGTTGAGGAAGTTGGACCCCCTGTGTCCCTTCTCGTGGCCACCAGTGGCCAACTCCACAAGACTGTCCTCATGCTTTTGCTTCCGAAATGGTTCGGGCACAGCTGGAGACATGGCAAGGGGCATCTTGGTGGTGCAGAGTTGTCTCAGCTTGACTGGGACTCCAGGTTCCCAGAGGTCACTGCACGGAAACTTGGAGGCACACCAGTCCCAGCTCTGTCCCAACACGGGTAATGGCGAGATCTTGGGTGTCCTGGGATTTATACGCCAAGCAGACCATAGGCCAGAATGTCCCAAGTGCTGGAAAAGCAGTGGCCATCTGCTGGTCTGTCCATTGTTCTGGTGTCTTCTCAGGAGCATCTTTTCTTTGTGAACCATGACCTCAGCTGGCCCTGTGAGGGTCCATGCTTCTGATTTCCTGGGGTGTCTCTGCTGATCCTGTGATGATGGGCTTTGATTCTCTGCTAGCACCTTCCTGAAGCCCAGTGTGGTCTCCAGACACGGTACCCATCTTTCCCCAGTGTCAACGTGCCTCACAAGCCAGGCATGGCCTCTCATCTGAGCCCCATGAGAAGCTGAAATTTTCTCCTCAATATAATTCAAATGTGTCCCTTCTCTGAACATCCAAAACCATGATAGGGAATTTTTTTTTTTTTCAGTAAAGAGATAGGGATGAAAAGGGGGACACTTGAGTTCTTAAATTTTATAGGCATACCCTTGGCTGAACCTACAGGTGACTGGTTTTTTCATAAGCTGCTATATAACTGTCTTCCTCATCTTCCTTGTGGAGGCAGTGACACCTACTTCTGCGGTGATTTTCTTGAGTCACTTTTCATCACGTCTATCCTCTCCCTCTGAAAAATTAGCATACTTGGTCAAGCTAGGTTGTCCAGGCCACACTCTTAGACTTCTGAGTCAGGGTCACCCTCTTTCTTTCTTATCTGTGCCCAGGCAGGAGCGGCTCTCAAAGCTTCCACTCCCTCCAGCCTCACTGCCTAAAGGGACACACGACCCTCCAGGACATGGGGACAGGCACATCCCAGAAACCTCGCACGCCCTGCATTTTTTCATAAAGCAAATTATAAAACTTCTTAACTTACTTTATGATTGATGTTGGTTGTTGCTATAGTGGGGTTGGTGTTAAGACAGGCATATAGACCAATGGGACAGAGTTAGGAATACGGAAGAGCCACACTTACATGACTGATTTTTTTCTGGCAAAGGCACCAAGGAAATTCGGTGTAGAAAGTATGATCTTCAACAAGTGGTGCTAGAAAAAAATGGGTAGCCATAAGCAAAAACAACAACAACAACTTAACCATTACTGGACATTATATAAAGAATCAACTCAAAACAGATTATAGATAGACATACATGTAAGCTCTAAGGCTACAGAACTCCTAGAAGAAAGCATATGATATATCTTAGTTACCTTGGTTTGGGCACCAATTTGTTAAATTCTACATATAAAGTATAAGTCATAAAAGAAATAATCTATTGACTGAATTTTATCACAATTAAAAAAATGAACTTTTTCCCTTCATAATACATTTAAGAAAATGAAAAGCAAAGCCACAGACTGAAGATATTTGCAAAGCATCCACATGACAAAGGACTTGTACTAAAATTTATAAATAAGTTATTTATAAGAAGACAACGTAATGTTTTCAAATGGGCAAAAGATCTGAAAAAAAACCAAACTTCACCAAAGAATGTATAGAGCTGGAAAATAAACACATGAAAAGAGGCTCAACATCATTAGTCACCAGGGAAATGCAAATCACAACCACAATGAGACACCACTAACCCACTTGAGTGGATAAAATGAAAAAGACTGACCATACCAAATGTTCGCAAGGGTGTGAAGCAATTGGAACAGTCATTCAGTGCCGGTGGGAATGGAAAATAGTATGACCACTTTGAAGAGCATTTTGTCGTTTTTTTTTTTTTAGTTAAAAATATATCTACCATATGACTCAGCCATTCCACCTCTGTTTATTTACACTCCACAAAAAAAAAAGAGAGAGAGAGAGCCTATGTTCACAATGTTCATAATTGCTTTATTTGAAATTATCAAAAATGGAAAGCAGTCCAGGAGAATCCCAGAGAATGAACAGATTAACAACTTTTGACATATCCGTACAATAGAATGATACTCACCAATGAAGGAAAGGAACAATTGATGTACACAAAAGCATGATTGAATCTCAAAATAATTATGCTAAGTAAGAAAAAAGGCAATAAAAAGTAGATACTATGATTCTAGTTGTATAAAATCATAGAAAGTACAGGTAATCTACAGTAAGAGAAAGCAGATTGGCGGTGGCATTTTGGGTGGAGGGAGTTAGACAGCTGGAAGGACTACAAAGTGACAGAAGGAAATGTAGAGGGTGATGTATACATGTTCATTATCTTAATTGTGATGACAGCTCCAGAGATGTATAAATATGTCTAAACCGTTCAAGTGTACACTTCAATTATATAAGGTTTATTAAGTGGCAATTACACTTTGATAAAGTTGTCACCAATAGAAAGAAAAAAAGAGCCCTTATCTTCCAGAGATAGACATTGAATGTTTTACAAACAAAGTTATCTAAGTACTGAAATTTGTTTCAAGATAATATAGGAAGGGGTGTAAAGTAGGTGGTAGATACAGGGTGACATAGGAGATGGACCACCAAATGATGCAGGCTGAGGATGGGCTCGCTCGCATGTGTTTGAAACACCGCATTCAAAAAACTGCCGGCTAGAAAATATGACTTTTACCAGAATGCAGGACAGCTTTCTTTGGCTTTGTTTCTTTCTTTAGTCAGAAAACTCATTAGCTTTTATTTAGTTTAATAAAAATGTGTAGGGGTGACACGGTCCAAATGAATTGGTTAAAATTGATGTGAAACAATTAATAATTAATCAAGGCAGGTCTTTAGGCATGCTGGATTTTGTCAAAGAAGACAAAATCTTTGGGGAGAGGATCTTCAATGAGAGGGGACGACATTGCTGAGAGGCCACCCTTTTATAGCAGTTTACAGATTGATAGAATGCATGTGCATGGCGGTGTGAAATAATGGAGAAATATGGATAGAGAACTGTGGAGGCTTCCTCGGTACCTAGCTCCTGGGTACCTAACTCCTACCTTCTCCCTAGGAGAAGCATCATATCCCAACCCCACGCTCCTGCAGGACCAGCCTTGCGGCCCAGAGTGGAGGGAAAATTCCAAGCCTGCTAATAATTAGGACAGTGCTCCTCTAATAAAAGGACTTGTCCATGAAACCTTCTGGACCGCCTGGTGAGCTCCCACGTTAAATTCTCAGAGGCTTTTACTATCTGTGAGGGTTTGAGAACTTGTAACTAAGTAGAAGCATCCGGAAGGGCTTTGGGCTGTTTGATGGGTATCCAGGGTAGGGAGTGGAGACCGAGGCACACTACTGCCTGAGAGTCTGTGACAGCAGCTGAAGAAAGCGGGTCAGAAAAGGTATCCTGGTCTCTTGACTCTACTCAAACCCACGCAAGTTTGCTTATCCGGACTAGGCATATTGTTAAGGTTATCTGACATGTGTTGATATAATTTAAGTTTTAATTTTATTTATGTTGTTTAGTCTCTGAGTCATGTCCGACTCTGTGCAACCCCATGGACTGTAGCCCTCCAGGCTTCTTTGTCCATGAGATTTCCCAGGCGAGAATACTGGAGTGGGTTGCCATTTCCTACTCCAGGGGATCTTCCAAACCCAGGGATCGAAACAGCGTCTCCTACAGTTCTCTTACATTGCAGGCAGATTCTTTACCGCTGAACCACTGGAGAAGCCCCTGGATTTGCCATATGTCCAAGCAGTTCCACTCTTGCATATATAAGAGAACTGAAAACTTATCTACACAAACTCTGGTGAATGGATATTCATAGCATATTCTTTATGATAATGTCCATCAACTGGTACATGAATAAACACAATAATGGGATTCAACATTCAACTATAGAAAGGAATGAAGTATTAATGCCCACTAAAGTATGGAAGAACTTTGAAAGCACATTGCTGAGTGAAAGAAACTGGTTTCAAAAGTCCATATAATTTATGGTTCCGTGTATATGATATGCCTAGATAGACAAAACCACAGAGACAGAAAGGAGATAAATGGTTGTCCGGAGTTGAAGGAGACAGAGATGCAGAATAGCTGCTGATGGGACTGGGTTGGTTTGGGGAGCTATGCAAATGTTCCAGAATGAGATAGTGGTGCTGGTTACATGCATGTGTGTGTTAGTCGCTCAGTCATGTCTGAATCTTTGTGACCCCAAGGACTGTAGCTTGTCAGGTTCTTTTGTCCATGGGATTCTCCAGGCAAGAATACTAGCATGGATAACCATACCTTCCTCCAGGGGCTCTTCCCAACCCAGGTATCAAACCCAGGTCTCCCACATTGTGGGCAAATTCTTTACCATCTGAGCCATAGAGAAGCCCTGGCTGCATAGCCTTGTGAGTATACTCAAAGTCACTGAGCAGCACGTGTTAATGGGGTTAATTTTATGATATGGAAGATGTAAGTGACAGTCGCTCAGTCGTGTCCAACTCTTTGCAACCTCATGGACTATAGAGTCCAAGGAATTCTCCAGGCCAGAATACTGGAGTGGGTAGCCTTTCCCTTCTCCAAGGGATCTTCCCAACCCAGGGATCAAACCCAGGTCTTACGCATTGCAGGTGGGTACTTTACCAGACGAGCCACAAGGGAAGCCCAAGAATACTGGAGTGGGTAGCCTATCCCTTCTCCAAGGGATCTTCCCAACCTAAGAACTGCATTGCAGGTGGATTCTTTACCAACTGAGCTATCAGGGAAGCCCGTGATATGTAAACTATATCTCAATTTTCTACAAAGGGAATGTGATCTAATGATTCAAATTTCAAGACACAAAAGAGTCAGCAATGACAAGTCTCCCTTCTTCCTCTGGGAGCAGCTACCTATTGCCCCTGCAACCCTTAGGATCCATGTTGATCAAGGAATCAGTTTTCTATTGTTCGTGATGTTGTCTTAGGCACAACTTTTTTTTATTATACTCACTGCTCTCCAGTTTGCTTTGTCCTTGGTTACAACCTACTAGTCCCTTGTGTGTTTTTTTAAAATTTTCATTGCAGTATAGTTGCTTTATAGTGTTGTGTTAGTTTCTGCTGTGCAACAAAATGAATCAGCTGTATGTATACATATATCTCCTCTCTCTGAGCCTCCCTCCTACTCCCCAATCCTGCTCCTCTAGGTCATCAAAGAGCACCTAGCTGAACTCCTTGTGCTATACAACAGCTTCGCACTGGCTAGCTACTTAATACGAGTGTGTGCTAAGTCGCTTCAGTCATGTCCAACTCTGTGAGACCCTATGGACTGTAGCCTGTTAGGGTCCTCTGCCCATGGAATTCTCCAGATGAGAATACTGGAGTGGGCTTCCATGCCATCCTTCAGGGGACATTCCTGACCCAAGGATCGAGCCTGCATCTCTTACGTCTATTGCAATGTCAGGCAGGTTCTTTACCACTAGCGCCACCTGGGAAGCCCATTCAATATATGGTAGTGTATATATGGGGCTTCCCTGGTGGCTCAGATGGTAAAGAATCCGCCTGCAACGCCAGAGACCTGGGTTCGCAAACCAGCACAGCACACAGTGTATATGTCAATGCCAACTCTCCCTGTTTGCCCTGCTCTCTCCTTCCCTTATATTAGACGTACTGGGACAATCTGCTGCAGGTGACTATGTCCTGCAGAGTAACATGAGATAGCCATCTATAATAATGGTGACGATTATATCGTATCACAAGCATTAGTATAGGTCATTATCAAGCCCAGACCAGATTGTGAGTGAAGTCGCTCAGTCGTGTCCGACTCTTTGCGACCCCATGCACTGTAGCCTACCAGGCTCTTCTGTTCATGGGATTTTCCAGGCAATAGTACTGGAGTGGATTACCATTTCCTTCTCCAGCAGATCTTCCCGACCCAGGGATCGAACCTGGGTCTCCCGCATTGTAGACAGACACTTTACCGCCTGAGTCACCAGGGAAGTGCCTCAGACCAGATTAAGGAGACTGAATTAAATTTGGTCTCATCTGGGCTGATTGAATCTAGGTCTTGGCCAGGACACCCCGGGGGCTTGCCTGGGATTTTGTTTTCAGCAGAGTTTGAGGTTATATGATTTTTGGTGACAATGTGCACAATCAAATGAGTCTTTACTCTTCAGAACATTTTTGTTCCTGAAGGCTTACAAGGGAACTGCCAAATTGAGTTAAATGAATCAAGAGACCAACCCGCCTTGGGCCATAGTAAGCAAAGACCAAACATGCAACTGAGAGCCACCTTCAGCTGGTTACTTACAGTTACCCGGCCTAGATGCCCACAGACCTCTCACACTAGGAGAGGTGGAACAGCAGGGACCATCACAAAGCTCCCCACTCACTCTCCCAGGGATCAGATTGCTAATATTGTGCTGGGTCCCTTAACATCTTTAAGGATTGAGGCCTTGGACTTCCCTGGTGGCCCAGTGGTAAAGAGTTCGCCTGCTAACATAGAGGACACAGTTTCGATTCCTGGCGGGGGGACTAAGATCCCACGTGCTGCAGGGCAANACCCCAAGGACTGTAGCTTGTCAGGTTCTTTTGTCCATGGGATTCTCCAGGCAAGAATACTAGCATGGATAACCATACCTTCCTCCAGGGGCTCTTCCCAACCCAGGTATCAAACCCAGGTCTCCCACATTGTGGGCAAATTCTTTACCATCTGAGCCATAGAGAAGCCCTGGCTGCATAGCCTTGTGAGTATACTCAAAGTCACTGAGCAGCACGTGTTAATGGGGTTAATTTTATGATATGGAAGATGTAAGTGACAGTCGCTCAGTCGTGTCCAACTCTTTGCAACCTCATGGACTATAGAGTCCAAGGAATTCTCCAGGCCAGAATACTGGAGTGGGTAGCCTTTCCCTTCTCCAAGGGATCTTCCCAACCCAGGGATCAAACCCAGGTCTTACGCATTGCAGGTGGGTACTTTACCAGACGAGCCACAAGGGAAGCCCAAGAATACTGGAGTGGGTAGCCTATCCCTTCTCCAGGGGATCTTCCCAACCTAAGAACTGCATTGCAGGTGGATTCTTTACCAACTGAGCTATCAGGGAAGCCCGTGATATGTAAACTATATCTCAATTTTCTACAAAGGGAATGTGATCTAATGATTCAAATTTCAAGACACAAAAGAGTCAGCAATGACAAGTCTCCCTTCTTCCTCTGGGAGCAGCTACCTATTGCCCCTGCAACCCTTAGGATCCATGTTGATCAAGGAATCAGTTTTCTATTGTTCGTGATGTTGTCTTAGGCACAACTTTTTTTTATTATACTCACTGCTCTCCAGTTTGCTTTGTCCTTGGTTACAACCTACTAGTCCCTTGTGTGTTTTTTTAAAATTTTCATTGCAGTATAGTTGCTTTATAGTGTTGTGTTAGTTTCTGCTGTGCAACAAAATGAATCAGCTGTATGTATACATATATCTCCTCTCTCTGAGCCTCCCTCCTACTCCCCAATCCTGCTCCTCTAGGTCATCAAAGAGCACCTAGCTGAACTCCTTGTGCTATACAACAGCTTCGCACTGGCTAGCTACTTAATACGAGTGTGTGCTAAGTCGCTTCAGTCATGTCCAACTCTGTGAGACCCTATGGACTGTAGCCTGTTAGGGTCCTCTGCCCATGGAATTCTCCAGATGAGAATACTGGAGTGGGCTTCCATGCCATCCTTCAGGGGACATTCCTGACCCAAGGATCGAGCCTGCATCTCTTACGTCTATTGCAATGTCAGGCAGGTTCTTTACCACTAGCGCCACCTGGGAAGCCCATTCAATATATGGTAGTGTATATATGGGGCTTCCCTGGTGGCTCAGATGGTAAAGAATCCGCCTGCAACGCCAGAGACCTGGGTTCGCAAACCAGCACAGCACACAGTGTATATGTCAATGCCAACTCTCCCTGTTTGCCCTGCTCTCTCCTTCCCTTATATTAGACGTACTGGGACAATCTGCTGCAGGTGACTATGTCCTGCAGAGTAACATGAGATAGCCATCTATAATAATGGTGACGATTATATCGTATCACAAGCATCAGTATAGGTCATTATCAAGCCCAGACCAGATTGTGAGTGAAGTCGCTCAGTCGTGTCCGACTCTTTGCGACCCCATGGACTGTAGCCTACCAGGCTCTTCTGTTCATGGGATTTTCCAGGCAATAGTACTGGAGTGGATTACCATTTCCTTCTCCAGCAGATCTTCCCGACCCAGGGATCGAACCTGGGTCTCCCGCATTGTAGACAGACACTTTACCGCCTGAGTCACCAGGGAAGTGCCTCAGACCAGATTAAGGAGACTGAATTAAATTTGGTCTCATCTGGGCTGATTGAATCTAGGTCTTGGCCAGGACACCCCGGGGGCTTGCCTGGGATTTTGTTTTCAGCAGAGTTTGAGGTTATATGATTTTTGGTGACAATGTGCACAATCAAATGAGTCTTTACTCTTCAGAACATTTTTGTTCCTGAAGGCTTACAAGGGAACTGCCAAATTGAGTTAAATGAATCAAGAGACCAACCCGCCTTGGGCCATAGTAAGCAAAGACCAAACATGCAACTGAGAGCCACCTTCAGCTGGTTACTTACAGTTACCCGGCCTAGATGCCCACAGACCTCTCACACTAGGAGCGGTGGAACAGCAGGGACCATCACAAAGCTCCCCACTCACTCTCCCAGGGATCAGATTGCTAATATTGTGCTGGGTCCCTTAACATCTTTAAGGATTGAGGCCTTGGACTTCCCTGGTGGCCCAGTGGTAAAGAGTTCGCCTGCTAACATAGAGGACACAGTTTCGATTCCTGGCGGGGGGACTAAGATCCCACGTGCTGCAGGGCAACTAAATGCACCACAGCTACTGAGCTCAAGCATTATAATGACCGAAACTCATTCACCCTAGAGCCCATGCCCCACAACAGGAGAAGCCACATCAATGAGAAGCCCCTGCACCGCGACTAGAGAATAGCCCTGCTTGCTGCAGCTAGAGAAGGTCTGTGAGCAGTGATGAAGACCTAGCACAACCAAAACTAAATAAATAAATTGATCGAATTTTAAAAAAGAATTGAGGGGACTTCCCTGGCAGTCCAGTGGTCAAGGCTTTGCCTTCTAATGCAAGGGGTACAGGTTCATTCCCTAGTCAGGGGCCTTGAGGCCAAAAATACTCAAAATGTTGTAACAAATTCAATAAAGACCTCAATTTTTTTTTTTAATGTNAAGAAACCAGCAACTCAGCAGCTGCGAGAAATGCCCACTTGAGGATAGAGAGTCGTGGTGGTGTGAACGTGGCTTATTGGCGAGTGATTCTCAGAACTCTTGGAGAAGGAAATGGCAACCCACTCCAGTATTCTTGCCTGGAGAATTCTATGGACAGAGGAGCCTGGTGGGCTACAGTCTGTGAGCCCACAAAGAGTTGGACATGGCTGAGCAACTAACTAACTCTCAGAATTCTAGAATTCTTACCCATTAAGTGGGCATAATTATATTATCTAACTCACAAGATCACTGCAATAATATTTGTAAAGGTGAGTCCTTTGCTTGACACAAAATGTTTTTTGTTGTTTAGGTGTTAAGTCATGTCTGACTCTTTTGAGAGTTGTAACCCACCAGGCTCCTTTGTCCATGGGATTTCCCAGTCAAGAATATGGGAGTGGGTTGCCATTTGCTTCTTTATGACAAAATGAGCATGCGGTAAATGGTGGTAGGGGTGAAGGTGATGTTTCTTGGAAGATTTTATGAAACTCCTTGTAGGGCAGACTCAATCTGTTGGGCAGGTGTTTTGAGCTCATGTAGGTGGTGGGCTGCAGTCCATGGGGGTCGCAAAGAGTCAGAAACGACTGAGCGACATCACTTTCACTTTTTACTTTCATGCATTGGAGAAGGAAATGGCAACCCACTCCAGTGTTCTTGCCTGAAGNTGCACTTCTTTTTCTTGTGGTGGTCTTGGAAAGGGGCCACATTCCTTAAGCCCTAGTGGCTGAACTGGTCCTTGTGCATTAATGATGTAAGGTAAGTGGACACTGATGCCTGAAGAATCAACTGGAACATAAGAAGTTTAGGGACGAGTTTCCAGGGATAAGAAGTGCTGGTGGGGTCTGATTGTCAGGTTTATGGTCCCAGATGAGAAGCATTATTGAGACCTACTGTGTGCTGAGCATCATCCACTTGTTTCCATGTTGGAAATGCAGAATTCTTTCTGTCTCTTATACACATCTTGGGTTGAGGATGGGAATTCCAGGAGGAGGAGCATCAAGGATGAAGTCTCAAAAGACAAAGAACTTTGGGAAAGAAATTTATTCATTAGGGAATTTGGGGGGTTTTGAAGTCTGCCCCTTCCTTGAGTTAGTTCCTCAACCTCATCTGTCAAGTCTATGCATGTCACTAAAAGTTTTGAAGAAGTGGACTCTTTGGTTATCTTGAAGAAAGGTTGAGTTCTGAGTTCAGTTAAGCAGGTGATGAACCAGGCTGACCCACGGACACAAGATCCAGAAGCTAAGGAACTACTGACACTTGGGGTATATTGCTACAGCTATGATCATGGTGAATCTAGAAGACGGATCAATGGTTGAGGCCAGGAGATGCAGATGTGGCTAAGAGCATGGCTGGGGAGGTGGGAGAAGGAAGAAACCTAGGGAGTGTGTGTTCTTTGGACAAATCCCCAAAAGGAATCCAGGAAGAAGAAAGATGGTTTAAACCTCAGAGGAAGGAAGAGGAACATGGGGGTCCAAGTTACACCAGGATGGAGGTCAGGAGCCAAACAGCAAACAGACAGCTCCTCCCCCTGTGGTGGAGGTGACTGTGTCTGAGAATCTTGGTCTTCGGCTGTAACTGAGCAGGATCCTATGAGGCCTTCTAGAGCAGCCACTTCCTCCATATCTTCTACTTTAGCTCCTCTCTGAAGGACCTAGAAACTATCTGATACACATTTCCTGAGTTGTTTTATGATGCTAACACCATCACCCAAGGGAAGAAATTAACTCCTTGATAAACGTGAGCACTAGCCTCCAGACTTACTGGCACCTAAGGATTGAAAATGCTCACTCCCGTTACCTGGCCCTATTATCTCGCCATCAACCAATCAGAGTTGTGCAGGAGCCATCACACACCCTGGGACGCCCCTCCCTCACCTGGCCTTTAAACATGCTTTGCTGAGGGGACTTCCTTGGCGGTCCAGTGGTTAAGACTTCACCTTCAAACACAGGAAATGTGGGTATGCGGGTTTGATCCCTGGTGGGGGAGCTAAGAAACCACATGCCTCTCAGCCAAAAAACCAAAGCCAAAACATAAAACAGAAGCAAAATTGTAACAAATTCAATAAAGACTTTAGAAAATTATTTATTTAAAAAATAAAGACTGAAAAATCCCTTTGCTGAAATCCATCAGGGAGTTTGGGCTTGTTGAGCACTGGCTGCGGTTCGTACCCAGCAACAAACGCTGCACTTCCCGTCACTGCAACCTGGTGTCAGTAACTTGCTTTTACTGCGCGTGGGTGAGCCGACCCAAGTTTAGCTCAGTAACAGGGTGAGGAGTGGACAACCTTGGACTTGCGTCAGAAGACACCACATGCATAAACTGCACTTCTTTTTCTTGTGGTGGTCTTGGAAAGGGGCCACATTCCTTAAGCCCTAGTGGCTGAACTGGTCCTTGTGCATTAATGATGTAAGGTAAGTGGACACTGATGCCTGAAGAATCAACTGGAACATAAGAAGTTTAGGGACGAGTTTCCAGGGATAAGAAGTGCTGGTGGGGTCTGATTGTCAGGTTTATGGTCCCAGATGAGAAGCATTATTGAGACCTACTGTGTGCTGAGCATCATCCACTTGTTTCCATGTTGGAAATGCAGAATTCTTTCAACCCAATTAACAAATATTTCTAAGTGCTGACTAGGGCTTCCCTCATAGCTCAGTTGGTAAAGAATCTGCCTGCAATGCAGGAGACCTGAAGTTGATTTCTTGGTCGGGAAGATCCCCTGGAGAAGGCAATGGCAACCCACTCCAGTATTCTTGCCTGGAGAATCCCATGAACAGAAGAGCCTGGTGGGCTACAGTTCATGGGTCACAAAGAGTCGGACATGACTGAGTGACTATACCACCACCATATAGTTGTAGGTCCCACATACAGAAAATGGTCTAAGATGCCTGGGATATGACCTTTCTCCTTCTTTTTACCTCCTTGTATTAAAGTTTATTTATAATTCCCTCACCATTAATATAGAGGCTTCCCAAGTGGCTCATGGGTAAAGAATCTGCCTGCCAATGCAAGAGACACAGGGTGGGGAAGATCCCCTGGAGAAGGATATGGCAACCCACTCCAGGATTCTTGCCTGGGAAATTTCACGGACAGAGGAGCCTTTTTGGCTACGGTCCACAGGGTCACAGAGAGTTGGACAGGGCAAGTAACTAAGCATGCACACAACATTAATTTTACCAAAGAGGCACTTGGTTTAGCCAAAAACAACACAAAACTGCATATACTCTTGTCAGTCTGAGACTGGAAAGCCAAACGTGACCTTCTATTATGATTTATTATACTTCCCCATCCCAGCCCCACTGGCCCATGAAGAGAATCTGGTTGGTAGCTGTTTTTTCTCAGCAGTACCCTGACCACAATCTGAACTATATCCAATAACGTTGGTAAGATGATTTTAAATTACATTGTCTTTAACTTTGTTTTATCAAGGAGGCTGTGAAATCTCTGACCCTGGTCTTGTCTTTTCATTTGAAAAGAGCCAATTGTCCTCTTTGTAAAAAACCTCAAATTCTTACTGGACCCATGGATGGAATTTAAAGCAATAGTGTTAAAGAACCTGCCTGCCGGGGCAGGAGGTATAAGAGACTTGGGTTCGATCCCTGGGTCATAAATGCCTTTTTATCAGATTGCAGAAGTTCTCTTCTATTTCTTATTTTCTAAGAGTTTTTATTATGAATGAGTGCTGAATGCTTTTTTGCACCCATTGAAATAATTATATAATTTTCTCCATCATTCTGTTAACTGGCTAATTACACTGATCGATTTTCCTAATATTAACTCAACTTTCCATTTCTGGTATGAAGCTTTCCTAAGTATTATACTTTTAACACATGACTAGTTCAAGTTGCTACTATCTCATTTAAATTTTTTGTAGCTGTGTCTCTTTTACTTTTTTTTCTAATGCCTTTGTCAAGTTTTATACTAGAATTATGCTGACCTCATAAAATCAGTTTTGCCTCCTTTGTTCTCTGAAAGTTTGTGAAAAGTTTGCACTATTTCTCTCTTAAATGTTAGAACTAATGAAACTATCTTAAGCAAAGTCGTCTTTGTGGGACACTTTTAAAATAAATTCTTTTCCCTAAATACAGGGTTATTTAGATTTCTATTTTATCATATCTGAGTTACAGTAAGTTGCATTTTTCAAAGAATCGTCCATTTCATCTAAGTTGTCAAATTTGTTGGTTGGCATGAAGGTTTTTAAATAAGATTTTCTTACCATTCTTTCAATATCCATAGCATTTTTGGTGTTGACCCCTCTTTTATTCTAATGTTGATAATTTTCATTCTCTCTCCTTTTTTCATTGAACTAGAGTTGATCTTTTCAGTGAACCAACTTTTGGCCTTATTAATTTTCTTTATTCTTGATTTTTATGTCATGTATTTCTGTTCTTATTATCTCTTTACTTCTACTTACTTTAGGTTCACATTTTCTTCTTTTAGACTCTCAAATTAGAACATGAAGTCATTGGTTTTGACCTTTGTTCTTGTCTGATGTACATATGTAAAACTATGGGCTTCCCATTATGGCACTAGTGGTAAAGAATCCGCCTGCCAATGCAGGAGACCAAAGCGACCACGCTTAATCCCTGGGTCGGGAAGATTCCCTTGGAGTAGGAAATGGCACCCCACTCCAGCATTCTTGCCTGGAAAATCCCATGAGCAGAAGAGCCTGGAGGGTTGCAGTCCATAGGGCCACAAAGAGTTGGATACAACCAAGCCACTGAGCACACACATACTCACACACATAAGACTATAAATTTCCCTCTAAATTTTGCTTTAACTATAGTTCATGAATATTACTATGTTATATTTTTATTATTATCTTGTTCAAAATTTTCCTAATTTTTCTTTGGGGTTATTTAGAAGTACGTAATCTGATTTCCAAATATCTAGGGCCATCCTAGATTTCTTATTATCGATTTCTAATTTGATCCTATTGTGGACAGAGAAAATGCTCTGTAGGATTTCAGTCTTATTCTGTTTATCAAGACTTATTTTGTGGCCTAACATATGGCCACATCTCTTGACAAAGTTCTACATGTATCTGGAAAGAATGTGCATTCTTCAGATGCTGGGCATAGAGTTCTATAATTATTAATGGGTCAAGGTGGTGATGCTTTTGAACAGATTGTTTGTCTTCACTGATTTTAGGCTTAGTTTTTCTATCAGTGACTGAGGAGAGGTTAACATTTCCAACTATGGTGGTGGTATTTTCTACTTCTCTTTTCAACTCTGCCATTTTTGCTCTGGCATTTTGAAGCTCTGTTGTTAGACCCATTTATTGTTAGCATTGTAGTATCTTCCTGTAGACTCAATGCCTGTCATTAGGACATGTCTCTCTCCGTGTATGGTAGCACTCTTTACTCTGAAATGAACTTCATCTGATACTGATATCGCCACTCCAGCATTCTTATGCTTACTGTTCTCATGGTATTTCTTTTTCCATTAATTCTCTCAATGAACTTGTTTTTTTTCTATTTAAAGTCTGCCTCTTATAGAAAATGTTTCTATCCATTCTGACAATCTCTGCTTCTCATTGGACTTTTTAGTGCATCAACATTCAATGTAATTATTGATATTTTTTGGAGACAGGTCTTCCGTTTTACTATTTATTTTCTGTTTGCAGCCTTTAATTTCCACTCCTATTTTCTTTTAAAATTATTTAATAGATTTTAAAATTACTTCTTAATGTATCTATTGACTTTTTAGCTTTACTTTTTTGCATTTTTTAACCATTTACCTATAGATTACAATGTATTTCCTTTCCTTTTGCAATCTGTGAGAGTTAAGGTTGTACCACTTTACATAAACTGAAGAACCTGACAATCATATAGAGCCATTTATGCTCAATCATTCTTTACACTATAAATTTCATATGTACTACATTTACATAATTATAAATCTCACAAGACAGCATTATAAAATTTTCTTTAAATAATTATATGTGCTTTAAATAAAGAGGAAAAAAGTCTCTCTTACTTATTCTGAAATTCACCATTTCCAACAGTATCATTTCTTTTCAACCAGAAGAACATTCTTTGCTTTTTTCTTACTGTACAGTTCTCCTGATGATGCATTGTCTTAGTTATCCGATTTGTTTTTAATTTGTTTTTATTCTTGAAGGATATTTTCACTGTGTATGAAATTCTGGGTTGACAATTCACTTCTTACAGCAATTTAAGGATGTTGTTTCACTGTCTCCCGGTCTCTGTTGTTTCTTTAAATTAAAAAAAAATTTTGCCCTGGGTCTTAGTTGCTGCACTTGGGATCTTTAGTTGCAGCATGCAAACTCTTAGTTGCATCATGTGGGATCTAGTTCCCTGACCAGGGATTGAACCTAGCCCCCTGCAATGGGAGCATGGAGTCTTAGTCACTAGACTCTGGTGTTTCTGATAAGAAGTTAGCAGGAACTGTAAGAGAAGGTTGGTTTTGTTGCCCACAGGAAGTCGTGTCTACATACATATATGAATTCACACACCAGAAAGAATCTATTCTCTTTGCTGACAATGATGCGCAGCATTTAAAACTCTATAGTCAGACTCAGTTCTCAAAAATTTAGACCTAACTTAACTCTGGCCCAGTAAAGATTTTAGTTGGAAATTAAAGTTTTAGCCTAGGAGCTATTTTCCAAAGATCTTTAAGGCTTATCAGCGATAACAATGATAACAATAATGGTGAGCACAATAGTAGCGTCATCACCAACAGCTGCTCCAACCTAAGATCCCATAGTATGTGATCAGAGGTTCTCTCCATCATCTCAACAACTCCTTCTGCAGATGAAGAAACAGACTTATCAGTGAAGTAAGTCCCAAAGAGAAAAGCAAATATCGTAAATTAATGCATACATGTGGAATCTAGAAGAACGGTATAGATGAGCATATTTGCAAAGCAGAAATAGAGACAGAGAACAAACATGGATACCAAGGGGGGAAGTGGGGTGGACTGAGTTGAGAGAGTAATATTGACATATATACACTACTGTCTAAGCTTCCAGGGTGGCTCAGATGGTACAGAATCTGCATGCAGTTCAGGAGACTCAGGTTCGAACCCTGGGTCAGGAAGATTCCCTGGAGAAGGGAATAACTACCCACTCCAGTATTCTTGCCTGGAGAATTCCATGGACAGAGAAGCCCGGTAGGGTATAATCCATGGGGTTGCAAGAGTAGAACACGACTGAGCGATGACACTTTCACTTCCTTCACTCTCACCGTGTGTAAGATGGATAACTAATGAAAACCCGCCTGATAGCACAGGAACTATACTCAGTGCTTCATGGTGACCTAAATGGGAAGGAAATCCAAAAAAGAGGGGACATATGTGTACATGTGACTGACTCACTTTGCTATACAGCAAGAAACTAACACAACATTGTAAAGCGACTACTTTAGTTGTTTGTCGCTAAGTCGTGTCTGACTCTTTTGTGACGCCATGGACTGTAGCCCGCTAGGCTCCCCCGTCCATGGCGTTCTCCAGGCAGGAACACTGGAGTGGGCTGCCATTTCCTCCTCCAGGGAATCTTCCTGGACCAGGGACTGCACCTGTGTCCCCTGCATTTCAGGCGGAGTCTTTACCACTGAGCTACCAGGGAAGCCCCCAAATCCTCGAATTACAGAAAGAAGAAGAAGCAGACTCAGTGAGCATATGATCTCTGCTCACGACTAATGGAGGCAGGATTCAGTCAGTGTGACCCGAGAGCCCCCCACTCCCCACCTTTTTTCCACTGTACCACAGTACTGGCCCCCTGGGCTGGGATGTTACCTCAGACTAAAACCGCACGATGACAGCCATTTCCTCCAATGGGCCTGAAAATATTGTTTTTTTTTCTTTATTTCTCCATCTCACAAGGGACTTGTCTCATGACTCAGAGGTCCTGTGCTGTAGCCCTGAGAGTGGATTTCCACCTGCAGGTGTCCTGGGCAGAGGACTTGAACGAGCTCCTTTCTCTCTAAACCCCAGATCTCAGCTGCTGGGTGAAAACTCCACCCTGAGACCCCAGCTACAGCCCTGGGGGAAAGGGGAGAAAATGGCAGGGAGTAAGTTGGAAAGTGAAATAGCTGGCTTGCATGCGTGCTAAGTCACTCAGTCGTGTCTGACTCTTTGTGATCCCATGGACTGTAGTCTGCCAGACTCCTCTGTCCATGGAACTCTCCAAGCAAGAATACTGAAGTGGGTTGCTATGCCCTCTTCCAGGAAATCTTACTGACACAGGGATGGAACCCATGTCTCTTGTGTCTTCTTCATTGATGGGTGGGTTCTTTATCACTAGAGTCAGCTGGAAAGCCCCTAGAGCTGACTCAAAACTCAACATTCAAAAAACTAAGATCATGGCNGAATCTGCATGCAGTTCAGGAGACTCAGGTTCGATCCCTGGGTCAGGAAGATTCCCTGGAGAAGGGAATAACTACCCACTCCAGTATTCTTGCCTGGAGAATTCCATGGACAGAGAAGCCCGGTAGGGTATAATCCATGGGGTTGCAAGAGTAGAACACGACTGAGCGATGACACTTTCACTTCCTTCACTCTCACCGTGTGTAAGATGGATAACTAATGAAAACCCGCCTGATAGCACAGGAACTATACTCAGTGCTTCATGGTGACCTAAATGGGAAGGAAATCCAAAAAAGAGGGGACATATGTGTACATGTGACTGACTCACTTTGCTATACAGCAAGAAACTAACACAACATTGTAAAGCGACTACTTTAGTTGTTTGTCGCTAAGTCGTGTCTGACTCTTTTGTGACGCCATGGACTGTAGCCCGCTAGGCTCCCCCGTCCATGGCGTTCTCCAGGCAGGAACACTGGAGTGGGCTGCCATTTCCTCCTCCAGGGAATCTTCCTGGACCAGGGACTGCACCTGTGTCCCCTGCATTTCAGGCGGAGTCTTTACCACTGAGCTACCAGGGAAGCCCCCAAATCCTCGAATTACAGAAAGAAGAAGAAGCAGACTCAGTGAGCATATGATCTCTGCTCACGACTAATGGAGGCAGGATTCAGTCAGTGTGACCCGAGAGCCCCCCACTCCCCACCTTTTTTCCACTGTACCACAGTACTGGCCCCCTGGGCTGGGATGTTACCTCAGACTAAAACCGCACGATGACAGCCATTTCCTCCAATGGGCCTGAAAATATTGTTTTTTTTTCTTTATTTCTCCATCTCACAAGGGACTTGTCTCATGACTCAGAGGTCCTGTGCTGTAGCCCTGAGAGTGGATTTCCACCTGCAGGTGTCCTGGGCAGAGGACTTGAACGAGCTCCTTTCTCTCTAAACCCCAGATCTCAGCTGCTGGGTGAAAACTCCACTCTGAGACCCCAGCTACAGCCCTGGGGGAAAGGGGAGAAAATGGCAGGGAGTAAGTTGGAAAGTGAAATAGCTGGCTTGCATGCGTGCTAAGTCACTCAGTCGTGTCTGACTCTTTGTGATCCCATGGACTGTAGTCTGCCAGACTCCTCTGTCCATGGAACTCTCCAAGCAAGAATACTGAAGTGGGTTGCTATGCCCTCTTCCAGGAAATCTTACTGACACAGGGATGGAACCCATGTCTCTTGTGTCTTCTTCATTGATGGGTGGGTTCTTTATCACTAGAGTCAGCTGGAAAGCCCCTAGAGCTGACTCAAAACTCAACATTCAAAAAACTAAGATCATGGCATCTGGTCCCATCACTTCATGGCAAATAGAAGGGGGAAAAAGTGGAAGCAGTGACAGATTTTATTTTCTTGGGCTCCAAAATCACTGTGGACAGTGACCACAGCCATGAAATCAAAAGATGCTTGTTCCTCCAAAGGAAAGCTATGACAAACTAAGACAGTATATTAAAAAAACAAAGACACCAGCTTGCCCATAAAGGTCCATCTAGTCACAGCTATGGTTTTCCAGTGGTCATGTACAGATGGGAGAGAGCTGGACCATAAAGAAGGCTGAGCACCAAAGAATTGATGCTTTCAAACCGTGGTGCTGGAGAAGACTGAGCACAAAAGAATTGATGCTTTCAAACCGTGGTGCTGGAGAAGACTCCTGAGAGTCCCTGGGACAGCAAGATCAAACCAGTCAGTCCTAAAAGAAATCAACCCTGAATATTCACTGGAAGGACTGTTGCTGAAGCTAAAGCTCCAATACTTCGGCCACCTGATGCAAAGAGCCGGTTAATTGAAAAAGACCCTGATACAGGGAAAGATTAAAGGCAAAAGGAGAAGAGGGTGGCAGAGGATGAGATAATTGGATGGTATCACCAACTCAATGGATGTGAATTTGAGCAAATTCAGGAGAGAGTGAAGGTCAGAAGAGCCTGGCATGAGGTCACAGAGGTGAACACAGCTTAGTGACTGAACAATAAGTTGGGCTAAGCTTTGAGCTTTAGATGTGAAAGGTAGTTAGTTTACATGGCTGGAGAGACGACTTCAGGGTCCTAGAGGCTGGTCAGAAACCCTGATTGTGCTGGAAACATCTGAGCTGCAGTCCCCTCAGATATGATTGAGACAGGAGCCTTGGTAAACATGTCCCTGAAGAGCTTGCTCATTTCTTGGAAAAGGGATTTCCAGAGAGTTCTCAGAGCACATAAATAGCAAGGCCACACAGACAAAGGTAACCATTCAAGGAATAGAGAAGTATGTTCTCAAAAATTACACTCCAAGCCAGAGCTGTGGTTCAGAAAGGGGGTTTTATACTGTAGCTGTTGTTGCTTCATCGGCCTCAGAAAAGATGCGCTGGGCTGCTGTCAACAGTCTCCAGACAGTGAGAAGGGGTGCGCCTCACGGCGGCACGCAGAGACACAGATACAAAGGGCCCATCCCGGTCAGTCTTGGGGTGCCCTTAACGGAGCCCTGGGTTGAGTGAAGAGCATTTCTGTTTAGAAGCAAGCATCCGGGAGATGTTTCTATGTCACCAGTCATGACTTGTAATGCAGTTTTCTGCCCCCTGCCTTCCAGCTGGGATTGCCATGCATGTTTGATGAACCAGGAATCTAAGTCTTGAGATGAACTCTCTCAACTCTGAGCACGTTAACACCCAAAGTGAGAGGGAGCGCCAACGTGGCCAGGGGCACTTGGAGGTGAAACCCTCAGATCCTCTCAGATCCCGTTGCCTTGTTGGAGTCCTAGGTTAATTTCTGCACTTCATCAACATCTACACCAGGCTACCCTCCACTACACGCCATATTCTGGGCCATGCCCAGCTTACAACCTGCTTATTTCCACTAATTGCTAATGGGAGCCAAAGTCAGAAGAGCAAAGAACCAGTAGAGTTCCTGGAATGTGTCATAGTCAAACTTCACCTCTCCAATGGGCTCCTTCCCAGGTTGCCATTCCTACTGTCTGGGAAGTCAGATCTCAGAGAAGAGAGAGGCGTGATCAGAGCTGACCCTCCCTCTGCTCTGTGGGCAGCCACTGAACCAGAAAATGTGCCTCCAGGGAAAGTCTCATCTGGGGAATGAAGAGGCTAAGATTCTTTATTTTGAAAACAGAGAACAATTCTTCCTCACGCTCCTCTTCCTTCCAACCAGAGTATCGGCCCCTCTTTGCCAAATATGAAGCGTTAGTGAAATCTGAGAAGCATCTGGGTGATGATGAAAACCAGCTGGAGAACAGACTCTCGTCTATGCACTATGAGTGTCTGAATGATGGAGGCAGCTACTCCATAGGGCAGAGACCAAGCCCTGCCTTCACCCATTGAACACCCTCCATGCATGGGAGCTCGAAGCTCCCGATGGATGGAGGAAGCCAGAGAGGAAGGAGTGAGAAGAGGAAAGGAAAGAAACAACATGGACTTGCTATTCCCTATTGTCGAACTATGGAGAGAACCAGCCTGCCTGCCTTCTACCACCTTCAACCACACACACACACACACACACCCTGCACCCTGGCCCCGTGGTCCCTGTTTGGAATCTGAAAGCCCGCCTGCATCAGGTAGTGCTGAACTGGTCACCAAGTCATCTGAATATATAACACAGCAAGGGGCACAGGAAATCTAGGGACATGATGACACCACCTCAAGGCAGGTGACGACAGGATGGGGATCCACGCTGGAGTCTGGGGCAGTGAGGCTCCGGCAAGGGCTGGACTGGGCTTCGCTGACCTTGTGTGTGGTATTCTCTTTCCCGGACAGCAGCTCATTCAAGGGATTTACAGGTTGGGTCTAATTAGATCTCTTGTTCATGTTCTAGATTGGAGGGATAGCATATGATGATTTGGTTGTTGTTTAGGGGCTAAGTGGCATCTGACTCTTTTGCAACCCCATGGACTGTAGCCCACCCGGCCCCTCTGTCCATGCGATTTCCTAGGCAAGAATACCAGAGTGGGTAGCCATTTCCTTCTCCAGGGGATCTGCCTGACCCAGGGACTGAACCTGTGTCTCCTGCATTGGCAGGCAGATTCTTTGCCACTGAGCCACCAGGGAGGCCTATGATGATTTTAAGATTAACTGTAGATAACTTTCTCAATCAGGAGTTTTCTAAGCAGTGCTTTGATCAACCTTTAAGAATGTCAAGAGAATAGTTACAAGTATCTATTTAACTGGTGAGAGAGTGACAAATTCATATTTAAAATAAGACATGAGTTTGGAAATGTTTTTTCTATCTTCTCATTCTTTACAGTGCTGATTTTTTACCGTCTGAGCCACCAGGGAAGCCCCTTAGTGACCCTGTCAGCATCTAAAACTAACCTTCTCTGAGGATGTTGGAGCCAATGGTTCTTTCCCAGATATGACTCTGTGCTTCAAACTAAACTGTTCAAAATTATTAAGCAAATTGGTGTCCTCTAATGTGAAAAGCTTTATGAGAATTTCACTGTAAAGTGACTTCCTCCTCTGCAGTGAGTTCAGAAACCCAAGCAAACTTGGTCGTAGATTTGAATATATCTCAAAAGCAACTGGGTCGTGGCTCAGTGTGTTGACAAGCTCACTGCAAAGCTGACCAGTGCCTTAACAAGTCTGGACCTGAGGGCTGGACCTCTTGAGCCTGGAAGGGCCAACAGAGGTGGGCTGAGACTCTGCGGGCCCAGGGGACAGCAGGCTGTCCAAGGGCCTGTCCAAGGGTCTCTACAGAGCAGAGACCACTAGGCTGAGGCCCAACGCAGCTCTCTTGACTCAAAGCCTCTTCCCAGGGCTTGCCCTTCCCCCTAAATATATGTGCCCCAAATTGTCACCAGATCTCAGGAAAGCACTGACTTTGTCTGGAATAAACACTAGCCCCACAGTACACCCAGTCATTATCAGATGGTCAACTCTCCTCTAGGTCTTGTGGCTTTCTTGGGGTTTTTTCGGGTGTCTCTCTCCCAAATCTTTCCCCTTTCCTTTGATTATACTCACATAAACATTCAGCTCTGTAGCCCTTATGCACTCGCAAACATCACTCAGGTTACCCATCTGGAGTGCGTGGTGGAGTCCCCTCTGCAGCTGCCTGTCAGCTGTTGTCCAAGGTCCATCCCCAGCTGCCCCCAGCAAGTCCGGCGGCTCCGCCTTCTCCTCTCTCCCCCACTCCTCTCCTGGGAAGATCTCTGCGAGGATCCTGAGGGAGGAGACCTGAGGTCTAGAAGGATGACATAATCCCTTTAAGTCTTACAAAAACAACCTTGTGGCTCCTGGCTCACTTGGCCTCTCATTTTGGTGGCCTCGCGGCACCGGGCAGCGGGCCAGGGCGCCCAGCCCCAGCGCGGAGACTTGCTGAACTCCAGGAGCACCGGCACTTCTGCAGCCCGCCCCCTCCCTGGCCCAGGACTCGGCCTGCAGAAACTTAGAGCAGGCCCCGAGGCAGGCCCTGAAACTCCCCTGTCCTCCCAAAGTCTGCAATTGCTTAATCCCACACTGCTTCGTACTGGCTTCCCCTTCCCCTCTTTGTGTGTTTTCACTGACGAGCTGACTTCATATAACTTGATGTTATACAGTGATGCAGGTGCGGCTCTAGTCCCAGCAAAGAGCAGGTCCCATAGAAGGCTGAACGCCTATTATTCTGAATCACTGGAAAGAGAAGTGAGGTATCTTGAAGACAAGATACTCAAGGGTGCTGAATTTGGGTAAACTCCGGGAGCTGGTGATGGATAAGGAGGCCTGGCGTGCTGCAGTCCGTGGGGTTGCAAAGAGTCGGACACGACTGAGCCACTGAACTGAACTGAAGAGGGAAAAAGCCCAAATATTCATAAGGAGTGGAATGGGTCAACAAATCACGGCATAGTCCCACAATGAAAAAATGTTATTCAGTTGCTAAGTCATGTCTGACTCTGCGACCCATGGACACAGCACAGCAGACTCCCCTGTCTTCCACCATCTCGCACAGTTGGCTGAAACTCATGTCCGTTGAGTCAGTGATGTCATCCAACCATTTCATCCTCTGTCATTCCCTTCACCTCCTGCCTTCAGTCTTTCCCAGCATCAGGGTCTTTTTCAGTGAGTCGGCTCTTTGCATCAGGAGACAAAGTACTGGAGCTTCAACTTCAGCATCAGTCCTTCCAGTGAATATTCAGGCTTGAGTTCCTTCAGGATTGACTGATTTGATATCCTTGCAGTCCAAGGGACTCTCAAGAGTCTTCTCCAACATCACAGTTTGAAAGCATCAATTCTTCAGTGGTCAGCCTTCTTTATGGTTCAACTGTCACATCCAGCTTTGACTAGATGGATCTTTTTTGGCAAAGTGACGTCTCTGCTTTTTAATACACTATCTATGTTTTCATAGTTTTCCTTCCAAGGAGCAGGCATCTTTTAATAATGGGATAGATTTAGGTTTAGTTCTTTTGCCTCCGTATCTCCAGTTACTCCAGCACTGTTTTTTGAAATGGTTCCTTTTGATCCATTGAATTCCCTTTCCACCTTTTGACAAAAATCAGTTGGCCAGGGCTTCCCTGGTGGTCCAGTGGTTAAAAATTCACCTTGCAATGCAGGGGACACTTGTTTGATCCCGGTACAGGAAGACCCTACATGCTGGGGAGCAGCTAAGCCTGTGCCCCACAACTACTGAGCCTGTGCTAGCCCATAAGCCACAAACTGCTGAGCACACAGGCAGCAAGTGCCGAAGCCCGGGCACACGGGGCCCGTGTTCTGTAACAAGAGAGGCTGCTACAGCGAGAAACCTGCGCCACTGGAGGAGACCCACGTGCAGCAGCGAAGACCCAGGGCAGCCAAACAAGTGTGTTTTTACAGACCAGATGGCCGTAGCTCTATAGGATTTCCTAACACTGCTCTCTTCTGCCAACACCACCTGACTCGGTCATCGTTACTATACAGTGCTCCTTAATGTTAGTTTTCTTCTTGCTTTATTCTTTTTCAGAATTGCCTTAGTTATTTTAGTTCCTTTGACTTTCCATATAAATTTGAGAATAATTGTATCTGTAGCTACAGAAAATGTTTCTGGAAATTTTATAGGAATTTTGTTAAAACTNGTTAGTTTTCTTCTTGCTTTATTCTTTTTCAGAATTGCCTTAGTTATTTTAGTTCCTTTGACTTTCCATATAAATTTGAGAATAATTATATCTGTAGCTACAGAAAATGTTTCTGGAAATTTTATAGGAATTTTGTTAAAACTGTAATATATATCAATTTAGGAAGAATTGATATCTACTATGTTGAACGTTCTAATCCATAAATGTGATATGTCCCTCCATTTATTTAGATCATCTTTGAATTCTTGGATCAACATTATATAGCTTTCAGCATACAAATCCTGTACATATTTTCCTAAACTTGCACCTATTTCTTTTTTCTTGTGTGAGTGTGTGAATATAAGTTGTAATATAATGTATTTTATTTTTTAAACATCACTGTTTTTTTTTAAGCTTTATTTATTTATTTATTTGCAACACATGCAGCATGAGGGATCTCAGTTCTCTTACCAGGGATGGAACCCATGCCCCTGCAGTGGAAATGGAGAGCAGTCTTAACCACTGGGCCACCAATATCCCTCATAAATATAGACATAAAAATTGTTCATTGCTATTTTATACACAAACAGTTGATTTTTGTTATGCTAATCCTGTGCCCTTGCTGAAATCATTTATTAGTTTTAAGAGTTTTTGGGTAAATTTCTTAGTGTTTTCTACACATATCTTTAAGAAATGTGCACATAGACAGTTTTACTTCTTCTCTTCTGATCTGCATGCCTCTTATTTCCTTGTCTTGCTTTATTGCACTGGCTAGAACTTCTAGTACTATGTTAATTAACCTTGCCTGTTAATGGTCTTGGTAGGGAAAGCATTTAGCTTCTCATGGTTAAATATGATGNGTTTTTACAGATGTTTTTATCAAGGAAATTTCTGTTTATTTCTATTCTTGAGAGTTTTTTATTAATAGTTTTTGAATGGTGTGTGTCTTACTTGCAACAGTAGAAATGATCATGTAATATTTCTTCTTTAACCACATAATAACGTGGATTACATCTAGAAATCTGAACCACTCTTCTATCTTTGGGATAAAATTCACTTGGTCATGGAGTATTATTCTTTTTTCATGCTGCTGAATTCCATTTGCTAATATTTCCTTAAGAATTTTTCTGTCTATATTAATTTGTACTTTCTTTGTCTGGTTTTAGTATCAGGGTACTAGTGATCTCATAAAATTAATTAGGATAACACTGTAAAATCAGTGTCACTTCCTTTTTAATTGTTTGATAGAATTGTCCAGTGAAACCCTTTGAGCTTCAAAATTTCCTCCTATGGAGTTTCTAAATAATGAATTGAATTTCCTTAACAATTATAAAGCTGTTTATATTATCTACTTCATGTTGTTGAGTTATGGTAGTTTGTGTTTTAAGCTTACATTTCATGTAAGTTGCCAAATATATATGTGCAGAGTTATTTATACTATTTTCTTATTAACATTTTAATGTCTACAGGACATGTAGTGATTTTTCCTGCTTCATTCCTGATATTAGTAATTTGTGTCTTCTTTCCCTATTTTGTTCAGTCTTGCTAGAGGCTTGTTTCATGAATTTTCTCTCTTTGTTTTTTTTCTTGCTTTCATTTTCATTGTTTTCTGTTCATGTATTTTTATTTTCTTCTTTTTGCTTGCTTTGGGATTATTATTGCTCTTCTTTTTATAGTTTCCTGAGGTGATAGGCTAGATTATTGATTTGAAAATGTTCCTCTTGGGACTGACCAGTGGCTAAGACTCCATGCTTCCAATATGGGGGATATGGGTTCAACCTCTAGTTGAGAAACTCAGCAAAAAATAAAAATTAAGAAAATGTTCCTCTTTTCTAATGAAAGGATTAGCAGTATAACATTTCTTCTCAGTATTGCTTTAAAAGTTCCACAAATGTTGATGCAACATATTTTCATTCAGTTCAGTGTCTATCCCTTGAAACTTCCTCTTTAACCCATGGATTATTTGGAAGTAGTTGTTTAGTTTCTAAATATTTCAGAGTTTTCTGCTGTATTTCTGTTATTGATTTCTAGTTTGAGTCCACTGTAGTCAGAGAACACACTTAATGATTTCAATTATTTTACCTTTGCTGAAGTTTGTCTTATGGCTAAAGATATGATGTTTCTTGGTATATGACCTGAGAGCACATGAGAAAAAAATGTTTATTGTACCGGTTTGGGCCTATTTTATCAATACCAGTTAGATCCTGTTGGACGATGGTAGGATTTTTTAAAATATTTATTTGCCCATGTCAAATCTTAGTTGCACATGGGCTCAGTAGTTGCCATGCATAGGCTCAGTTGCTCCATAGGATGTGGGGTTTCAGTTCCCCAACCAGGGGCTAAACCCATGTCCCTTGCATTAGAAGGTGGATTCTTAATCACTGGACCACCAGGGAAGTACTTGATGGTCTTCTCTATCCTTGCTGGTTTTCCACTGATTTTTCTATCAATTGTAGAGAGAGACAGGTACTGAAGTATCCAACTATAATGGTGACTGTATTTCTCTTTTCAGTTCTATTAGTTTTGCTTCACATATGCTTCATTCTGTATTAAAAAGCAAAGACATCACTTTACTGAAAAAGGTCTATATAGTCAAAGCTATGGTCTTTCCAGTAGTCATGTATGGATGTAAGAGTTGAACCATAAAAAAGATTGAGTGTTGAAGAATTAATGTCTTCAAAGTGTGGTGCTGGAGAAGACTCTTAAGAGTACCTTGGACAGCAAGGAGATCAAGGAGTACATCAAGTCTGTANTATGTGTGTGTGTGTTATGTGTAGAAGTGAGGAGGAGCCCTTGGAATTGAGCCTGAGAACAGCACTAAGTGGGCTTCCCAGGTGGTGGTAGTGGTAAAGAACCCACCTGCCAATGCAGGAGACCTGACGCGGACTCCATCCCTTCTGCTGCAGAAGGGAACGGCAGCCCACTCCAGTATTCTTGCCTGGAGGATTTCATGGCCAGAGGAGCCTGGTGGGCTACAGTCCCGTGGGCTCACACAGTCCGTGGAATCAGACACGACTGAAGCAACTTAGCAGGCAGGCACAGCACAGCACTAAATGGTCTCACGTCCTCAACTCTGGCAACTTCAGAGTCAGGGGCTGACTCGGCCAATGCCATGGCCTCCCCAGATGAGCTCTGGGCCTCTCCCCCACCTCCCCCATCCTCCAGTGCCCCCAGCACTGGCCACCTTTAAGTCCCTGGTATTTTCCCACCCACCTTCCTCTCCTCGAGCCGGCTCATTCCCAGCCAGCTCATTCCCAGCCGACCAACTCCTGCACCGCCTGGAGTTCCAGCTTCCGGTCCCGCCACGTACTGCCCATTCTGTGTTCATGACCATTTTGGCTTTCAGGGCTTCTCATTTCTCCTCCTTCGCTCCATCATCTCTGAATCTTTCGCTCTCATACTCTCCCATACCACCTGCCCAGGAAAGTGCCAAACCTCAAGAGCAATCCAGCTGGCCACGCCCAGGATGCGGAGGACCCGGGTAGATAAGGGGCGGAGTTTGACTGGCTCATCCCTGCCTGAGGGATACGCGGTGCGCAGGATGTGCGGTGCGCGGTGCGCAGTGCAGCGCTGCTTCTCCCCAAGGCCCCAGGCAGTCCCGCTCCAGGACTCTAGGTTCTCAGGTATTCTCATCCCTTTCAGCAAAAAACCCCGCTCTCCACTCCTTTGGAATGAACTCTTCTCATGCTCGGTCCTGTGCAAAACCTCACTTCCCCCCTTCCTCTCTCTTCCAGCGGAATCTAAACTCTGGGATCACATCCATCCCCCTTTTCAGAACCATCTGCTCTCCCCATCAGCCTCCCTCTCACCACCTCCTTTTTTTTAAAAATTGGAGTATAATTATAATGTGCTAGTTTCTGCTGTATAAAAGCTGAATCAGCTGTATGTATACATATATCCCCTCCCTCTTGAGGCTTCTTTCCACCCTCTCATTCACCCATCTAGATCATCACAGAGCACCAAGCTGAGCTCCCTGTACTATACAGCAGCTTTCCGCTAGCTATTTATTTTACGCAAGGTAGGGTATACATGCTTCCCTGGTGGCTCAATGGCAAAGAACCACCTACAAAAGCAGGATATGTAGGTTCAATCCCTGGGTCAAGAAGATCCTATGGAGGAGGAAGTGTCCCCCCACTCCAGTATTCTTGCCTAGAAAATCCCATGGGCAGAGGAGCCTGGTGGGCTACAGTCCAGGGGGGTTACAAAGAGTCAGACCCCACCTATGGACTAAACAACAACAAGAGTGTATGTATAACAATGGTACTCTCTAAATGTGTCCCACCCGCTCCTTCCCCGACTGTGTCCAGGAGTCTGGTCTCTACTTCTGTGACTCTGTCCCTGCCATGCAAATAGGTTCATCAGTAGCTTGTGTCTAGAGTTCATATATCAGCCTCTACTTGAGAAGCAGCTAGTGGGCGTAGAGCTCAGGGTTAAGGCATTGGACTGCAGAAACACAATCATTTACCAAATCTCTCCGAGACCAAAAAGCTGACATATTTAAAATCAATTTGCCAAGTGACCAATTCCACAACTACCAACATCCATCCCCCAACATTTTTCTCTTAATTACTTAGAAAATGTGTCATAATAATTGTTGTCTGTGTGCGTGCTAAGTTGCTTCAGTTATATCCTACTCTTTTCAACCCTATGGACTGTAGCCTACCAGGCTCCTCTGTCCATGGGCTTCTCTAGGCAAGAATACTGGAGTGGGTTTTCCATGCCCTCCTCTAGGGGATCTTCCTGACCCAGGGATCGAACCCACACCTCTTATGTCTCCTGCACTGACAGGCAGGTTCTTCACTAGTAGCGCCACAGGACGTTTCAAATGTTGAATGATGCTTTTCAACATTTTGGCTCTTGGATTTTTTTCTAGTTTAGAAGTTTTATTTTTGGTTTCTCCACCACATTTTATATTGGATTTATGGATTTGTGATTCACATTTCTAAAAAGTTACTTCTCAAAAGTTACTTATAAAGGTTTTGATAATACATGAGCCTTTAAAAAATTTTTTAACCTTTGGTTTGCAGAGAAAACAGTTTGACCCTTCAAGTGTAATTTTACACCAATTTGCAACTTCTCTTTCTCTTTTTTTCAGTGGTTTGGCAGTCAGCCAAATAAAAGTTTCTTCTGCATGTTCAGTTCAGTTCAGTCGCTCAGTCGTGTCCGACTCTCTGTGACCCCATGGACTGCAGCACACCATGCCTTCCTGTCCATCACCCACTCCGAGAGCTTACTCAAACTAATGTTCATTGAGTCAGTGATGCCATCCAACCATCTCATCCTCTGTTGTTCCCTTCTTCTCCCGCCTTCAATCTTTCCCAGCATCAGGGGCTTTTCAAATGAGTCGGTTCTTTGCACCAGGTGGCCAAAGTATTGGAATTTCAGCTTCAGCATCAGTCCTTCCAATGAGTATTCAGGGTTGATTTCCTTTAGGATGGACTGGATCTCCTTGCAGTCCAGGGGATTCTCAAGAGTCTTCCCCAACACCACAGTTCAAAAGCCTCAATTCTTCAGTGCTCGGCTTTCTTTATAGTCCAACTCTCACATCCATACATGACCACTGGAAAAACCATAGCTTTGACTAGATGGACCTTTGTTGGCAAAGTAATGTCTCTGCTTTTTAATATGCTGTCTAGGTTGGTCATAACTTTTCTTCCAAGGAGTGAGCATCTTTTAATTTCATGGCTGCAGTCACCATCTGCAGTGATTTTGGAGCCCCCCAAAATAAAATAAAATAAACACTGTTTCCACTGTTTCCCCATCT
>SJYW01010954.1:658008-714044 GCA_006410735.1 Raphicerus campestris
GATGCCATGATCTTAGTTTTCTGAATGTTGACTTTTAAGCCAACTTTTTCACTCTCCTCTTTCACTTTCAAGAGGCTCTTAAGCTCTTCTTTGCTTTCTGCCATAAGGGTGGTGTCATCTGCATATCTGAGATTACTGAGATTTCTCTCGGCAATCTTGATTCCATCTTGTGCTTCATCCAGCCCAGCACTTCTCATGATGTACTCTGCATATAAGTTAAATAAGCAGGGTGACAATATACAGCCTTGACGTACTCCTTTCCTGATTTGGAACCAGTCTGTTGTTCCATGTCCAGTTCTAACTGTTGCTTCCTGATCTGCATATAGGTTTCTCAAAAGGCAGGTCAAGTGGTCTGGTATTCCCATCTCCTTCAGAATTTGTGGAGTTTGTTGTGATCCACACAGTCAAAGGTTTTGGCATAGTCAATAAAGCAGAAGTAGATGTTTTTCTGGAACTCTTTTGCTTTTTCAATGATCCAACAGATGTACATTGGCAATTTGATCTCTGGTTCCTCTGCCTTTTCTAAATCCAGTTTGAACATCTGGAAGTTCATGGTTCATGTACTGTTGAAGTCTGGCTTGTAGAATTTTGAGCATTACTTTACTAGCATGTGAGATGAGTGCATGTTAATTCTGCATGTTAATTTTCCAATATCCATGACAACCTCCCCAATGGCAAAATCCCCAAATGGGAGCTATAGTACAATATAGGCACAAGTTTTTAAACTAGAGTTGACAGTAAATGCAGTTGAGGGAAAAATCCATCCATTGGAATATATATATATATATATATAGCATTTAGGAAGTGCCCTGGACTTCCCTAGGGTCCAGTGGTTAAAGAATCTGTCAATGCAAGAGACATGGATTCCATCCCTGGTCTGGGAAGATCCCATATGCTGCAGAGCACCACAACTGCTAAAGCCCGTGAGCTCCTGAGCCCACGCTCCAGAGCAACAGAAGTCTCCAATAATGAGAAACTTGCACACCACCACTAGTGAGCAGCCCCCACTCACTTGCACACAGCAATAGAGACCCATTTATTTATTTTGGGGTGGCCAAAAAAAAAAAAAAAGAAATAAAATTAAAGAAAGAAGTGCCCTGCTCCTGAAATATGAAAACCCACATAAGACTGACCTTTATCAGAGCTGGACTGAGAATCCATAGGAAAATATCTGGTAAAAATAGACCTGAAAACTTGCAAACCAAGCTAAACTACTAAACATAAATGAAAAAACAAACCAAACTTACAGGAAAATCTTCAATGTTGTATAAATCACAGCACACAAATTTCTATATTTTAAAAAGTAATTGACCAAAACAATTTTGAGGAGAACTCCAAGGATCACTCATCAGGGAAATGGGTTCTGCAACAAATTGATTTTCAAGAAATCAGTTTTCAGTCCATTGGACTTTGGGAAGCAGTGATTGGTTATTTGGCAAATTGACCTATTTTTTCAACCTCTCAATCTTTCCTGGGTCTTCTTCTCTGGAAGCCACACATCAGGTTACCTGGGGCTCCCATAACTGCTTCCTGTTACAGTCAATAAAATAGGCTGGAATAGGATGTGGCCACATCAGCCTTTAACCTAGTACTTTGTACCCTCTTCTGGGCTTCTCTCGTGGTTCAGATGGTAAAGAATCCACCTGCAATGCAGGATACCCGGGTTCAGTCCCTGGGTGGGAAAGATCCCCTGGAGAAGGAAATGACAACCCACTCTAGTATCCTTGCCTGGAAAATCCCATGGACGGAGGAGCCTGGCTGGCTGTGGTCCACAGGGTTGCAGAGTTGGACATGACTGGGTGACTTTCACTTTGTACCCTTTTCTGCTGGATTCACCCCCTCATTCACACTCTTAAGTAATAGGACTGTTTTCTTCTCTTCTCCCCACATTGATCTAAGACTCCCAGCCCTGATTAAGCCCCCAGAACCCCACTCTCAAAACGTACTTAGGTATGACCAACTTTTACTGAAGTTTTAGGCCATCCGGCCAAGCGGGTAACTTCAAGTGGATTGCTAGCCAGCCCAGCTCTCCCAGTGCCACCCGTTTTCCTCCAGGCATGCTGTGGGGTTCTCCCCCAGGCATGCTGTGGGGTTCTCCCCTTTTCAGTCCCTCCTTTTTGCTGTTCACACTTCCTCCCTCTCTCTGGTCCTTCTTCAATCACTCCTCTTGAGTTTTCTGGTAGAACACCACTCATCCATCCTGCTTACTACTTCCACACATTCGCCTTCCAGAACCAAAAAGGAAGCTTCTGTGGAAGAAACCTGACCCTTCCCTCACAAGAGAGAACAGTTTATGTCTATATATTGCAGAAACCCTCTAGCCATCTCCATACACTGACATCTCCCGCCTTGACACATCCTCTCCCATGACCTTGTATCTTCCCTCTCCACCCTCATCCTGATTTCCTTTCACAACCAAGCTTCCTAGACCAGCTACTANTGGAAAGAAACCCTCTAGCCATCTCCATACACTGACATCTCCCGCCTTGACACATCCTCTCCCATGACCTTGTATCTTCCCTCTCCACCCTCATCCTGATTTCCTTTCACAACCAAGCTTCCTAGACCAGCTACTAACACCCTTGCAACATTTGACAGAGTAGATACCTCCTTCCAGACACTCTTTTTTGTGCATCTTCTCTGGCCTGGGCTTCTCAATCTCTTTTGCACCATCCCTTTCCCCTGTTACCTTCTTAGAGGTCAGTGAGCCTAGCTTTGGCCTTAAGACTCACCTGTTCTATAAGCAGATCCTGGCTGGTCCCACCCACTCACAGACTTAACCACCTCTGCTGCGCTGCTGTGGGGGTCTCAGGTCATTGTCCTGGGCCATGATCTTGACAGTTCAAGACAACACTTGGATGTCTCCTTGAGGTCTAGAATGAAACACACACGAAGTGAACTTGTTCTCTTTCCCTCAAATATGTGTCCATTGCCCAAACCAGGACGTTCCCTTTCCCACCATCATCAAATCCAAGTTGGGCAGCACCTCCACTTCAATGTCTCTGAAAGCCACTTTGTCCTCCTCATTCTATTGCTCCTGGCTGGGCACAGGCAGTCATTACTCCCTTCTTGGGAAAAGACCAGTTCCCTTGGCTTTCTGATCTTCTAATCTGCACCCAACATGGTGGCCAAAGGTAACTCCTTAGTGCAAGGTTAGTTATACCCTCTGTCCCCTGGCTTGCCTCTGTGAGGCTCAGAGCTTTCTTTTATTATTATTTATTTATTCATTTTGGCCAGGCTGGCTGCCTGGCCTACTCTCCAGTTGCAGTGTGCTGGCTCTCATCACGGTGGCTTCTCTTGTTGTGGAACACAGGTTCTAAGGGTGTGAAAGCTCCAGTAGTTGTGGCACATGGGCTCAGCAGTTGCGGCTCCCGGGCTCCAGAGCGCAGGCTCAGTAGTTGTGGCTCATGGACTTAGTTGCTCCATGGCACATGGGATCTTCCCGGACTAGGGACTGAACCTGTGTCTTCCTCATTGGCAGGTGGGTTCTTTACCACTAAGCCACCAGGAAAGCCCATATTTTTTTCAAAAGTTTTTTTTTTAGATGTGGATCATTTTTAAAGTCTTTATTGAATTTATTACAATGTTGTTTCTGTTTTATGTTTTGGTGTTTTGGCCACAAGTTATGTGAGATCTTACTTAGCACCCTGACCAGGGATTGAACCCACACCCCTTGCCTTGGAAGGAGAAGTCTTAACCACTGGACTGGCAGAGAAGTCTCAAGTCTCAGAGATTTCAAGAGAACACTTCAAGATATGGGGCCTTTTGAAATTTAACATTCTCTCTCCAGCTCCAAAATTCAGCTTAGGCTCCTAGAAAACTTGCCTGATTCCATCCTGCAAGGTGTCCTGTAGAGCAGAACTCTCAGCTCACATTACTCGGATGAGGGTCTTCATTGTTTGTGAGCTTCTAGACAGCAGGCTTGGTCTGACTCAGTTTCGCCTCTCCAGAATCTAGCCCATGTAGGTTTTCAAAAGTGTTTGATAAAGAGACCTGAAAAATCTTGGGCTTCTTGGCCCATGGTGTTTCAGTTGAGACTTTGACATTGTGCAGGAGGAAGAGACAGGGATCCCTATGGGTAAACCCAAAATTCCAAGTCACAGCTTGGCTGGGAGACTTCTGAGGGCCAAGGCAATTGGAGGCAGTGCAGCTTCTCCTTCTAATTGCACGCCTGCTCAGTTGTGTCTGACTCTTTGTGACCCCATGGACTGTAGCCCACCAGGCTTCTCTGTCCATGGGATTTCCCAGGCAAGAATACCGGAGTGGGTCACCATTTCCTCCTCCAAGGGATCTTCCCGGCCTCAGGGTTGAACCCAGGTCTCCCTCATTGGCAGGCAGATTCTTTACCACAGAACCACCTGGGAAGGCCTTTCCTCCTAACTGGGACGATGCAATTTCCGTCATTCTGTTTCCCTGGGACTCTGCCCTGCAAAGTGAAGGCAGTTCATTTGGAAAGGTCTGTTCTGCTGTGAAGGCAGTCAGGGCGGCTTGGGCAGTGTAAAGGCGCCACAGACATTTGCTGACTGCATGCATGAAGTGCTTTTGGCTTAACCTCGAGGCAGGGGTGCATTTTTGAGTACCCAAACCTCCCCTTCTACCCTGTTATGCTTGACTTAGAGGGACTCCGGCCCCCTGGAGGATTGCCTTCTGAGCACTGAGATGACAGCATGGTGCCATGGTGGCAGTCAGAGGGGACACGTGATTTAGAGCCTTCTTTGGTGAGGCCACCAGTCCTGGAGGTGCTTTGCTGCTGGGCCACTCCTTAGATGCCACTGACCTGTGACCAAACAGTCCAGGTAGATCAAACACTTTCCCAGACCAGTGGCCACTGGGCATCCCAGGTAGAGGTGTCATCAAGAGGGCAGCCAGGAAGCAGGCACCTACCCAGTGCCCGAGTCCAGTCCAACGGGCTGTTTCCTCCAACCGAAGGAGACGGGTGACTCATTCACCATGACAGCACAGAACCCTTGCCAAGTCCTTCCTGAGCAGGGGGAGAGTCACTTCCAAGTAAGCATAAAGCTGAGTCTATAAAGCATGGCACTCTTGGCATCAGTGCTCACAAGTGACAACCCTGCCAAAGCTCTGTGATGCATGGCGTGCCTGGCATCCATGGTTAGAGGCAATGAGCTTGCCAAAATGCTGTGAAAAATCACTTTCCAAGGTAAGGAGACTAAAGGGAAAGACTAGGTATTTCACTGGCTTGGAGCCATGGCAGCTTCGCTAGTTGATGGAAAATCAGTCACCATTCACTTTCACATCAAATGGAAATACCCATGAAGCAGTATGCTTTGGTCTAATACACTAACAAAAATGAACATTTTAAGGACAATTCACAGTGTTTTGAAGGGTATGGTATAACTGCTGTCTTCACACATTGCTCTCAACAGCATGTATTTGTACAACCTCCCACGGAGGGCAATTTATCATTATCTGTCAAGAACTGCAAGAGTTCATGACCCTCTCTCCAAAGAAAATAAAGCAAGATATGGAGGAAAGTTTCATTAGAGTGTTAATTGTCATTTTGACAGAGGTTTCAAGTGCTCAAATTGTAGTGCAGGACAAACGTTTTAACATTGTGTTCGGTACCGAAAGGATGATGGTGAGCACAGCATGGCAACATGGAAGAGTGCCTGTGGCAACCACAGAACACAACTCCACGTGTGTGTGTGTGTGTGTGTGTGTGTGTAAGGATGACAAGTGAGTGAAACAGCCTTCACAGGAAAGTGGAATCTGAGTCGGTCCACCAAAATGATAACTGTGGTTGTGTCTGGGAGTGGGAGTGATGGGGAGTTATTTTTTCTCTTTCAAATTTAGAACAATGCAATATAACACAAAAAAACTTTTTTAGAGATGTGAGGGTTGCCAAGTAGAGACAAAAAAGGCAGCTGAGGGACTTCCCTGGTGGTCCAGTGGTTAAGACAACACACTTCCACTATAGGGAGGCCTAGGTTCCATCTCTATTTGAGGAACTAAGATCCCAAATGCTGCATGGTGTGCCAAAAGATAAAAATAAATTACAAAAAAAAAGGCAACTGAGGGACTTCCTGGTGGTCCAGTGGCTAAGATTCCTTGCTCCCAATACAAGGGTCCCAGGTTCAATCCCTGATCAGGGAACTAGATCCTACGTGCTATAACTGAAGATCCCCACATGCCACAACTAACCTGGTGCAGCCAAATAAATTTTTTTTTTTTTTTAATTTTTTAAGGCAACTGAGAATCCTCATCTGGTGGGCAGGAAGGAGCCTTTCAGGAAAGGCAGGGTGCTCAACCTCCCAGAGCTGGGTTTCACTTTGGTTTGGACAGGGCAGGGTGCAGGCTGGCATAGAAGCAAGGACAGGCCTTTGCTGACTGCTTTCTCTTGGGATCTTAAGACATCTGGGGAAGAGACAAGCTGATTTTGATTGGGAAAGTTTGGATACCTCACACACGGCCTGTGTGGGAAACCTTCTGGCTCCAAAATGAGCAGTCTCTCAACATATCTGACGTGGGCCCATGAGGACCCCAGGGGAGCCTCAGGAAGTGATGGTATCAACTCTGGAGAAGCTTCAGGGAACTGGTGGTGAAGAAGACAAAGGAGAAGGAGTGGGTGCAGGGTGGCAGGCAGGAAGCTCTGATGCTCTCCAGGGCAGTTCAATCCCAGTGCCTGGGCTTGGAGAAGCAGGAGGAGGCATCCTGGCCCTCCACTAGCAGGAGGGAGGAGCATGGCTTTGAGAAGTCTTCATGGTTGTGTCTTAAGAGAGCAGGCTCAGTGAGCTTATGGTTGCTGGGGGGAAGGGATAGTTAGGGAGGTAGGGATGGGCATGTACACACTGCTATATTCAGGATGGATAACCAAAAAGGACCTGCTGTATAGCACAGGGAACTCTGCTCAGTGTTGTGTGGCAGCCTAGATGGGAGGGGAGTTTGGGGGTGAGTGGAGACATATATGTGTGGCTGAATCCTTTATGATCACAACATTGTTAATCAACTATGCATGCGTGCTGAGTCGCTTTAGTCATATCGGACTCTTTGCGACCCCATGGAATACAGCCCGCCAGGCTCTTCTGTCCAAGAGATTCTTCAGGCAAAAATACTGGAGTGGGTTGCCATGCCCTTCTGCAGGAGATCTTCCTGACCCAGGGATCGAACCCTCATCTCTTATGCCTCCTGCATTGGCAGAGGGGTTCTTTACCACTGGTGCCACCTATTCCAATACAAAATAAAAAGTTTTAAAAAATAATAAAATGTATACTAATGCTTGAAAAAAATAAAAGTAATTCTTACATGATGGATCTATTTTAAAAAAAAGAGAGCCAGGCTCAGGTTGAAGTGGGTGCTAGGCCAGGTCCTTAGGGCACACATGTAGCCCAAAGCCCAGTATCAGAACTTTGTATAGAAAGAGGCAGCTGAGTAAACGGATTGTTGGTTGAGTGAATGTTTGAGGCCTTATATAAAGCACTGGGATGTGATAACATGGTCTTAACGGGATCTGACACTGTCTGAGCTCAACCCACCATGTATCATGGCAGCTAGCTCTAAGAAACATCAAAACATGTATTTATATAATCCCTCTGGAGAAAATGTATCAATCAAGCAGGAAGCATGGATGGAAATACTATGAGTTCCTTAGAGCCACACCTTGCAGGATGCAAAAGGAGCCTAAGACAGAGTTCTGTCCTACAAAGCATGCCTCATCAGTGTCTTACCCCCATATATTCTTATTCCTGGGTCCTGTCTGAAATTCTTTAGGGCCAGCAACCCACTCTAGTACTCTTGCCTGGAAAATCCCACGGATGGAGGAGCCTGGTAGGCTGCAGTCCGTGGCGTTGCACAGAGTCGGACGTGACTGAAGCGACTTAGCAGCAGCAGCTACCAAATCAGGGCCATCCTATTTGAAATCAGTAATCTGTGAACTGACTTCCCTGGTGTCACTGTGGGTGTCCACCTGCCAATGCAGGGGACGTGGGTCCGATCCCTGGTCTGGGAAGATCCCACATGCCGTGAGCAGCAAAGCCTGTGTGCCACAACTATCGAGCCCACGAACGAGCTACAACTACCAGGCTGTCACACTGCAGCTCACTAAGTGCGGGCACCGAGAGCCTGCGCTCTGCAGAAAGAGAAGCTACTTCAATGAGATGCCTGCGCAGTACAACAGAATGGCCCCACTCGCTGCAGCTAACAAAAGCCCATGCAAACAACAGAGACCCAGCCCAGCCAAAGAGAAATAAAATCAAGAGACAAAATTATTAAATAAATAAATACTTAATACATGGTGAGGTATATTAAGAAAAATAATCTGTGGGTTACGGAGAAGTGTCTATCTACAAAATGAGAACCACATTGGAATGTAAATCAGGTGAAGGCAAATATCTTTCAGACTTAAGCGCAGACAAGAAACTATGCAAAATGAGGGGGAACTATTTCATCTTCACGAGATGTGCTACCCTGGGAGTGATTTTAACTCACCAGCTTATTTGCATCTGGACAAAGAGGAACCTAAATCACTTTCATTATCGTAAGAGGGCGATTAGCCAGCTGAGAAGAACGTTCCTCCTGACAGCAATTAATCTTGGTCGGCCTCCTCTCTGCTCCCAGACCATTGCCTTGCTGAGTCATTCCACTGAGCTCCGTCCCGGCCACAGCCTAGCTGCCATCTGCTCACCAGAGGCACCGGGGCCAGCTGACTGCAACCACCAGGAACCCTAGGATCTCACTACTGGGGTTGCTTTCATTGCTGTCACTTTGTTGGTTTGTGTGTGTGTGTGGTTAGATAAAAAGCATATTATTTATGTAAAATTATGTATTTAGGTAAAAACCCATAGTTAAGACATGTCAAATCTTAAAATTTTTACAATGGCATGTTCTTGGAATCCAAACAGAAAGAAACTTCCTCTTCATCCGGCTTTATCTTCTGCTTCTAAACAGCTATTTATTCCGTTTTATAAAGATCTTCAAGCAGAATGCATAAGTGAAAAAGAGGAAGCAGCAGAGAAAAAAAGGTATACCATAACATCAGTTTGGTCAATGCACACACACACACATACGGACAGACACAAACATATGTGCTTATACATGAAAAGGCCTTACTAAAAAGCCATACTGAATGCCTTATTAAACCGTCGAGAGTTGTGATCTCTGGGGCTGTGAAGATAGAGGAAACTCATTTTCTAAAGTTTGCTTTTCTCTGATGTGTGATTGTTTTATGTTGAGTTTATATTACTGTTGTAACTAAAACTGATAAATATCGAATGTTAAAGATGATCACACACTAAGACTCTCTTTGCATGGGAGGTTGCCTAGTGATAAAATATCATCCCAGTTAAACTACATACTTTCTCTCTTAGAACAATTTATTCTCATTTCCTCCTTGCTTTTGTTTTTCCTAGAAATGAAGAAAGTGACTAGTATCCTCTAAATCAGAGGGATCTATGAATTTGTCTTTCCTTTTTCTTATGAAAATTTCAAACGTAACACAAAGGAAACAGAAGAGCCTAATAAGCCCCCATGTTTATATCACCAACTTCTATAGTTATCCACTTTCTACTGTTCAGGGTTTATTTTTGTCTTCATCTATCTTCCACCCCCATCTCAAACAAATTAATTTGTATGCATATATTTCTTTTTGGCTTTGAAGTAATAATTTATATGCTGTGAAATGAATAAAACGTAACACTTAAATTCTGAAAAGTAAACATGTCTGTATAACTCACACAGCTATTAAGATATAAAAAAACTTCCCATCATCCAAAAATATGCTCCTGTACCCTTCATAGTCAATCTCCTCCTCACTTTCTTTTCACCACAGTTAATTTAGTTGCCTGTCCTAGAACTTCTGTTCATTGGTTTTTAATATAATAAAACTATTTTCATTATAAAAGCTGTACATGTTAAAGAAAATATTGAGTTTAAAAAAAAAACTACAAAAACAGACGGAAAGGAATAATGAATCGTCCCATTACACAAAAGGAAAAATATTTAAAAGTTTTATTTTCTTTTAGTTTTTAAGTAAGTGAAGTGGCTCAGTCGTGTCTGACTCTTTGCGACCCCATGGACTGTAGCCTTCCAGGCTCCTCTGTCCATGGGATTTTCCAGGCAATAGTACTGGAGTGGATTGCCATTTCCTTCTCCAGTGGATCTTCCCAACCCAGGGATCGAACCCGGGTCTCCCTTGTAGATAGATGCTTTACCGTCTGAGCCACCTTTCTAGATATATATTTTTCTTGTTTTGTTTACTTGTGATTTACTTCATATGACTTTTCATAATAATTTCACAAGATAAGCATCTCTCCTATAATATTCTCAAAGGGAAAAAACCTATCAACTTATAATTTAATACCCCAACAAAAATATCATTCAAAATGGAGGCAAAATAAAGATTTTTGTAGACATACAAAAGCTGAAAGAATTCTTCAGAAGCAGATTCATACTCTGTGTGTGTGTGTGTGTGTGTGTGTGTGTGTGTGTTAGCCACTCAGTCGTGTCCAACTCTTTGTGACCCTGTGGACTTTATATGTCTATGGGATTCTCCAGGCAAAAATATGGAGGGGGTTGCCATTCAGTCCACCAGTGAAGCCACCAGGGAAGGCCCATGATAAGAATGGTTAAAAGAAGCCTTTCAGGCAGACGGTAAATGACATCAGATGGAAGGATGGCCCTGCACAAAGCAATAAAGAGCACTAAAAACTGTGGGGCTTTCCTGGTGGCTCAGTGGGTAAAGAATCCACCTGCCAGGCCAGGAGACACAGGTTCAATCCCAGGGTCAGGAAGATCCCCCGGAGGAGGGCACGACAGCCCCCTTCCAGTATTCTTGTCTGGAGAGTCCCGTGGACAGAGGAGCCTGGCAGGCAACAGTCCACGGGGTTGCAAAGAATCAGACAACTGAGTGACTAACGCACACACACAGAAATGGTAAACATGTGAGTAAATACATAGGAATTTTATCTTAATATTTACGTCTTTAAAAAACCCTTAAGGATATCCAGTTCTAAGAAGGAGTAGCCCTATTCAGTCCAAGTCCAAGCCTCTTACAATGAAAATTCGCTGGATAGAGCACAGCACAGTAAAGAGATGACTCTAAAAGGAAAGCGAAAGAATAGAGTGAACTGCCTAAGGGCTGCAGGACTACAGGGGCAACCCAGCAGTGGCGGCTTTCTTAAGAAGCTTGTGTTTGCTTGTTTTGTCTCCTACCTATCCTGATGAAGTACCAAAGCTGTCAACAAGCACAGATCAAAAACTTTAAGAAAAGTCTGCTTCTCTAGTCAAAGAACCAATAAAGAGTGACATAACTGTAGAAACTAGTTTGAGCATACTTCCCCTACTCCAGCCAAACACCAATAGAATTTCTGTGCCCCCTCCCATGATCTTGCTCAATCCCTCCAGTGAGCCCGTGGTTCACTCCCTTTACGGCAGCGGCAGGTGATACTCCAAGTGCCCCTCCAGGGTTGCACTAGAAGGGTCCAGGAGGGAGCTGAACCCCCTCATCCCCTCACCGGGCACCAACAAGACTGACAAGGCAGTGGAGTGAGGCTGGTTAGCACCCTGCTTTCCTACAGATGGTGTCAGCGTGACTCCAAGAGAGCCTGAGCGCCCATCCCCACCCGGTAGCAGCAAGGTAGAATGAAGTGTCCCAGGAGCACAGAGGGGGGCTGAACTCACACTGTACTCACTGCCAACAGGAGGATGGGAATCGATGCTCCAGCTTCATCAGGAAGGCGCTAGCTGGGCCAAAAGGGGGAATCAAACATCTGCCCTGACCATAACCTGCTACTATACCTAAACAGGGTGACTGCCTGCTAACAAAGAACATTAACTAGAATCCAAAGTCACACAACATAGTAGCCAAAATGTCAAAGATATGATTTTTTAAAAGAATCACATCAATAAAAAAATCTTGTTACACCAAAAACCAGGAAAATCATACTTGAAAGAGAAAAGACAATCAATCAGTGCTTACACCAAGATGACTCAGTGTTGGAATATTTGGAAGAGCATTTTTTAAAGCAGCAATTATAAAAATTGCACAATGAGCAATCTAAAACACTCTTGAAACAGAAGAAAAAGAAAATCTAAGCAAAAGAATATAAATTATTAAAGAAATAACAAGTTGGAAATGATAAGACTGAAAGATACAATAACTGAAATAAAAATCCAAAGGATGAGCTCAAGAGTAGTTTGGAGATAACAGGGAATGAATGAATGAAGTTGAACACAGATAACTGGAAATGACCCAGTCTTTACAATAAAAAGAAAATAAACTGGAAAAAAAAAAAAAGCAGAGTCTGAGAGATCTGTGGAATGGTAACAAAAGATCTCTGATGCTGGGAAAGATTGAAGGCAAAAGGACAAGGCAGCCTCAGGGATGAGACGGTCATATATGATAGCATCACCGACTCAATGAACAAGAATTTGAGTAAACTCCGGGAGATAGTGAAGGACAGAGGAACCCAGTGTGCTGCAGTCCATGGGGTCACAGAGAGTCAGACACGACTTAGTGAACGAACAACAACAGATCCAGCATTGGTATCATGAACATTCTAGAAAGGGTAGAAAAAGTGTGCAGCTGAAAAATACTCAAATAAATAGTGGCTAAAATTGTCAAGCATCTACAAATAAAATATTAAAAAGTGATTTTATAAAGGTTGCAGGACACAGGAAAGTATAGCATGTAATTGTATTTGTATAAGCCATATAACCAAAACACACACACACACATACACACATTTGGACAGCTGTTTTCTGACAAAGTTGCAAAAACAATTCAATGGAGAAAGAACAGGGTTTTTAACAACTGACACTGAAACAAGTGGATGCTCATGTACAAAAAAATCAACTTGAGCCCATAAATTGCATCACATAAAAAATAATTCCAGATGGACTCTAGAGCTCAACGTAAAATCTAAAACCTAAAGCTCTAGATGTGAAAAACAGAAGGAGAGTATCTTTGTGATCTTGAAGTAGGTAAAAAGCTTTTAGATATAACACCAAGTACACAATCTAGGAGAAATAAATTGATAAATTGAACTTTATTAAAAGTAAAACTTCTGCTCTTTGAGAGAAAGAAAAGACAGACCACAGACTGAGAGAAAATTTTGCCAAGCATATATCTGAAAATGCATTTATGTCTAGACTATATAATAAACTCTCAAAACTCAATAGCAAAAAAATGGAAAGTCCAATTAAAAATAAAGTGGACAAAAGATCTGCACAAACATTTTTCCAAATAAGTCCAATGGATGGCAATGAGCATATAGCATTAGTTTTTAAGGAAATGCGAATCAAAATCAGACTGTGATACCATTACACACATTATATTGCTGTTGTTGTTCAGTTGCTAAGCTGTGTCTGACTCTTTTGCAATCCCATGGACTATAGTCCATCAGGCTTCTCTTCTTGTCCCAGGCAAGAATACTGGAGTGGGTAGCAATTTCCTTCTCCAAGGGATCTTCCTGACCCAGGGATTGAACTCGAGTCTCCTGCATCGGTAGGCAGTTCTTTACCACTGTGCCCCCTGGGAAGTCTTTACACATATTACAGAATGACTAAAATTAAAAAGATTGACCACACTGAATGTTGGAGAGGATTTGAAGGAACTGAATCCTGGTATGCTGCTCTGGAAATGTAAAATGATACAACTACTTCAGAAGTTTAGAACTTCTCAAAAACTTAAACATGTAACCACATGTCCCAGACATTCAATTCTAAGAGAAAAGGAAGCAGATGGCCACACAAAGACCTGGACACAAGTGTTCATAGCAGTTTTATTTGTAATAGCCCCAAACTGGCAACAAACCAATGTCCCTCCACAGATGAATGGAAAAAACAATTGCGGCCTATCTAAATAATGGACTGCTTCTGGGGGGCCGGGGGAATAATTACTGATAACACAGTATGGATAAATCTTAAAAATAATTATGTTGATACAAATAACAAAAGCTGAAGAGGATCTGGAGAAGAGGGAACCCTCCTATACTACTGGTGGGATTGTAAGTTGATGCAGCCACTGGGGAAAACACTATGGAATTGTCTCAGAAAACTGAAAGTTAAGTTTCCACATGGCCCAGCAATCCCATTCCTGGGCATATATCTGGACAAATCTATAATTTAAGAAGATGCATGCACCCCTATGTTCATAGCAGCACTGTTCACAACAGGCAAGAAATGGAAATAACCAAAATGTTCATTGACAGATGAATGGATAAAGAAGAGGTACATCCATACAGTGGAATACTACCTGGCCATAAAAAGAACAAAATAATGCTATTTGCAGCAACATGGATGCAAGTAGAGATTATCATACTAAATGAAGTTAGAAAGAGAAAGACAAATACCATATGATATCACTTATATGTAGAATCTAAAATACAACACTAATGAACCTATCTGTGAAACAGNTAGCAGTTTTATTTGTAATAGCCCCAAACTGGCAACAAACCAATGTCCCTCCACAGATGAATGGAAAAAACAATTGCGGCCTATCTAAATAATGGACTGCTTCTGGGGGGCCGGGGGAATAATTACTGATAACACAGTATGGATAAATCTTAAAAATAATTATGTTGATACAAATAACAAAAGCTGAAGAGGATCTGGAGAAGAGGGAACCCTCCTATACTACTGGTGGGATTGTAAGTTGATGCAGCCACTGGGGAAAACACTATGGAATTGTCTCAGAAAACTGAAAGTTAAGTTTCCACATGGCCCAGCAATCCCATTCCTGGGCATATATCTGGACAAATCTATAATTTAAGAAGATGCATGCACCCCTATGTTCATAGCAGCACTGTTCACAACAGGCAAGAAATGGAAATAACCAAAATGTTCATTGACAGATGAATGGATAAAGAAGAGGTACATCCATACAGTGGAATACTACCTGGCCATAAAAAGAACAAAATAATGCTATTTGCAGCAACATGGATGCAANTTACCAGAAAATCTCGAGCCTCAGCAAAGCCTTTTCTAGAATTAACCAGACCACAGGGAGATGTGGAGGAGGGGCTGAGCACCTCTGAGCCTGGCTCTACAGAACCCCTCATTTGTTCAGCTCATCTCTGTTTTGTAATGTGCTCAGGGAACTGCTGGACTTTGTACTGGAGGGAGAAGGGGGGAAGGCCACTGACTGCATTTCTGCCCCTGTGCGGGAAAGGATGCTATGTCAGATAATCACATGTGCAAACGGCCAAGGTCAGTATCACTCCACGTGACAGATGAAGCCTAGAGAGCCTCAGGGGCTCCCACGCCCCAGGTCTCAGTGGGACGGAGCAGAGCAGGGGCTTGGTCCCGGGATGGGGGACCCATGTCCTTCCCCCGGCTCAGCACATTGCCTCACCGTGACTGCGGGGCCACCACCACTCTCCATGACCACCTGACCATCAGTCCCTTTCTCTTCTAGGGCACCAGCCTCTACTGGTCTTATCCCCCAGATTTCCCTGTAAATAAACCCATTCATCCATGAGGTCAAGGAAGCAGGCAAGGGCCCTTCACACAGAACCTTTTAGGCTGGGTAAAGAGTTGGGATTTTAGCCTCAGAGAGGATTTTTCTCAGAAGGAGTAATATAATCATATCTTTCAAGAAAAGATGCTTATAAGATATTGAAACAACGTCAATGTCCATTGACAGATGAATAGATAAAGAAGATGTGGTACATATATACAATGGAACATTACTCAGCCATTAAAAGCTGGAATAAAGGGTGTAGCCATTTGCAGCTACAAGGATGGACCTAGAGATTATTGTACTAAGTGAAGAAGGTCAGAAAGGTAAAGACAAATACCATGTGATATTGCTTAGATGTGAAATCTACACAAATGAACCTGTTTATGAAACAGAAACAGACTTGCAAACACAGGGTACAGACTTGTGGTCGCCAAGGGGGAGGGGCGGCAGGGAGGGAGGGCCTGGGAGTTTGGGGTCAGCACACACAAACTGTTATGTACAGGACAGATAAACAGTAAGGCCTTATTCTTATAGCAAAGGGCTTCCCTGGTGGCTCAGATGGCAGGAGACCCAGATTCGATCCCTGGGTCGGGAAGATCCCCTGGAGAAGGGAAAGGCAGCCCACTCCAGTATTCTTGTCTGGAAAACTCCATAGACAGAGGAGCCTGGCAGGCTACAGTCTATGGGGTCGCAAAGAGTTAGACGTGACTGAACAACTAACACTTTCACTTTTATAGCATAGGGAACTATCTTCAATATTCTGTAATAAACTATAATGGAAAAAAAAAAAGGAAGAATGCTTAGAGATCAGCCCAGTTTCCACTGCAGTAGCCCAGGCAAGAGAGGATGATGACTTGAACTTGAGTGATGATAGTAAGAATGAAAGTGGGTACACTCAGAAACTGTTTCAGAGATACAGTCAAATGAGACTTGTTGAAGAAGCACTAGATGTGAGGAGCAAGCATAAAGAGCAGAACCAAGGCTGACTCAGAGCATTTTGTCCTGAGAAACTTGAAAACCAAGACAAGAGAGACTCCAGGTTCGATGCATGAGACAGGGCGCTCGGGGCCGGTGCGCTGGGATGACCCTGAGGGATGGGATGGGGAGGGAGGTGGGAGGGGGGCTCAGGATGGGGACACATGTACACCTGTGGCGGATTCATGTGAATGTATGGCAAAAAACACCACAATATTGTAAAGTAATTAGCCTTCAGCTAATATAAATAAATTAATTTTTAAAAAAAGAGTGAGGTAAAATCAGAAGTGGGAAAATCTTGGGCTGTGTTTGGGACAAATTTGAATGGTAAATATCTATTAAAATAAAAATAGACCACAGAGGATAAGAATATGGACTCTGGATGGATATAGAAATGAACGAGTCATGAAAATATTGATAGGAAACATAAAGCCGTGAGAGTGGATGAGATCACCAAGGAGAAAGAGGGGTATGAAATGGACCCTGGGGACTTCCTTGGTGGCCCAGTGGCTAAGACTCTGTGCTTGCAATGCAGGGGACCAAGTTTGATCCCTGGTCAAGGAGTCAAATCCATATGCTGCAACGAAGACTGAAGATCCTGCCTCTGCGAACTGAGATCCAGAACAGTCAAATCAATTAACTGGTGGTGATGGTGTTTCAGTCGCTAAGTTTGTCCGATTCTGTGTAGCCCGCCAGGCTCCTCCATCCATGGGATTCCCAGGCAAGAATATTGGAGTGGGTGGCCATTTCCTTCTCCAGGGGATCTTCCTGACCCAAAGGGCTGGGATGGAACCAGCATCTCCTGCATTGCAGGCAGATTCTTTACCATCTGAGCCAGTCGAGACACCTGGAGAGCCTAGTGAGGCTCTCAGAAAACAAAATAGAAAACTATAAGGAAAACAAAATTAGATTTAACTCGATGGCCTTTGTGTCCAAGTAGAAAATGATGCATAAACGAAATAGCACAGTGACAGCTTGCAAAGTAGGAACTTAGGGGCAGGAATACTTAAATCAGAAAAGACCATAATGATCTGCTTTTCCTTGTGGAATTATAAAAGGTTTTAACTGAACACCAGCAAAAATGGCAAAAGAAAAACAGACAGCAAAGAAAATCAATGAAACCCATTGAAGAGGGAACTTGGGGGCCCAGTACACACTTGGGACCCCTAACCTTCTCCATCCCCTGGAGAAGGGAATGGTTACCCACTCACTCCAGTATTGTTTCCTGGAGAATTCCATGGATAGATTAAAAAAACAGAAAGGAAAGAAGTGAGAAAGGTATACAACTGAGCAGAGATTTAGGGGCTTCCCTGATGGCTCAGCAGGTAAATGCGGGAGATGCAGGAGACATGGGTTCAATTCCTGGGTAGAGGAGGAAGAAATGGCAACCCACTCCAGTATTCTTGCCTGAAAAACCCCATGGACAGAGAAGCCTGGCAGACTATAGTCCAAAAGTTCGCAAAATGTCAGACACGACTAAGTGACTGAGCTACACACACAACCTTCCCCATCAGCAACCATATGCAGGTAATATATGTTAAGTAAAAGTGAGTTTGGGAGTTACTTGCCCAAGTTTCATTATCTGACATTAAATCTCAGAGTTCTTGTTAATTTTGCTGGAAATGCAACTACTATAATGGATTTAGAAAACATATAAATTGTATTTTCTATCTGAACATCATTCTAATTAACTTTTGATCTTTTGTCTAACTAAAGACTTAAAAAATTACTGAAGTCAAATCTTACTTAAGGGACTTCCCTGGTGGTCCTCTGGTTAAGAATCTCCTTGCCAAGCAGGGGACGCGGGTCTGATCCCTGGTTGGGGAACTAAGATCCCATATGCTGCAAAGCAACCAAGCCTGCTGGCAGCCACTACTGAGCCCACACGCTCTGGACCTGCACACTCTGGGGCCAGATCCCACAATTAAGAGAGTCATTGCATTGCAATAAATAAATAAATATCTTTAAAAATCTTATTTAAACTATATCTTACTTCTTCTCATCCTAATAGAAGAAATTTGTGTCTTCATTTTTAACACCAAATTGCCTTGAAGATTTATTTAATACTGAATTTTGATTCTTATCCTTTGGACCAGTTATTTGAAGAATTATGGTTTTAATGCAGAGAATATGGAAGGGATAAAATTGCAACCCCTAGTAGTTGTCATATTGCTGCCAGTAGAAACGTAATACACAATGCCAATTTATTTTGGCAAAAACCATTTCTAATGGACAAAAGATTGAGACAAAAGAGGATGTCTAAATGGCCGATAAGCACATGAAAATGTTCTCAAACCATTATTCCTCAGGAAACTCTAAATAAAAGCATGAATGAAATATCAGCATACCATCCCTCAAATGGATAAAGTCAAAGAGACAGACAACACTGAAAGTAGGCAGAGATGTAGAGTAAGCAGAATGGTCACCGCTGGTAGGAATGCAAAATGCTGCAATAACGCCAACACTTTTTTCACTTTTTCTAGTTAAATAAAACATTTCCCTTTCAAATCAGCCAGCAACTCCACTCCTAGGTGTTTATCAAAGAGAAGTGATTGTAAATGTTCACCAAAATGTTTACAAGTTTAATTTGTGAGTTAAAAATAAGACGCAACCCATATATCAAAATCCTTTAAGACAGGCTCTAACAGTATGTGAATGCAGAACTTCCAGATGTACAAGCTGGATTTAGAAAAGGTAGAAGAATCAGAGATAAACCCGCCAACATTCACTGGAACATAGAAAAAGCAAGAGAATTCCAGAAAAATATCTGCTTCATTGACTATGCTAAAGCCTTTGACTATGTGGATCACAACAAACTGTGGAAAATTCTTAAAGAGATGGAAATACCAGACCACCTTACATGCCTTCTTAGAAACCTGCATGCAGGTCAAGAAGCAACAATTAAAACCGGACATGGAACAACGGACAGGTTCAAAACTGGGAAAGGAGTCCGTCAAGGCTGTATATTGCCACCCTGCTTTTTAACTTATATGCAGAGTTGCTGTTGTCGTTGTTCAGTTGTGTCCAACTCTTTGCGACCCCATAGGCTGCAGCATGCCAGGCTTTCCTGTCATTCACCATCTTCCAGAGGACAGGGAAGCCTGGTGTGCTGCAGTCCATGGAGTCACAAAGAGTCGACACGACTGAGCAACTGAACAACAAGAACGCATCATACAAAATGCCGGCTGGGTGTTTCACAAGCCGGAATCAAGACTGCCTGGAGAAATACCAACAACCTTAGATATGCAGATGATACCATCCTAATGGCAGCGAGCAATGAGCAACGAAAGAGCCTTTTGGTGGAGGTGAGAGAGTAGAGTGAAAAAGCTGACTTAAAAACTCAACATTCAAAAAACTAAGATCATGGCATCCAGTTCCATCACTTCACGGCAAATAGATGGGGAGAAAATGGAAACAGCGATAGACTTTATTTTCTTGGGCTCCAAAATCACTGCAGATGGTGACTGCGGCCATGAAATTAAAAGACACTTGCTTCTTGGAAGAAAAGCTATGACAAACTGAGACAGCATATTAAAAAAGCAGAGACATCACTTTGTCGATTAATCTCTGTATAGTGAAGCTACGATTTTTTCCAGGAGTCATGTACGGATGTGAGAGCTCGACAATAAAGAAGGCTGAGTGCTGAAGAATTGGTACTTTTGAACTGTGGTGCTGGAGAAGACTCTTGAGATTTCCTTAGACTGCTAGGAGATGAATTCAGTCAATCCTAAAGGAAATCAACCCTGAATATTCATTGGAAGGAAATCAACCCTGAATATTCACTGAAAGGACTGATGCTGAAGCTCCCATACTTTGGCTACATGATGTGAAGAGCCGACTCATTGGAAAAGATTGAGGGCAGCAGGAGAAGGAAGTGATAGAGAATGAGATTGTTAGATAGTATCACTGATTCTATGGACATGAATTTGAGCAAACTCTGGAAGACAGTGAAGGACAGGGAAGCCTGACATGTTGCAGTCCATGGGGTCGAAAAGAGTTGAACAAAACTGAGAGACTCAACAGCAACAACAGATGTTCCAATTGAGGAGGGAGGGAGCAGAAAGGAGTCCCCTGCTGTTAGGGAGATGGATCNGATGTAGAGTAAGCAGAATGGTCACCGCTGGTAGGAATGCAAAATGCTGCAATAACACCAACACTTTTTTCACTTTTTCTAGTTAAATAAAACATTTCCCTTTCAAATCAGCCAGCAACTCCACTCCTAGGTGTTTATCAAAGAGAAGTGATTGTAAATGTTCACCAAAATGTTTACAAGTTTAATTTGTGAGTTAAAAATAAGACGCAACCCATATATCAAAATCCTTTAAGACAGGCTCTAACAGTATGTGAATGCAGAACTTCCAGATGTACAAGCTGGATTTAGAAAAGGTAGAAGAATCAGAGATAAACCCGCCAACATTCACTGGAACATAGAAAAAGCAAGAGAATTCCAGAAAAATATCTGCTTCATTGACTATGCTAAAGCCTTTGACTATGTGGATCACAACAAACTGTGGAAAATTCTTAAAGAGATGGAAATACCAGACCACCTTACATGCCTTCTTAGAAACCTGCATGCAGGTCAAGAAGCAACAATTAAAACCGGACATGGAACAACGGACAGGTTCAAAACTGGGAAAGGAGTCCGTCAAGGCTGTATATTGCCACCCTGCTTTTTAACTTATATGCAGAGTTGCTGTTGTCGTTGTTCAGTTGTGTCCAACTCTTTGCGACCCCATAGGCTGCAGCATGCCAGGCTTTCCTGTCATTCACCATCTTCCAGAGGACAGGGAAGCCTGGTGTGCTGCAGTCCATGGAGTCACAAAGAGTCGACACAACTGAGCAACTGAACAACAAGAACGCATCATACAAAATGCCGGCTGGGTGTTTCACAAGCCGGAATCAAGACTGCCTGGAGAAATACCAACAACCTTAGATATGCAGATGATACCATCCTAATGGCAGCAAGCAATGAGCAACGAAAGAGCCTTTTGGTGGAGGTGAGAGAGTAGAGTGAAAAAGCTGACTTAAAAACTCAACATTCAAAAAACTAAGATCATGGCATCCAGTTCCATCACTTCACGGCAAATAGATGGGGAGAAAATGGAAACAGCGATAGACTTTATTTTCTTGGGCTCCAAAATCACTGCAGATGGTGACTGCGGCCATGAAATTAAAAGACACTTGCTTCTTGGAAGAAAAGCTATGACAAACTGAGACAGCATATTAAAAAAGCAGAGACATCACTTTGTCGATTAATCTCTGTATAGTGAAGCTACGATTTTTTCCAGGAGTCATGTACGGATGTGAGAGCTCGACAATAAAGAAGGCTGAGTGCTGAAGAATTGGTACTTTTGAACTGTGGTGCTGGAGAAGACTCTTGAGATTTCCTTAGACTGCTAGGAGATGAATTCAGTCAATCCTAAAGGAAATCAACCCTGAATATTCATTGGAAGGAAATCAACCCTGAATATTCACTGAAAGGACTGATGCTGAAGCTCCCATACTTTGGCTACATGATGTGAAGAGCCGACTCATTGGAAAAGATTGAGGGCAGCAGGAGAAGGAAGTGATAGAGAATGAGATTGTTAGATAGTATCACTGATTCTATGGACATGAATTTGAGCAAACTCTGGAAGACAGTGAAGGACAGGGAAGCCTGACATGTTGCAGTCCATGGGGTCGAAAAGAGTTGAACAAAACTGAGAGACTCAACAGCAACAACAGATGTTCCAATTGAGGAGGGAGGGAGCAGAAAGGAGTCCCCTGCTGTTAGGGAGATGGATCGGGGGAGGGGGGACCCTGGCTGGGAAGGGAGGACAGGGGGTATGCTGCCCAGCCTCCTTCCGGGAGGAGAAGTTGAGGGTAGGGAGGGAAGTCAGGGTAACTAGAGGTCATATTTGCCCTGTGTTTGGGACACTGTTTGAAAGGGAGCCCCCTCCAGGTGCAGTGGTCTTGGGGATCGGGGCAGAAAATAAACCACCTGTGTTTGCGCACTTGCTTTTAGGCGTCAATATCGGTAGCAAGTCCCGGGTGTAGATGTCTTTTCCTTCGAGCCTGAGTCCTACAGCTTCTTGGGTTGTATGCCCCCAAACTTCCTGAGGATCTTTCCCACAGGTTGTGACTTCTAGGTGTCAGCGGTGGGATTAATTCTGCCAGGGCTCATGGGAAGGAGGAAGGCTTCAGAGAGTCTCACAAAAGTGGCAACTGCTCAACTGGTTTTTTAAAAAACATTATACCTGGCTGCCTCAGGTCTCGGGTGTGGCACACGGGCTCTCTCGTTGTGGCGCACAGTCCGGCTGTGGCTCATGGGCTCAGCACACAGGCTGAGCCGCTGTGCAGCATATGGAATCTTCCCGACCAAGGTTGGAACCCGTGTCCCGTGCGTTGGCAGGTGGATTCCTGTCCACTGTGTCAACAGAGAAGTCTCACAGTAACTTTTTAAGGTAAAGATACGCGGCAGCTTTATACACAAAAGGCGGGGTGAATTAAATCAAAATCCTTTTATTTTTGTTCCAAATTTCTTAGAACCGAAAACAAAAAGGAAAAAGATGGTGATTACTGGTTAATACACTTGTTCTTCTGGAAGATTCTAATTCTCACCCTCAGTGAATTTGCCAAGAAGCGCCAAGTATGGGCACAGAACCCTCCTGGATCTGGAGAAGTGGGTGACTTTGAAAGTCATCACCCTGTACTGATGTTGCGAGTTTGCTAGTGGTCAGAGACCATTTTGGCACCACAGATAAAAGGCGTTCACTCCTTCCTAAATCTTTTTGAGTGAAACAGTGCCTTGGTCTGATGCCCTCTCTCCTTCAGGAAACAGCATCTCTTGATCAGTAAAAACCCCTTTGTGCCTTTAAAAAAGAATGTGACACTCCACTATGAACAAAGTGTTTTGGGTTTTCTTTCAATCATACCCCAAATGCAAGCATGAAAAAAAAAAACACAAGAATTTAGAATAAGTGAAAAGTAAAGTTGGAGTTTGTTTGGAAAAATACCTTTAAAAGTTAAAATATGAGTTTTTGAACACTAAAAGTATTGATAAAATCACACCTCTGAAGTAAAACACTCTCATCCACCTCACTGATGTTTCCTGTTTTGGTTAACACATTTTAATTACCTTCTTTGGAATTTCCGCTGCAGCTCTTCCACTTACCTGCATGTCTGGACAGAGTGCCACATGTGCTGGCCAGTAATCCAGAGCCCCGGGCGCTCCAGCAGAGCCTGGAGTCATTGCCTGATGTGACCCAGTCTTGCTCAGTTATCAATCATCTCAGTCACTTACCACCAGAAGCTGGACACCAGAGAATTCAGCACAAACTTAATGTCATTTATTTCTTTGACCCTGTGGCTCTTAAGCCTGGCTGCTCACCAGTCATCAGGAGAATTTTCTGTAAGTCTGGAACCAGCCCAAGTTCCAAGACGGCTTTAAAGTGTCTGCTGGGGGTTCCAGACATTGCTTTGCTTCCTACTGGCTTGACATCCCTCCATCAGGGCTCTTGTTCTGTAATGTGATTCCTGTTCTGGGAGAAGAATGCTCTGTATCTGATGGATCCGCCTTTAAGGGACTGTTTCTACACTGATGCTTAGTTGTCTTTTAAAAGTTCCCACTTCTTGAGGTTTTCCTGTGGGCAGGCCTTAGACCCTTCAATCAAATGGCACAGGGAACTAAATGAATGGAGGCCCCACTGCAGTAACAATTTTAGTCAAGCTTTTCCATAGCATGCTTTTCTCCTATCTCTACGTGGCTTTTTAGAATTTTTTATTTTGATGTCAACAGTAGAATTATTGTATTACATTCACTAAAAGCAATTACACATGCTCTTTGGAAGTGGGCAGAAAAAGAACTGCTGATAAAGAAACATCTTAAAGTATTCCCAAATGGACATAATTAACACAGTATGTTTGTGTACTGTTTTTTCAGGGAAAAGTGGGTGAAGTATCCTTGGTGTGGTTGATAGTTTCCTAGTACAGCCACCATCAGTTCATTCCTTCCTCGAGGCATCTACTGAGATGTAGGATCAGCTCCCCTCCCCAGTCTAGGCTGGTCCTATGATTATCCTAAAGATTCCTGCAGAAGTGTGTTCTGGGACTTCTGAGTCTAGACCTTAAGTGGGCTTCTGACTTCCGCTTCCTTCCTTTTGAATCTCAGTCTCTATAATATGGAGGGACACAGAAAATTATTTCATTCAATAGACTGCTGAGTGGAAAAAAGTGTATTTCCTAATGGATACACTGTGATGATTCTATTTTGCATATTTCTCTGTTTATCACTCTCTATTCATACACATATCCACATGTATCTTTAAAGGACATATACCAAAATGTCAACAATGGCTATCTCTGATAGTGTTTCATTTTCTTCTTGTTGTATATAATTATTTTTAAGCTTTTGCAGAAGAAAATGTGAATCATTTTTTTAAAAGAAGTTTTTATTTTGTATTGAGATATAGCTGGTTAACAATGTTGTGACAGTCTCAGATGAAGACTGAAAGGACTCAGCCACACTTACGCATGTCCCTGTTCTCCCCCAGACTCCCCCTGCATCCAGGCTGCCACATGACAATGAGCAGAGTTCCTGTGCTGCACAGCAGATCCTTGTTGGGTTTTGTTGTTGCTAGGTCCCTAAGTCATGTCCAACTCCTTTGCGACCCCATGGACTGTCACCCACCAGGCTCTTCTGTCCATGGGATTTTTCCAGGCAAGGACACTGGATTGGGTTGTCATTTCCTTCTCCAGGGGATCTTCCTGACCCAGGGATCGAACTCATGTCTTCTGTGTTTTCTGCCTTGGCAGGTGGATTCTTTACCACTGAGTCGCCTGAGAAACCTGCTTGTTCATTATACATTTTAAATACAGCACCGTGTACAGACAACAACAAATTCACTAAGTCTGTGAGTCTCTTTCTGTTTTGTAAGTAAGTCCATTTGTATCATGAAATATGTGAATTTTATTTAAAAAAAAAAAAAAGCAGGGAAATTCTCTGGAAGTCCAGTGGTGTCGAGTCAGCACTTTCACTGCCTGGGTTCAATTCCTGGTTGGGGAACTAAGATGCTGCAAGCTGTGTGGCACAGCCAATAAATACAATAAAATAAAATTAGTGTCAATAGGAAATTTAAAAAAAAAGAACAGTGAAGGAACCAAGAACTCCAGGGGAGTAAATTTGCTGGTGAGTCTATTTATGAAGACCCAGCTTCTCAGGCAGGGAGCCCACAAGGACAGCCACTTGCTCCCCTGGCCACCCCAAGCAAAGACTCATCCTACTGGCTCAAATGATCAACCTCACTTATTGAGAATGTCCTTTCTTTTTAAAAATATTCTTTCTTTTTTTTAAAAAAAACTTTTTATTTTGTATGGGAGGGCTCAGTGGTAAAGAACCTGCCTGACAATACAGGAGACAGTTTCAATCCCGGGGTTGGAAAGATCCCCTGGAGAAGGAAATGGCAACCCAGTCCAGTATCCTTGCCTGGGAAATCCCATGGACAGAGGAGCATGGCGGGCTACAGTCCATGGGGTCACAAAGAGTTGGACACAACTTAGCGACTAGACAATAGCTGATTAACAGTGTGATAGTTTCAGGCGAACAGTGAAGGGACTCAGCCACACATATACAAGTAGCCTTTCTCCCCTAAACTCCTCTCCCATCCAGGCTGCCACATAACATTGAGGAGAGCTCCTGCGCTATACAGTAGGTCCTTATTGGTTATCTATTTGAAATATAGCAGTGTGTACATGTCCATCCCAAACTCCCTTGAGAATATTTTTGATGTTTTCACAGTTCATTTTCTGGAGAGAAGGCACAGCTACAGAACAGGTCGATTCAGAATGAGACAGTGAGGTGGGCATCTACTTAGGCTGCAGATAAAGAATCTTTCAGCCTGCCTCAAGGTAGGTCAGGTGAGTGCCCACCCTGGCTGGATAGCTCTTTGGCGGCCCTATGAACGGACATTCCCCATCACCACCCAGTTTGTACCTGTTGTTTCTGAGGCAGCATAGATGGTGGCCTCCCAGAGTGGACAATGGATGATTGGGAGGGCACCTGGGTACGCTAGCCCTTGGGCACTGGCTTTTCCCCCAGCTCGGCCTGCCTTCCATCTACCAGGAAGGGCAGCCAGTGCCGGAATGGGAGGGACTTGAAGTCCAGAGAGCTGGGTGGGACAAAAGGGGATAGAGGGAAGTAAAGGTAAGTAGGCCTTTACTTATCACCTGCACAAAGGGGTACTGGAGAAGCTTTAGCTCTGCTGGGCTGCACAGATTCAACATGTGCGTGGAAACTGCCCGAATGACCAGCCCCTATGGTGACTGAGTCACATGGTTGCCAGAGCCCAGACAAAACAGGAAAACACTCATGAGAAGGTATCTTCCTCACGGGCAGGGATATTGGCGATACTGGTCTGTTTCGCTCACTGCTGTCTGCTCAGTGTCTACAACAGTGCCTGGCACAGAATGGGCATTGATGAATAAACTCACCCTCAATGAGGGTGTGAATGAATGGAATTTGCTAGTAATGAAAGAAATCCACATGACCACAATAATGTGGTATTGTTTTGTATATTAAAGTGAAGTCGTTCAGTTGTGTCCGACTCTTTGCAGTCGTGTCCGACTCTTTGCGACCCGTGGAGTGTAGCCCACCAAGCTCCTCTGTCCGTGGGATTCTCCAGGCAAGAATACTGGAGTGGGTTGCCATTTCCTTCTCCAGGGGATCTTCCTGACCCAGGGATGGAATCCAGATCTCCCACATTGCAGGCAGACGCTTTAACCTCTGAGCCACCAGGGAAGCCCCAGAAGCTGCCCCAAAACAGTGCAATGGAAACACTCAGTCGTGAAATCCAATGGGATCCGCCATACATCTAGTATTAAAGGCAACTTTTGTTGTTGTTTATTCACTAAGTCATGTCTGACTCTTTGCAAGGACTGTAGCCCGCCAGGCTCCTCTGTCCACAGGATTTTTCAGGGAAGAACACTGGAGTGGGTTGCAGTTTCCTTCTCCAGGGGATCTTCCCGACCCAGGGATCAAATCTGTCTCTTGCACTGCAGGCAGATTCTTTACCACTGAGCCACTAAAGAAGCCCATTAATGGCAATATGTATTCATATAAATGTTTTGGAAAGCAGCTTGGTAACAGAGTTATTTAAAAGGGGCTACTCAGTAATTCCAGTCCTAGAAATTTATGTTAAACAGACAAATCAGAAAAAGGACAGTGCTGCCTATATAAACTATCCCTTGAAATGTTATTCATAACTGTAAAGAGATGGGAGCAGTCTGAGGGGCTATGACACTGGATGATCAGCTGGCTTGTGGTTACGGAGGCCCGTGAAATAGTGCAGCAAATAGGCATGCGACAAAAAGCAGGGGTGTAAAAGTGTCCATGTAAATTGAGTGTGACCATAAAATGTATTCTGGGGGAAAGCCTGGAAGGATAGAGTTTATGGATTTTTTCCCCTCCAATTTTTGTCATCAAAATATTTTTAACCAAAAAGAGCATACCCAAATAAAACCTTCCTACAGGACACGATGGGCTCCCCAGGTGGCTCAGTGGTAGAGACTCTGCTTGCTAATTCAGGAGACACAGGTTTGATACCTGGGTTGGGGAAGATCCCCTGCAGAAGGAAGTGGCAACCCACTCCAGTATTCTTGCTGGGAAATTTCATGGACAGAGGAGCCTGGTGGGCTACAGCCCATGGGGTTGCAAAAGAGTCTGGCATGACTTGGTGACTGAATGACGGCAACAGCAGACACCGTGCACCAGTATACGCGCATACGGCACCTGGTAAGCTCCCGACGCTCACATCTTACACAGCCCCCAGTGAGCGGCGGCTGTCGCAGCGCCCACCCCGCTCGGGCGGGCCTTCAGCCTCCAGGGTTCAAGCCACTGCCAGCAGAGCCAGCAGAGACTTTTTGGCAGGGTCCACCCATCTCTGAGTAACAACCAAGTGCTGCTGTGGGAACAACAGTATTTAGCACCATCTGATCACAGATTGGAGAACATTTGCTAGAAATAACACTTTGGGCTTTGGCAAAGCAGGTATTGAGTTGTGCTTTCTGATGGTGGTTGAATAAGCATTACAGTTGCTTTTTGATGATAAAACCTGCATACATCAGTACTCACTTCCCTTCCTACTGCAGGAGGGCTATAGCCAGTTCACCTACAAAAGCTATCAGGTTACAAAAATGTTAGAAGGAGGTTATAGCCCATGGAGAGCCTCTGATTTGTGCTGACTCAGCATTAGGTGATGGTTCTTAAGTGAACAGAAGCCACCTGGGAAATTTAAACATGGACCCCTTGCTCCGTGTTACAGAAATTCCAATTGAACTGGTTTGGTGAACTGTCCAGAGCATTGGAAATTTTAAAAGCTCCAGGATGGTTTAGATGAGCATCCAGGGTTGAGAGCCACTGTCTTATGGTATCAGCAGATGAGCTCTCTGGAAACATTCAGATGTTCTGAACAGCCATAATCTCTGTGCAAAGATGAGCAAGAATCCATGCCACTTTTTGCAAAGGCTTGCTGTGTGCTACTAGCCAGAGGAAGCAGAGCAAAGGGCTGGGAGGCCCAGAGCTCAAGGATCTCAGACACGGACAGGATGGGTGCTAAGTGTGACTCTATCTTACTAGCTCTGCAACCTCAGGCAAGTTACTCCCCCTTTCTGAGTCTCTGTCTCCCCCTCTGAAGAGGAGATGCTGGTCACCATGCTAACTTCATAAGGGTTGTTCAGAATGGGATGCGTCTGTGCATAGGGATACAGGAGCATAGCTCTTCCCCAGATCACGTGAGCATGTGGAAAGAATACCATTACCATGAGTTCACAGAACTGTGCCTCCATGGATTTGATGGAGAACCACACACCCCCAGCTTATGTATTAAGTGAGATATACACCTAGTAGACTAGTGGGTGTGTAATTTATAAGAAACAGGGAAAATGGAAATAGGGTAATTTCACTACTGTGAAACTCTCCCCCGATCTCCACCTTCAAAGCGAATTCAAGTACACTTAGAAGGATCACAGCCCACTCTCAGCAGAGCGCCTGACCAGTTTAAGAGCAGACAGATCTCTCTTTCGTTGTTGTTCAGTTGTTCAGTAGCTCAGTTGTGTCTGACTCTTTACAACCCCATGGTCTGCAGCTAGGCTTCCCTGGCTGCAGTCCTTCACCATCTCCCAGAGTTTGCTCAAACTCATGTCCATTGAGTCGATGATGCCAAGCAACCATCTCTCTTCCTCTGTCACCCCCTTTTCCACCTGTCCTCAATCTTTCCCAGCATCAGGGTCTTTTCCAATGAGTCAGCTCTTTGCATCAGGTGGCCAAAGTACTGGAGCTTCAGCTTCAGCATCAGTCCTTCCAATGAATATTCAGGGCTGATTTCCTTTAGGATGGACTGGCTGGATCTCCTTGCTGTCCAAGGGACTCTCAAGAGTCTTTTCCAGCACCACAGTTTGAAAGCATCAATTCTTCAGCACTCAGATCTCCCTTCAGAAGGCAGACAAGCAGAAGGTGGTAAGATTCCTGGCACCCACTCAAGGAGAGAGCTTCTGACCCCATAAGATGTAGGGAAACTGCCAGGAGACCAGGAGGCTGACCTCAGAATATTCCTGAATCTGCATATATCTTAATGATGAGGTATGTGTGTGTGTTCAGTAACTAAGTCATGTCCGATTCTTTCGTGACCTCATGGACTGTAGCCCGCCAGGCTCCTCTGTCCACGGGATTTAACCAGTCAAGAATACTGGAATGGGGTGCTATTTCCTCTTCCAGGCAATCTTTCTGACCCAAGGACTGAACTTGCGTCTCCTGCATTGGTTGACAGGTGGACTCTTTACCACTGAGCCACCTGGGAAGCCCAGTGATGAGATAAATGTTCTTGAATCTGCCTGACACTGGGGAAAAAAATAGACCAAGGCCTGAAAGTCTTGGTGGAGGCCTGAGCCAGCACTGCAGTGCTGTCCCCAGACCCCTGATAGTCACCTCCCTGGGGAGCCTTTTCGAGGAAGGTGAACCTTCATCCCTTTGGTCACTTAGCAGAGGCAGACACGTTACACTTCAGGAAACCTGCGATGCCTTTGGTCACATGGATGCTAATTGCTCCTCCTGTCCCTGAAGCTGGGCTGAGGTTTCCTAGGTGACTAACATTAACTGGAGAATCACACCTCTCTGCCTGGCTGGCCGGTAAGGGGTCTGGCCTCTGGCATCGTACATGTGGCTGCCACTCACTGATGCGGCTCCTGGCTTCCTGGTTCAGCCACAGACGTGGCTCTAGGCTGAGGCCACGGCCCAGGGCAGCCCACCCCGCCTTGGCTGCCAGCCTCCTCTCCCTCCCTGTGGCCTATTTATTGCAGCAAGCAATCTCCAGGTTGTGTTGAATTCTGTCTTGTAGGGTTATTTCTTTAAATCTTTTTTAAAAAGTATGTGTGTTGTAACCATGGAAACTCTCTTCTGCATTCACTTGTGTTTTAAAAAAATCCTTCTGTGTGTCTGTCTGGCTTGTGCTGTCTACACTGAACTGTGGGCTCCCAGGGGAGGGATNTGGCTGGATCTCCTTGCTGTCCAAGGGACTCTCAAGAGTCTTTTCCAGCACCACAGTTTGAAAGCATCAATTCTTCAGCACTCAGATCTCCCTTCAGAAGGCAGACAAGCAGAAGGTGGTAAGATTCCTGGCACCCACTCAAGGAGAGAGCTTCTGACCCCATAAGATGTAGGGAAACTGCCAGGAGACCAGGAGGCTGACCTCAGAATATTCCTGAATCTGCATATATCTTAATGATGAGGTATGTGTGTGTGTTCAGTAACTAAGTCATGTCCGATTCTTTCGTGACCTCATGGACTGTAGCCCGCCAGGCTCCTCTGTCCACGGGATTTAACCAGTCAAGAATACTGGAATGGGGTGCTATTTCCTCTTCCAGGCAATCTTTCTGACCCAAGGACTGAACTTGCGTCTCCTGCATTGGTTGACAGGTGGACTCTTTACCACTGAGCCACCTGGGAAGCCCAGTGATGAGATAAATGTTCTTGAATCTGCCTGACACTGGGGAAAAAAATAGACCAAGGCCTGAAAGTCTTGGTGGAGGCCTGAGCCAGCACTGCAGTGCTGTCCGCAGACCCCTGATAGTCACCTCCCTGGGGAGCCTTTTCGAGGAAGGTGAACCTTCATCCCTTTGGTCACTTAGCAGAGGCAGACACGTTACACTTCAGGAAACCTGCGATGCCTTTGGTCACATGGATGCTAATTGCTCCTCCTGTCCCTGAAGCTGGGCTGAGGTTTCCTAGGTGACTAACATTAACTGGAGAATCACACCTCTCTGCCTGGCTGGCCGGTAAGGGGTCTGGCCTCTGGCATCGTACATGTGGCTGCCACTCACTGATGCGGCTCCTGGCTTCCTGGTTCAGCCACAGACGTGGCTCTAGGCTGAGGCCACGGCCCAGGGCAGCCCACCCCGCCTTGGCTGCCAGCCTCCTCTCCCTCCCTGTGGCCTATTTATTGCAGCAAGCAATCTCCAGGTTGTGTTGAATTCTGTCTTGTAGGGTTATTTCTTTAAATCTTTTTAAAAAAGTATGTGTGTTGTAACCATGGAAACTCTCTTCTGCATTCACTTGTGTTTTAAAAAAATCCTTCTGTGTGTCTGTCTGGCTTGTGCTGTCTACACTGAACTGTGGGCTCCCAGGGGAGGGATGTATCTTGGCAGGGAGTCTGAGAGAGGCTCCTACCATCTCCATCGGCAGGTGGGGCCAAGGCTCTGGCTTCATGATCCTAAGGAACCCACAAAGAGCAGCTGGAAACAAAGACATGCCCCTCCCCCACCCTCAACTTTGGAGGCTGAGGTTCTGGTATCACACCTCATTTCATCATTATTGTGACACTGTGATCACACCCCCATCATTATCTCTACTTTACAAGGTACCTGTTTTTTTGTTTTTGTTTTTTTGAGAAGCAAAGCCTGAAAATTAGTATCTCAGTCCCTCTGTGGAGCCGGTTCTAGAAGGAAACCCTCTGGTGGCTGCACACAGAGCCAGAGGGCTCCCAGCAGGACATCTCTGCCTTTGAAGAACCTAGCGCTTCCATTCAGCACATTAGTATTGAGCCTTTGCTGCAGTCCAGGCAAATCAGCCTGGCCCTGCCCACCATGCCAAGGAGGTGGCTCCTGGGCTGGGCATAGAGCCCACCATGCAACACATGGCTTGGAGAGACCCAGGCAGAGGATCCAGGTGGCTGGCAGGGCAAGAGACACCCCAACTGGGGACCCAGTCAAGCCTGGGTTTCCTCCTGCATCAGATGTACAGTGCAGTAACAATAACGCCTGCCTGTCTCCTTTGCAAAGTGGTACTGGTGGCTCAGACGGTAAAGAATCTGCCTGCAATGCAGGAGACTGGGGTTCCATCCCTGGGTCAGGAAGATTCCCTGGAGAAGGGAATGGCAACCCACTGCAGTATTCTTGCCTGGAGAATCCCACGGACAGAGGACCCTGGTGGGCCACAGTCCAGTTGTCAGGTGCGACTGATCGACTAACACACACAGACAAGGAGGTGGCCGTCGCTGTGAGATGCTCTCCGGAGGCTGAGATCACAGGCTGCGGAGCATTGTCACTGTGCTCTTCTGAGCAGAAGAGTAACGATGCAGACCTCAGTGGTGACAGTGCAGGGCCCGCCCTGGGGGACCCAAGGCAGAAGGGCACAGGCCGGGGCACCCAGTTGGAAGATAACGCAGAGTGTGTGTGAAGTTAAGTGTTAGCTGCTCAGCTGTGTCTGACTCTTTGCCCCATAGACTGTAGCCCACCAGGCTTCTCTGTCCATGGAGTTCTGTCCAGGCAAGAATACTGGAGTGGGTTGCCATGTCCTCCTCCAGGGAACTCTTCCTGACCCAGGGATCGAACCTGGGTCTCCCGCATGGCAAGCAGTTTCTTTACCGTCTGAGCCATCAGGGAAGTCAGAGTGTGTGCATGCCTTACTTTCAGTGTTCATGCTTTCCACGAGAGAGGAGAAAATAACATTTTTAAAGGATCCCCCCGACCCTTCCTTGCACATGCCTATTTTTCTTGGTATGTGATTGGAGGGTCAAGAGGCTGATGTGACCACAGGATCTGCACTCACTGAGGGCTCAGTGTGTGTTGTCTGGGGGTCTGTTTGCACTGACAGACCCGCAGGGGATGTCTGGTTGTGCGGGGCAGGGGAGGGGAGGGGATCCAAGCTGGATGGCAAGCAGGATGAGCCAGGATGAGGTCAAGATTGAGTTTTCCTGCCCAGCCCCCTCTATTCAAGAGACTCTGGAGTTGAGGAGTTGGGTGTGTATTCACGGGCCTGTGTATTAAGGGAGCTGACTGACCTGGTCAGAGGAGCACAGTGGGGAGATGCCTCAGGCCAGCAGGAGCTGTGTCCCGCAGAGCTTGCCTTAGTGGAGTTCTGCAAGGGATCCTCCCCTAGCAAACCTGTGAGAGCTTCACAGAGCTCCCTGGAGGGGAACGTGAACTGAATGGGGGTGGGACTGCCAACAGTCCCTTGAGCAGTCCTTCAGTTACACCTCCTCCTTCAGTTAAAGGCACTTAGCCCCTACAGCAAGGTGGCCAAGGCAAGCCTTGGACCTCTGGAAGAGGCTCCGAATGGGGGAAGTAATTAACAAAGAGCCTGGAGCCATGAGGCATCAGAGCGATCCCCACCGCTACCAGCGCCACCATCATGATCAGCACCACCGTTATCAGTATCATCGCCTTCTTCATCACTGCCATCCCTTACATCATCATCATCACCCCTCCACAGCTAAGCTTAGTGGCTAAGAGCAAGGCCTGGGGAGCCTCGCTGGGTCTCTAGCCTAGCACTGTCACTCACAAACGCTATGAGCTTCGGCATAGTTTGGAACTTGCCTGAGCTTCATTTTCCTCATATATAAACTGGGATAATTTTAAAAGATAATAAAGCTCTTAGCATCTAGCCTGGCACATGGTATCAGGATAAGTTGGTTATCATGATCACCGTTAGTGTTTTCATCATTATAGAGCCTTCTAAGTGGAGAGGCTTTGGGTCATTACGGTAGTTCCTGATTGACAGAGTGGAAATAAGGCGGGCCGTGTCCCACTTTTCAGATAAGGAAAGGGAAACTCTAAGCAGTGAAGATGTTTGTCCATGTGGCTCAGCTCACAGCCTGGAAGGTGGATGGAAGCCGAGCAGCCCCCTCCCACAGTGCCTGCCTCCTTCACCCTCGTCCTTGGGCACAGCCCCATGAGCTGGGATGCGCTCCAAAATGCCCATTAAAACACACAGTTATTTTATGGTTTGTTTGCTTCTAAAGACATAAAATCCAACCTTATCAAACAAAAGTCACACTTAACCCTGCTGACTTGAACGCTAAAGTCCAGCATTATCTATGCTCTTCAGCCCCCACAGAGAACACTTAGTTCCCCACGGAGCTGGCAACATGCTCCAAGGCTGACCTTTGGCAGTCCTCACCCCTCTAGCCATGAACCAGTCACAAGGCAGGTGGGGTGGGGAGTCAGGCAGGTGGGGAGAAGCCCAGAGATCCCGCTTACCAGCTGGACACCTACAGTAAGTTTTTAAACCTCTCGGAACCTTCCTTAACATCCTTATCTGTAAAATGGATTTAATGATAGGAACCTCTTCACCGAGACCTTTAAGTGGGAAAGAGCTAGCATGGGAAAGGAAAGTAAAAACGGAAAGAAGAGTTCAAGAGGGAGGGGACATAGGTATACTGATGGCTGATTCATGATGTTGGGCAGAAACCAACACAATACTGAAAAGCAAGTATCCTTCAATTAAAAATAAATAAAGTAAAAAAAACAACAACACAGAAATAAAAGCAGTATCTCTGAAGACTATCCTGAGCTGGGGCTAGAGTGTGGATTTTCCACACTCTTTCCAGGCTGTGTTAAGTGTGGATTCAAGACATATTAGAGAGCAAGTCCACAAGACTTACCAATGGATTGGATAAGAGAAGAAGATGAAAGAGAAGATTCTATAACCTGGAGAGCGGGTGCCATTGTCTGAGATGGGGAAGTCTAGGGAGAGATGGGACAGGTCTTGCGGGGGTGGGGGAATTTGCATCTGCTCTGGATGTGCTAGTTTTAGAATGTCTGAGATTTCCCAGTGGAGGTGGCAGTGGGTGGAGGGAGCCGCAACTCTGAAGGAAGCTCCTGGAAGTCCATGTTGAGAATTCAGACTTGGGATGATTGTCATAAGAATGGTATTCATTTATTTATTTTTTAAAATATTTATTTGGTTGTGTTGGGTCTAAGATGCAGAAAGTGATGTGCAGCGCCTAGAACAGGGATCAAGCCTGGCCCTACTGCACTGGGAGTTCAGTCTTAGCCACTGGGCTACCAGGGAAATCCCAAGAATGGTGTTTAATTCTAGGTGGCTCAGCGGGAAAGAATTTGCCTGCAATGCAGGAGACACATGTAGGACACACAGGTTCCATCCCTTGGTTGGGAAGATCGCCTGGAGAAGGAAATTGCAACCCACTCCAGTATCTTGCCTGAAAAATCCCATGGACAGGGCAGCCTGACAGGCTGCAGTCCATGGGGTTGGAAAAGAATCGGACACGACTTAGCAACTAACAATGCTGAAAGGTATCTCTTGGGAAGTGAGCGGGGAAAGTGAAGAGAGAGAACCCAAAGGGGTGTAAGGAGGACCACCATTCAGGGCTCAGAAAAAGGAGGACCCCGTGAAGGACTGGCCAGCGAAGTCAGAGAAAAATTGGGAAAGTGTCCAGTTTAGGAACTGAGAGAGCAGAGTGCTTCTGGAAGGAGGGAGGGAGTGGTCACCAGTGATGGAGGGCTAAGATGAAGGTGCAGAGTGGGTGGGGCTGGGCGGCAAGAGGGGGTCACGGGTGGCCTTGACTGAGATGCATCCGAAGAGCTTTGGGAGCAGAGCCAGGCTGTAGTGGGACTGGGCATGCATGGGGCTGGGAGAGTGGGGGCCACGTGTGTACGTGGAAAGAGAATGGAGGCATCAGGAGGTGGCTGTTGAGGGAAGGAGGGGCTCTGGGAGGATGAGAGAGCCATGTCTGTGCACTGATTGAAGTCGCCTGGAGAAAGGACCATGAAAGTGAGTGAGAGCTCCCTGCAGAGGGCACCCCTGCAGAGAGAGTGCAGTCCTTTTTTTTTTTTTTTTTTTGTGGTGGACCATTTTTAAAACCTTTATTGAATTTGTTGCAATATTCTTCAGTTTGCAGTTGTGGTCTTTTGGCCACGAGGCACGTGGGATCTTAGTTCCCTGACCAGGGATCGAACCTGCACCCCCTGCATTGGCAGGCCAAGTTTTAACCACTGGACCACCAGGGAAGTCCTGGGAGTGAAGTTCCTGAGTAGCTGGAGGGATGAATCCAGAGCACAGGTGGAGAGACTTTTCTCCATTCATCTAGGAAGGAAGAAACGGAAGAGGTGCCTGTCTGGGTGGGATTGGTGAGCTTGTTGGTGGGAAGATGAGAGTTTGGAACTAGAGGGAAAGTTCCTGGCGGAACAGGAGGTTGTGAGCATTGTCGTTATCCTGTGGCGGGGGGCGGGCGGGAGCAGACCTCCAGAGGGAACAGTAGGGTCTCCTGGCGGCACCGATGGCCGCTCACAGACTGAGATCATGAATTCAGAGCCAAGAAGCCAATCGTATCATCTGACGATCTCCAGAAACACTCAGCAGCCTGGTGCAGGCCAGAAGACGGTGGGTGGTGGGGATTCACTCAGAACTGGGATTTTGCCAAAGGGTTGTAACCTACAAGACAAAGGCTGAGTTACTGGGGAATTCATGTTGAAGAAGAGGCTGGATGGCAAGAGAAGAGAGGCGTGGCATGAGCGGGCAGGGCTCAGTGCACTAAAACCAAAGTAATAGGGCAGTGGGGGGGGGGGCGTTGAGTGGCAGGGATGGGAGGATGAGGACGTACTGGAATCCAGGTTTGAGGATGAGGCAGTCCAGGTGGGAGATGTCCCGTCTGATGCGACATCACCTTGAATGAGGGCAGAAGGCCCCGACCAGGAGGGAGGTGCAGTTGCTGGTCTGCCGTGCCTGAGCTCCAAGAGCCAGGCTGGGTGCTGCTGGGACTCCTAGCAGGCTCTGCAGCCCCATGCCCAGATCCTGCCACTTTCTAGATGCAGGATCCCAGAGACTTATTTCCCCTCTTGGTACTTGAGTATCTCTACTTGTAAAAATGAGGGCAATAATTTGTTCTTGTCTCTTCAAGCTATTATGAAGACTAGAGGAGATAATTCAGATAAAGCACCAAACAGTGCTGGGGCTAGTTATGTGCCAGTAAGTGTTAAATATGGAGCTATGACAAACCTAGACAGCATATTAAAAAGCAGAGACATCACTTTGCCAACATAAGTCAGTATAGTCAAAGCTATGGTTTTTCCGGTAGTCATGTACAGATGTGACAGTTGAAAGCTGTCATAAAGATATGACATAAAGAAGGCTGAGTGCAGAAGAATTGATGCTTTCAAATTGTGCTACTGGAGAAGAATCTTGAGAGTCCCTTGGACTGCAAGGAGATTAAACAGTCAATCTTAAAGGAAATCAACCCTGAATACTCACTGGAAGGACTGATACAAAAGCTGAAGCTCCAATACTTTGACCACCTGATCCAAAGAGCCGACTCATTGGAAAAGGCCCTAATGCTGGAAAAGATTGCAGAATGAAGACTGAGAAATGGGGTTGTGTGCGTGTGTGCTTAGTCATGTCTGACTTTTTGCAACCCCATGGACTGTAGCCCACCAGGCTCCCCTGTCCAAGGGGCTCTCCAGGCAAGAATACTGGAGTGGGTTGCCATTGCCTTCTCCAGGGGATCTTCCCAACCCGGGGATCAGATCCAGATCTCCTGCATTGCAGGCAGATTCTTTACCATCTGAGCCACCAGGGAAGCCCCTAGATGAATGAAGGTGATCAATAAATATCAGGGTGTCCCTCCCTACCTCCACCACACTGGAATGTGTACACATGCACGCACATGCATGCACACAGGCATGTTCTTCTGGGATAAACGCTGCTTTGCACCATAAGTTATTATTTTCTGAAGCATAGCCTTTGCTCAGTGTCAGTTCAGTTCAGTTGCTCAGTCGTGTCCAACTCTTTGCGACCCCATGAATCGCAGCACGCCAGGCCTCCCTGTCCATCACCATTTCCAGTTTGAGTTCACTCAAACTCATGTCCATCGAGTCGGTGATGCAATCTCATCCTCTGTTGTCGCCTTCTCCTCCTGCCTCCAATCCCTCCCAGCATCAGAGTCTTTTCCAATGAGTCAACCCTTTGCATGAGGTGGCCAAAGTACTCATACTCAATAAGAGATGCCGCTACCAATGGTCAGATATGTGCAGATGGCACAAACACACACTTACATATGAAACATGCCAGGGACAGTTGTCCAGAGCAGCCCCCAATATCAGACACAGTAATGTCAGAGAGGAGGGAGGGATGCCTTCAGACTGTGTCCACGGGGGTGGGGGGCAACATGATGGAGGAGGTGCCCTTCACACTGGTGATCAGAGGCTGGACCTGGGTCTATGAGTTCTGAAGACTCAGGGCACAGATGTGCAGGAACAGAGACTGGCTCTCCTTGGAACTCTGAGTCATCTGCTAGCTTTAACGAGAACTAACCCTCAGAGAGGGGCTTCCCTGGTGGCTCAGATGGTAGAATCCTCCTGCAGTGCAGGAGACCTGGGTTTGAACCCTAGGTCGTGAAGATCCCCCGGAGGCGGCCATGGCAACCCACTCCAGTATTCTTGCCTGAAAAATCCCACGGACAGAGGAGCCTGGCGGGCTATAGTCCACGGGGTTGCAGAGAATTGGACACAACTGAAGTGACTGAGTATGCATGCAGTCCTTAGAGAGGAGCTGGGGTAGCAAAAAGGCAGACTGGAAAANTGCTTAGTCATGTCTGACTTTTTGCAACCCCATGGACTGTAGCCCACCAGGCTCCCCTGTCCAAGGGGCTCTCCAGGCAAGAATACTGGAGTGGGTTGCCATTGCCTTCTCCAGGGGATCTTCCCAACCCGGGGATCAGATCCAGATCTCCTGCATTGCAGGCAGATTCTTTACCATCTGAGCCACCAGGGAAGCCCCTAGATGAATGAAGGTGATCAATAAATATCAGGGTGTCCCTCCCTACCTCCACCACACTGGAATGTGTACACATGCACGCACATGCATGCACACAGGCATGTTCTTCTGGGATAAACGCTGCTTTGCACCATAAGTTATTATTTTCTGAAGCATAGCCTTTGCTCAGTGTCAGTTCAGTTCAGTTGCTCAGTCGTGTCCAACTCTTTGCGACCCCATGAATCGCAGCATGCCAGGCCTCCCTGTCCATCACCATTTCCAGTTTGAGTTCACTCAAACTCATGTCCATCGAGTCGGTGATGCAATCTCATCCTCTGTTGTCACCTTCTCCTCCTGCCTCCAATCCCTCCCAGCATCAGAGTCTTTTCCAATGAGTCAACCCTTTGCATGAGGTGGCCAAAGTACTCATACTCAATAAGAGATGCCGCTACCAATGGTCAGATATGTGCAGATGGCACAAACACACACTTACATATGAAACATGCCAGGGACAGTTGTCCAGAGCAGCCCCCAATATCAGACACAGTAATGTCAGAGAGGAGGGAGGGATGCCTTCAGACTGTGTCCACGGGGGTGGGGGGCAACATGATGGAGGAGGTGCCCTTCACACTGGTGATCAGAGGCTGGACCTGGGTCTATGAGTTCTGAAGACTCAGGGCACAGATGTGCAGGAACAGAGACTGGCTCTCCTTGGAACTCTGAGTCATCTGCTAGCTTTAACGAGAACTAACCCTCAGAGAGGGGCTTCCCTGGTGGCTCAGATGGTAGAATCCTCCTGCAGTGCAGGAGACCTGGGTTTGAACCCTAGGTCGTGAAGATCCCCCGGAGGCGGCCATGGCAACCCACTCCAGTATTCTTGCCTGAAAAATCCCACGGACAGAGGAGCCTGGCGGGCTATAGTCCACGGGGTTGCAGAGAATTGGACACAACTGAAGTGACTGAGTATGCATGCAGTCCTTAGAGAGGAGCTGGGGTAGCAAAAAGGCAGACTGGAAAAGAAAGTACAGGGACTCCAGTCTGTTCCACTGATCAACACAGGTCAGTATCTTGATAGTTTCAAAGCTAGACCCCTGAGAGGTTGACCCTATGCTGGGCAGTACTCATAGATCTCTGGATCAACATTTGATCCTTCTCAGTCACGGGGCAATGAAGCTTCCTCCTCCACTTACCCACAAAGTTCACTCCCACTGTGGATATTTTCAGTGAAAATCATGGCTAGCTTAAGGCAAGTAACATTCAGTCACAGAAAACATGAAAAAGAAGGTTCTTGGCATTTGGGAACACGGGTAAAGAATTCTGTCTTTCTGAAACTGGAGTTTTATTTGATGTTTCTTGGAAATAAAACATCTAACTTGCTTTATATAGTCCTTCATATCTTCAAAGGGTTCAGAATCAGACCAAAAAAACCCCACATAAATAATAAAAAAAAATGCTGTACTCTAGATTATGAATGCTGTTTCCTTCCTCCTCATAAGGTAGGAATATTTATGAACTCTGAAAAGTAATTTCAGGGGGGAAAAGGCAACCTTAGTCCAGTTTTATAGCAGTGAAAGTGTTTGGTTCTTGCCTTCTGGATTATTTTTAAGTCAGTGTAGTATTATTTATACAAGTTGACATACACAACTCACCGAGGCCAAAGTCCTTCAGATTTATGTCTGCTTTCCTGGGTGTTTATGCTTTTAGAAAAGGGGATTTGCAGCCCGGGAATGTGTGTGTTAATCCAAACAGGGCTCCTTCTCACTGCTTCAGACCCCAGATGTAGACTTGACCTATGGGTCCAGCCCTCCGCACCCCCACGCCCAACCCACTCCCCCAATCCATGTGGAATCACCCACACTGGTCACAAACTGAGTTTCAGCCACAGGAGCAAGCTCTCTCATCTCAGCCTGTCTGTCTGTCTGTCTGTCTGTCTAGACATTCAGAGCCACACCAGGCAGGTCAGTCACAGGGCTTGGACCCAGGTGGAGGTAACAGGGTCATGACCCATGAGAATGGCTCAAAGCCCAGTCTCTCGGATGCTCTGAGGACAGTTCCCTGTGGCCTCTTCACAGACAGCCATCAGATAAGAGATGTAGTATCCCCCAGCTCCCTTGGCCATCTGGTGGGCAAGTATTTTAAGCCTGATTTCTTCTGGAAGGAAACTTTAAGAAACTTCTGCCTTGGGACTTCCTGGATGGTCCTGGTTTGATTTCTGGTCAGGGAACTAGATCCCACAGGCTGAAACTAAAGATTCTGCATGCTGCAACAAAGAGCAAAGATCTCACATGCCACAAGTAAGATCTGACATAGCCAAATAAATTAATTAAAAAAAAAAAAAAAAGAAACTGCCTCGATGCTCTGATCGGTGCACAATAAAAGACCACAGGCAACTGGGTCCCATGAAGGGGGCCTCTGAGGGTCTGGAGGGAGATGAGAGTCTCTCCTATTTCCACCCGATTCAGTACTCTCTCTGCTTTACCTGTTTTTTTTGTTGCTGCCCTCGGGCTTTCTCTAGCTGCAGTGAGCAGGGGCTACCCTTCGCTGTGGTACTCCAGCTTCTCACTGCAGTGGCTTCCCTGGCTGCAAAGCAAAGGCTCTAGGGTGCACGGGCTTCAGTAGTTGCAGCACCTAGGCTCACAAGCTGTGGCTCAGGGGCTTAGTTGCTCCAAGGCATGTGGCTTCGAGGCATCTTCTTCCCAGACCAGGGATCAAACTCGTGTTCCCTGCATTGGCAGGCAGATTCCCATCCACTGGACCGCCAAGGAAGTCCATTGCTCTCTTAACTTGTCAGGGTATTCAGGTAGCCATGCTCTTTGGCTAAAGTGAGAACCAAGTCATCCCACTCTTACTAAGTGCAATGCTGGAGAAGCAAGAAATGGGGCTCCTACACCCATAGCTCTCATGGAACATATAGCCCAGGCCTTTCCAATCACCAGGCCCCCAGAGATGAGGACCCAGGCCCCTCACTCTTGTCCCACGGCCACTGCAAGCTCCCCAAGTTCCACCACACACTCAGGCTGGGGCTCTGGGAGCATGTGTGTAGCCGTACTGCCCAGAGGATGAAACTGAAGGTGGGACTGGATGGGGTGGAGGAGAAGGCCAGGTCAGGAAGGGGCTATTTGAACAGAAACATTACAAAGCCAACCCTGTGCACACCTGAGCATTTTAGGAAGAGGGGCAGCAAGCCTGTGATGCGGGAGTGAGCCTGGGGTCATCCAGGAGACAGCCCAGGATGCTGGGCTTGAGTTCAATTAAAGCATCATTTTCTTAGAATCACTGTGAACTTGTTTCATGTGCTTAGTCGTGTCCAACTCTTTGTGATCCTCCAGGCTGCTCTGTCCATGGGATTTCTTAGGCAAGAATACTGGAGTGAGTAGCCATTCCCTACTCCAGGGGAAATCTTTACCCAGGGATAGAACTCATGTCTCCTGTGTCTCCTGCCTTACAGGCAAATTCTTTACCCACTGAGCCACCAGGGAAGCTCATTCTGCTTCGTACTAGCCACCAAGTTTAGACAGAAACTTAAGTTTCCAAAATACATATGTCATCAGAGTTGCAAGTTGTTGCCTTCATCAAGCCATTATCCGTCATTCATTTGCCAGGGAAACCGATTCACCAGAACCCTGCCAGCACCACGGCTCCAGCAGCAGCTATTAAAGGAAGGGGTTTAGAGGAACCTAGTGGCCTGGGGACCTGAGTAGGTGGAGTGTGGAAGGAGGAAGGGACCGCCTCAAAGCAAAAGAGGGGCCTTAAAAGGAGAACCATTTGGCCAAAGACTGGACTTAAAACAGATGTTTGAGATGTGAATCAGCCCAGGTTCTCACTGCTCATTTTTTAAGTGGGGAAAAGTGCAAATTGTGGTCAGCAGCCCAGAACAAAGTCTGGCTTTCAGAAAAGAGGATTTGCCATGAATCTTCATTAGACATTTAATTGGCACCCGCCCACCCCATGGTCACCTGCTGAGTGAGTGCCTGGTGCCAGGGACCACGCTGGATAAGAGGGGCTGCCTTGACCCTTACAGTTCAAAGCCCAGAAGACACGATTGCTATGTCATTATTAACATCCCGGGGTGGGGACAAGAGCACGCGTGCGTGCTAAGTTGCTTCAGTCATGTCTGACTCTTTGCGATCCTAATGGACTATAGCCTACCACATTCCCCTATCCATGGGATTTTCCAGGCAAGAATACTGGAGTGGGTTACCATTTCCTCCTCCAGGAGATCTTCCCAATCCAAGAATCAAACCTGTGCCTCCTAAGGCTCCTGCATTGCAGGTGGATTCTTTACTGTTGAGCCACTGGGAGAGCATTTACCTGCAAGCTGACAGCAGGCCGGCCCCAGAGCTTGGTGACTAAGGGCCTGAGTTAGGCCCAGAGACACTCGGGATCAGGAGTGGAGCCCAGGGGAAAGCCAAGGCTGAGTCCATGGAGGCTTGCCCAGGGCAGTTTCCGGATGGCTGACACAGCGTTCTTGCAAGGCCCTGAGCAAGTCTAAGTTGACATCTTCCTGTGTGTGTGTGTGCTCGGCCCCTTCAGTCCTGCCTTACTCTTCACGTCCCCATGGACTGTAGCCCATCAGGTCCTCTCTCCATGGGATTCTCCAGGCAAGAATACTGGAGTGGGCTGCCATGCCCTCCTCCAAGTCCCTCTTCCAACTGAGGGGTAACATGGATTGTGATTTCTTTCCCAGCTCAGGTGACCATGTCTCCCCGCTAAGTACTCAGATCTCATCCCCAAGCACACTCTCAGGGCAGGCTGTGTGTCCTCCCACCCTGGTTTATCAGGGGACCAGGAAACATCCCGATTCTGAGATGCTTTCACGTGCCACGCCCACCAAGCTCTGGAAAGGGTCAAGCACACCACCATTTACCCCTTCCTTCATGACCTGCTCAGCAAGCTAATTCCATCCCACCTCTACCCCTACCGAGCCCAGCCGGTGGCCCCTTCCTGCCTCTCTGACCTCGCCGAGCCCTTTGGCCTTGTCAGTGGGAGGCTCTGTCCTACTTGACAATGCACGGGGCTCTCCCTGGGCACAGAGCCTGGGGTGGCCTCACCTACATACACCACGCCGTGGCCTTGGCCCTGGGCCCTCCAGCCCACTCTGCCCTCCCACGCATCCTGGATTTGGCAGGACGTATGGATGCCTGTGCCAGGGCAAACTGGCAAAGGGAAACAGAAAGGAGGACTGAACGTTTTGCAACTACAACAGAAAACTAAACAAACAGACAGCACCTTGCTGAGTGTTGCTTTCAGAGATTTCTCCCTAGGGTGATGCACTCGCCATATGATGCTGCTGCGGGCCCAGGGTTTCTGGTCACCCGAGTAAGCCCTAATACACCCAAGACACTGCCACACTGGGTCATGTATTGCTATTGTTGCTGAGTTGCTAAATTGTGTCCGACTCTTTGTGACCCCATGGGCTGTAGCCCACCAGGTTCCTCTGTCTGTGGGATTTCCAGGCAAGAATATTGGAGTAGGTTGATATTTCCTCCTCCAGGAGATCTTCCCAAATCCAGGGACCGAATCTGCATCTCCTGCATTGGCAGGCAAACATTTTACCACTGAGCCATCAGGGAAGCCTGGGGTCTTTAAAAAAAGAGGTTTTTTTTTTTTTTTTAAAGGGAGCTTTAAAAAAAAATACTGCACTGGAATCCTGCTGGAGCTTTGGAGAGGTTTCTCTGTATGTGGGTATTTTGTATAAGCCTCTGCTAAATCACTTCAGTCGTGTCTGACTCTGTGCTGCCTCATAGATGGCAGCCCACCAGGCTCTCCTGTCCCTGGGATTCTCCAGGCAAGAACACTGGAGTGGGTTGCCATTTCCTTCTCCAATGCATGAAAGTGAAAAGTGAAAGGGAAGTTGTTCAGTCGTGTCCGACTCTTCGAGACCCCATGGACCGCAGCCTACCAGGCTCCTCTGTCCATGGGATTTTCCAGGCAAGAGTACTGGAGGGGGTGCCATCACCTTCTCTAGTATAAGCCCCTGGTGGAGTCCAGTGTCCTCTAGGGTTGAGGGCTCCCCACCCCTCTCTCCATGCAGCATCCAGGCTGTGTCCAGTAGATGCTCCTCCATCTCATGATTAAAGACCCGGTTTCCTCCAGTTTGTGTTTTGCAAAAAGTGTTTCATTAAAGCAAATGCCTCAATATTTACACTGTATCCTTTCTTCAAGCAGCCAATAGTTTACAGTCCAACTGGCTGGGACTGCTCTCCAAAAACCCAACATTTTCCCTTTAAAACGAGCTGATAACACTGTTTCTGGATCAGCCCCGAGCTGAGCTGGCAGCTCAACAGAACAGAACTCTCCATGAGCCCTCCCTGCCCTTCCCCACCCCTCCCCAGCCTCTTCCTCCCGCACCCCGTTTCTGCACTCAGGAAAGGCCACTCTTCCAGTCGCTCAGTTCCAAGTCTGCGGTTAGGACTATCTTGTCTCCCTCCTCACGGGGAGGCTGGGTCTCCTGACTGCAGAGCGTCTCTCCCTGGGTCCTGGGTCTCCCAGGAGGACTCCTGACTGTCCTCCGTGTGCCCATGCTTCTGCTTGCTGCCACCAATTAGGCGTAGCCGAAAGGTCTTACATTTTTCATTTTCATTTTGACATCCAGATTGCAAAATAGTGTAAACAATTTCCTTAGGGTCCCCACCCAGATTCCCCAAATGTTGACATTTTGCCCCTTNCCACCTCTACCCCTACCGAGCCCAGCCGGTGGCCCCTTCCTGCCTCTCTGACCTCGCCGAGCCCTTTGGCCTTGTCAGTGGGAGGCTCTGTCCTACTTGACAATGCACGGGGCTCTCCCTGGGCACAGAGCCTGGGGTGGCCTCACCTACATACACCACGCCGTGGCCTTGGCCCTGGGCCCTCCAGCCCACTCTGCCCTCCCACGCATCCTGGATTTGGCAGGACGTATGGATGCCTGTGCCAGGGCAAACTGGCAAAGGGAAACAGAAAGGAGGACTGAACGTTTTGCAACTACAACAGAAAACTAAACAAACAGACAGCACCTTGCTGAGTGTTGCTTTCAGAGATTTCTCCCTAGGGTGATGCACTCGCCATATGATGCTGCTGCGGGCCCAGGGTTTCTGGTCACCCGAGTAAGCCCTAATACACCCAAGACACTGCCACACTGGGTCATGTATTGCTATTGTTGCTGAGTTGCTAAATTGTGTCCGACTCTTTGTGACCCCATGGGCTGTAGCCCACCAGGTTCCTCTGTCTGTGGGATTTCCAGGCAAGAATATTGGAGTAGGTTGATATTTCCTCCTCCAGGAGATCTTCCCAAATCCAGGGACCGAATCTGCATCTCCTGCATTGGCAGGCAAACATTTTACCACTGAGCCATCAGGGAAGCCTGGGGTCTTTAAAAAAAGAGGTGTTTTTTTTTTTTTTTAAGGGAGCTTTAAAAAAAAATACTGCACTGGAATCCTGCTGGAGCTTTGGAGAGGTTTCTCTGTATGTGGGTATTTTGTATAAGCCTCTGCTAAATCACTTCAGTCGTGTCTGACTCTGTGCTGCCTCATAGATGGCAGCCCACCAGGCTCTCCTGTCCCTGGGATTCTCCAGGCAAGAACACTGGAGTGGGTTGCCATTTCCTTCTCCAATGCATGAAAGTGAAAAGTGAAAGGGAAGTTGTTCAGTCGTGTCCGACTCTTCGAGACCCCATGGACCGCAGCCTACCAGGCTCCTCTGTCCATGGGATTTTCCAGGCAAGAGTACTGGAGGGGGTGCCATCACCTTCTCTAGTATAAGCCCCTGGTGGAGTCCAGTGTCCTCTAGGGTTGAGGGCTCCCCACCCCTCTCTCCATGCAGCATCCAGGCTGTGTCCAGTAGATGCTCCTCCATCTCATGATTAAAGACCCGGTTTCCTCCAGTTTGTGTTTTGCAAAAAGTGTTTCATTAAAGCAAATGCCTCAATATTTACACTGTATCCTTTCTTCAAGCAGCCAATAGTTTACAGTCCAACTGGCTGGGACTGCTCTCCAAAAACCCAACATTTTCCCTTTAAAACGAGCTGATAACACTGTTTCTGGATCAGCCCCGAGCTGAGCTGGCAGCTCAACAGAACAGAACTCTCCATGAGCCCTCCCTGCCCTTCCCCACCCCTCCCCAGCCTCTTCCTCCCGCACCCCGTTTCTGCACTCAGGAAAGGCCACTCTTCCAGTCGCTCAGTTCCAAGTCTGCGGTTAGGACTATCTTGTCTCCCTCCTCACGGGGAGGCTGGGTCTCCTGACTGCAGAGCGTCTCTCCCTGGGTCCTGGGTCTCCCAGGAGGACTCCTGACTGTCCTCCGTGTGCCCATGCTTCTGCTTGCTGCCACCAATTAGGCGTAGCCGAAAGGTCTTACATTTTTCATTTTCATTTTGACATCCAGATTGCAAAATAGTGTAAACAATTTCCTTAGGGTCCCCACCCAGATTCCCCAAATGTTGACATTTTGCCNTTTTTTTTTTTTTTTTAAAGGGAGCTTTAAAAAAAAATACTGCACTGGAATCCTGCTGGAGCTTTGGAGAGGTTTCTCTGTATGTGGGTATTTTGTATAAGCCTCTGCTAAATCACTTCAGTCGTGTCTGACTCTGTGCTGCCTCATAGATGGCAGCCCACCAGGCTCTCCTGTCCCTGGGATTCTCCAGGCAAGAACACTGGAGTGGGTTGCCATTTCCTTCTCCAATGCATGAAAGTGAAAAGTGAAAGGGAAGTTGTTCAGTCGTGTCCGACTCTTCGAGACCCCATGGACCGCAGCCTACCAGGCTCCTCTGTCCATGGGATTTTCCAGGCAAGAGTACTGGAGGGGGTGCCATCACCTTCTCTAGTATAAGCCCCTGGTGGAGTCCAGTGTCCTCTAGGGTTGAGGGCTCCCCACCCCTCTCTCCATGCAGCATCCAGGCTGTGTCCAGTAGATGCTCCTCCATCTCATGATTAAAGACCCGGTTTCCTCCAGTTTGTGTTTTGCAAAAAGTGTTTCATTAAAGCAAATGCCTCAATATTTACACTGTATCCTTTCTTCAAGCAGCCAATAGTTTACAGTCCAACTGGCTGGGACTGCTCTCCAAAAACCCAACATTTTCCCTTTAAAACGAGCTGATAACACTGTTTCTGGATCAGCCCCGAGCTGAGCTGGCAGCTCAACAGAACAGAACTCTCCATGAGCCCTCCCTGCCCTTCCCCACCCCTCCCCAGCCTCTTCCTCCCGCACCCCGTTTCTGCACTCAGGAAAGGCCACTCTTCCAGTCGCTCAGTTCCAAGTCTGCGGTTAGGACTATCTTGTCTCCCTCCTCACGGGGAGGCTGGGTCTCCTGACTGCAGAGCGTCTCTCCCTGGGTCCTGGGTCTCCCAGGAGGACTCCTGACTGTCCTCCGTGTGCCCATGCTTCTGCTTGCTGCCACCAATTAGGCGTAGCCGAAAGGTCTTACATTTTTCATTTTCATTTTGACATCCAGATTGCAAAATAGTGTAAACAATTTCCTTAGGGTCCCCACCCAGATTCCCCAAATGTTGACATTTTGCCCCTTTCTCTATCCTTTTCCCGCGCCCCTAGGATACAACCCACGTGTTTGCCCCTGGTGTGTCTCTCTGAATGTCTGGGAGTAAACCGCAGACAGCAACGGCCCTCATCCCTGACAACTTCAGTGTGTGTCTCTGAAGAATAAGGACATCCTCTCAAATGACCATGGTTCTGTGGTCAAAATCAGGACATTAACCTTGAGGCAATCCTACTATCTAATCCGGCAGTACCCAACTTTTTGGCACCAGGGACCAGTTTCATGGAAGACAGTTTTTCCATGAATGAGGGGTGGATGATCTCAGGATGATTCAAGTGCATTACGTTTATTGTGCATTTTATTTCTAATTTAAAGCTGCTGCTGGTCTGTGACCAGTGGTGGGGACCCCTTGTTTAATCTACGTATCTGATACAGATGTTACCATCTGTTCCAATCATGTCCTTTATGGCAAAAGGAAAATCCCTCATCACTCAGCAGTCAGCCATCATGTCCCTTCAATATACTTTAGTCTGGAATTCCGAAGAATCTTTCTCAAATAATTCATATTAGGTTATATTGGCTCTGCAACAAAAGGCCTCCACTGCCTTGTGAATTTAAAGGGAGCCCAACTCAGGAATTCCCTGGTGGTCCAGTAGCTAAGACTCAAAGCTTCCAATGCAGGGCGACCTGGATTTGATCCCTGGTCAGGGAACTAGAATGCACACAATGCAAGGAAGACTGAAGATCCAGCATGCCACAACCACGACTCAGTGCCGCCAAATAAATAATCAGTTCAGTTCAGTTGCTCAGTCGTGTCCGACTCTTTGCAACCCCATGAATCGCAGCACGACAGGGCTCCCTGTCCATCACCAACTCCCGGAGTTCACTCAGACTCATGTCCATCGAGTCAGTGATGCCATCCAGCCATCTCATCCTCTGTCGTCCCCTTCTCCTCCTGCCCCCAATCCCTCCCAGCATCAGAGTCTCTTCCAGTGAGTCAACCCTTTGCATGAGGTGGCCAAAGTACTGGAGTTTCAGCTTTAGCATCATTCCTTCCAAAGAACACCCAGGACTGATCTCCTTCAGAATGGATTGGTTGGATCTCCTTGCAGTCCAAGGGACTCTCAAGAGTCTTCTCCAACACCACAGCTCAAAAGCATCAATTCTTCGGCGCTCAGCCTTCTTCTTAAAAAGATAAAGGGAGCCTGTCTCTCAGATGTGACCCACTTGGCCCTGAGGCCCCGCCCCAAACTGCCCCCAGGCCACTTGCTTCTGGACACAGACCAGTTCCAGCAAGTAACTTTTGAATTAACTATTCTCTTAACTTTCCACATTTAAAAATTCCAAAGTTATACACAAGTGGAGACAAATAAAGTACCTCCAGTTCATGTCATCCAGCTTTAATCATCTTCTCGTGGCCAATCTTGTTTTATCTCTACCCACATCTGTTTCCCACTTTCTGTATTACTGTGAAGTTCAGCTGTTACTACCTCTAGGTTGGGAGGGAAGAGAGCAGGGAGGGACTACTGGATCCTGGAAGAGAGAACTCTGTATTCAGTGACACCTTCAGAGGAGCCGTGACTTTCATCAAGGAACACGAAAACCCCAAGGTGATCTCACAAGAAGGCAGGCAAGGGGCAGGGATATTCCACCTTATTCTTGTCCCTGTCTCTGATCTCTAGGTGGGGCTTCCTGTTCTCAGAACCTAACTGGATCCAGAGGGCAAGAATTCCCCTGATGTACTCAGTCGTATCCGATTCTTTGTGACATCATGGACTGCAGCATGCCAAGCTTCCCTGTCCATCACCAACTCTTGGAGCTTGCTCAAACTCAAGTCCATGGAGTCGGTGATGCCATCCAACCATCTCATCCTCTGTTGTCGCCTTCTCCTCCTGCATTCAATCTTTCCCAGCATCAGGGTCTTTTCAAATGAGTTAGCTCTTCACATCAGGTGGCCAAAGTGTTGGAGCTTCAGCATCAGTCCTTCCAATGAATATTCAGGACTGACTTCCTTTAGGATTAACTAGTTTGATCTCCTTGCTTTCCAGAGGACCCTCAAGAGTCTTCTCCAACACCATAATTCAGAAACGTCAATTCTCTGGTGCTCAGCCTTCTGTATAGTCCAATACTCACATCCATACATGACTACTAGAAAAATCATAACTTTGACTAGACAGACCTTTGTGGGCAAGGTGATGTCTCTCCTTTTTAATATGCTGCCTAGGTTTGTCACAGCTTTCCTTCCAAGGAGCAAGCGCCTTTGCTGTCACGATAGGTGACATGGGGGTTCTGGGACCAGGTAGGGGTGGGATGAGACACCCAGGGGAGCTGCAGCCCCCTCACTTCTCCAGGCTCCCCTGCATGGGAAGGTGGATTCTCAATCACCAGACCACTAGGCAAGCCCCTAAGCACATTTGTGTTTTCATATGCACCTAGGAGATTGGTAGGATCTTAATAAACATACTTGGGTCAAATAAATTGTTTAGGAAAATGACCGCCCAGAGCATGGGTCTGCAGTCTCTGGGATCTAATGCCTGATGATTTGAGGTGGAGCTGACATAACAGTAATAGAAATACATTGCCCAGTAAATGTAATACACTTGAATCATCCTGAAGGCATCCCCCGGCCCCTGGTTCATGTAAAAGTTGTCTTCTGCAAAACTAGTGTCAAAAAGGTTGGGGACCACTGGCCTAGACAACTGAAAATGTAATGAGGTAGTATAAGCTCTCAGAGGTCCTTCTGAGCCAGAAAGTCTACAATGGAACACGGCATCTCTGGGCTGCATTTTAAGAATAGTCCTCCAAATTTCAGCTTATTTAGTCAGTAGGGAAGGTGTTGCTACGCTGTGCTGTGTGCTGTGCTGAGGCATTTCTGACTCTTTGCCATCCCATGGACTGTAGCCTGCCTGTCCATGGGATTCTCCAAGCAAGAATACTGCAGTGGGTTGCCATGCCCTCTTCCAGGGGATCTTCCCAACCCAGGTCTCAAACCCAGGTCTCCCAAATTGCAGGCGGATTCGTTACCAGCTGAGCTACCAGGGAAGCCCAGGGAAGGGGCTCCCTTAGAGCTAAGTGTCCCCAATTCTGCTTTAAGGAGACAAAGATGAGCAGCTATTATAGTTTTGCCTTCTTGAATCGCTTTTGGAAATGCATGTCATATATAGCATTGGGGAAAGGAATGGAAACCCACTCCAGTATTCTTGCCTGGAGAATCAGAATGGACAGAGGAGCCTGGTGGGCTACGGTCCATGGGGTCACAAAGAGTCAGACATGACTGAGCATGCAATACAGGATAGCACCGAAAAGAAGGGCCTTTGACATTCCACTGTATCTTCTCCTTGGCAACTGATTCTCCTAAGGACTTAGGCTTGGCTCAGGAAAGTGCTTTCAGGAAAAGGAGACTCAGTGGGAGAAGTGAGAGAGGATGAGAAAGCGTCCTTTGGCATTGTCATTTCCCGTCTTCTCACAACGCCGTCTGGTCTCACCCAAAGGGGAATTTTAACCTCCAGCCTATCACTGCACACCTTCTGAATCTGTACTGTTTATGGAGGACTCCTTATCATCCTTTGATTCAGCCCTTCCTGACAGGTAGGAATGAGTCAGCACTTATGGCTGCCAGCAACAGAGTCTGACTCCGACTTAGTACAGAGAGAACTTCCAGAATGGACCCTGAGCTCCAGGGTACCCCTGAGGGCAGCGGGTACCACAACCAGTGGGTACCATGGCCAATGTGCCCTGTGCCACTCCCCACCCCCTAGCCACAAGGATGCTGCCCTCCCATCAGCCCCTTCTTGCTCACCTGCTCCAGGTTCAAGGTGCTGTCAAAGTGTTGGATTGGCCCACCATAGGCCATGGCTGCCCTCGGCTGTTTGGGGGGTGGGTTGCGGGGGGAGAGAAAGTTTCGAGGGTGGAAAGGAACAGCGAGAGGCAGGCGCACAGAGAGCAACTGTGGTGGAAGTAAGAAGGTGGGGAATGCAGTGTTCACAGCAGCGCCGTTTACAACAGCCAGGGCGTGGCAGCAACCTGTGTCTATCAGGAGAGGAATGGATAAAGGAGATGTGCTATGTGGATACAATGGAATACTACTCAGCTATAAAGAGGAACAAAACTGCGATTTGCAGACATGGAGAGACATAGAGGCTGTTCTGCAGAGTGAAATCAGAAAAACAAATATCATATCACTTATATATGGAATCTAGAAAAGTGGTACAGATGATCTTATTGGTAAAGCAGGAATAGAGGCATGGACATAGAGAATGATGTATGGACACCAAGGAGGAAAGCAAAGTGGGAGGAACTGGAAGATTGGGATTGACATATTTACACTGCTGGGCTTCCCAGGTGGCGTGGTAAAGAACCCGTCTGCCAAAGCAGGAGACAAGAGAAGCCAGCTCGATCCCTGGGTCAGGAAGATCCCCTGGAGAAGGAAATGGCAACCCACTCCAGTATTCTTGCCTGGAGAATTCCATCAACAGAGGAGCCTGGTGGGCCACAGTCCATGGGGTTGTGCAGAGTCAGACACAAGTGAAGTGAGGCAGCACGCACACACATGCTGCTGCTGCTACGTATTAAATAGATAACTAATCAGAGCCTGCTGCGCAGCACAGGGGACTCTGCTAGGTGCTCTGTGCAGATCTAAATGGGAAGGAAAGCCAAAAAAAGAGGAGATACACGTATACACGTAGATGATTCACTTTGTTGTATGTACAGCAGAAACTAACACAGCACTGTGAAACGACTATATGCCCCCAAATTTTTTTAAAAGTGGGGAGTGGGCTGACTGGATGCCAGATACTCCCCATTCTTCCCCCTAGACAAAAGCTCACAGGAAATGTGCAGGATACGTGGGAAGAAAAGTCATGCACCAAGAGCACCAAAAGCAAGCCTATAGAGCAAAACATGACCCCCCTTGGAAACCCTCTTGGGAAAATGGCAGTGCTTCCCTCAATGAACATGGTCGCTGCGATTCCAAACTAGACCCGTACCGAAGTTTCTAGGATGCTTAAACTAATGCCCAAATGCACGTGAAAGACACAATGGGGAATGGCCAGGACAGTCTTGAAAAGGACAAGAAATTCAAAATATAAATCTATAGTAATTAGCACAACGTAGAAGAAATGAAAAGATGAACGGAAAAGGGAAGAGTAGAGAAACAGAATCACATAATGTGAGAATCTGGTGGATGTAAAAGAGCCATTTTAGGTGAAGGTAAGAGGAAAGTCCTGGCTGTCAATGGGAAAAGTAAAGTTAGAGTCATATTATATCATTAAAAAAATCTGGATAGATTAAAGATGAAAACAAACCATAGCACTATATGAACAATGTATCAGAAGATATATTTAAAACTTTGGCCTAGGGAAGGGCTCTTAAAGTACAAAAGACAAACATCTATGTAAGAGGGATAAATCTGACTTTCAAAATCGTGACAACTGCATCAAATACACCACAGCAGTTCAAAGACATGCAGTGGAATAAAACCTATGCTCACAAAAATATTCGTAGAAGATTTATTCAGCCTAGCCCAAACTGTAAGAGCTCAGGTGCTAATTAATAAGTGGAGAAAAGTGTGGTTTGTTCAGGCAACAGAAACAAGAAAAAGGATTACTGTTGACTAACATTATGCTGAGTAAAAACGGAATCAGACACAAAAGACCACATTCTGTATGATCCCATCCCACTCAAACTCAGGAACTAATTTATGGTGGGAAAAAAGTCGGAACTGAAGTCACCCCTGGAAGTGGGGCTGACGGGGGAGGGACTGGATGAGAAGGAACATGGAGGAACTTTCTGGAGTGACAGTCATGCTCTTTATCTTGATACGGGTTTGGGAGACAGCTGCATCCTCGGTCAAAGCTTAGCAAATGCACACTGGAGAGTTGTATTATATGTAAATCTTATCTCAAAAGAAGACTGATACAAAATTAATGAACTCTAAATCATATGCATGTGGAAGCATAAAGTTGCCAATGACTATGATTTCCTTGGAAATGCAACACAAGGTAAAATGAATGAATGGATGGACAGATACGCAATCAAGGAAGTAAAATGAGAAAGGCAGACTCTAGTTGGTGGGTGTTCACTGTACATTTCTTTCAACTTTTCTGTATGTTTGAAAATTTTCATAATAAAATATTGAGAAAAGACTTGAGAACATATTTCCAACATATAAGAGACTTCTACCCAGAAAATACAAAGAGCTAATTATGCTTTTGAATTGTGGTGCTGGATCTTGAGAGTCCCTTGGACTGCAAAGAGATTCAAACTGGTTAATCTTAAAGGAAATCAACCTTGAATATTCACTGGAAGCTGAATATTCACTGATGCTGAAGCTGAAGCTCCAATACTTTGGCCACCTGATGCGAAGAGCTGACTCCTTGGAAAAGACCCTGATGCTGGGAAAAAGTGAAGGCCAAAGGAGACGGTGGCAGAGGATGAGATGGTTAGATAACATCAGTGGACATGAATTTGAGTAAACTCCGGGAAATGGTGGAGGACAGAGGAGCCTGGCATGTTGCAGTCCATGGGGTTGCAAAGAGTCCAACCAACTTAGCCACTGAGCAATTATTGATAGAAAAAAATTAAAAACTCAACTAAAAATAAGCAAAGGCCATCAGAGACAAAAAAGCAGATGTCAATTATGTCTGAAAAGATCATCCTACACAGAAGTGTAAAATTCGAATTTGGCCAACACCCCCACTCCAGGCTGGTATCACCCTGCAAAGGCTTGGCAGAACATTAGCAAGTGGTTGTATGAAGTCAGACAATAAGGCAGCACGTGTGAGTCTGTTTCAGCCCATCACCCTGAAGCACCACCCAGCATCTCTCCTGCAGGCTGGCAAGGTATGGATCAAGCAGCACCAAAGATGCAGAGAGGCCACAGCAGGACACCAGGCAAAGAGACCTTATTCCTGTTCGCAGTGATCAGAATGGAGTCACTATGGAAAAACCTACGACCTCTGCTAAGTCAGAGCCACATACTGACAGTACAGCATTAATAGAAAAGAAAAACTGCTGAGTAAGTAAACACACGTACACATGCGCATGTGCTGTGGAGAAAACGGGCTGGAGAAACACCAACTCCTGTGTTGGCAAGGAAGCAAGATTAAACAGGAGCCAGAACCACCACTCGATTTGAGATAAATGTGTGTGTGTGTGTGTGTGTGTGT
>SJYW01010954.1:715358-734293 GCA_006410735.1 Raphicerus campestris
TCTTGAGAGTCCCTTGGACTGCAAAGAGATTCAAACTGGTTAATCTTAAAGGAAATCAACCTTGAATATTCACTGGAAGCTGAATATTCACTGATGCTGAAGCTGAAGCTCCAATACTTTGGCCACCTGATGCGAAGAGCTGACTCCTTGGAAAAGACCCTGATGCTGGGAAAAAGTGAAGGCCAAAGGAGACGGTGGCAGAGGATGAGATGGTTAGATAACATCAGTGGACATGAATTTGAGTAAACTCCGGGAAATGGTGGAGGACAGAGGAGCCTGGCATGTTGCAGTCCATGGGGTTGCAAAGAGTCCAACCAACTTAGCCACTGAGCAATTATTGATAGAAAAAAATTAAAAACTCAACTAAAAATAAGCAAAGGCCATCAGAGACAAAAAAGCAGATGTCAATTATGTCTGAAAAGATCATCCTACACAGAAGTGTAAAATTCGAATTTGGCCAACACCCCCACTCCAGGCTGGTATCATCCTGCAAAGGCTTGGCAGAACATTAGCAAGTGGTTGTATGAAGTCAGACAATAAGGCAGCACGTGTGAGTCTGTTTCAGCCCATCACCCTGAAGCACCACCCAGCATCTCTCCTGCAGGCTGGCAAGGTATGGATCAAGCAGCACCAAAGATGCAGAGAGGCCACAGCAGGACACCAGGCAAAGAGACCTTATTCCTGTTCGCAGTGATCAGAATGGAGTCACTATGGAAAAACCTACGACCTCTGCTAAGTCAGAGCCACATACTGACAGTACAGCATTAATAGAAAAGAAAAACTGCTGAGTAAGTAAACACACGTACACATGCGCATGTGCTGTGGAGAAAACGGGCTGGAGAAACAACAACTCCTGTGTTGGCAAGGAAGCAAGATTAAACAGGAGCCAGAACCACCACTCGATTTGAGATAAATGTGTGTGTGTGTGTGTGTGTGTGTGTGTGTGTGTGTGTATTTCTGTGAATCTGTTTCACAGGTTTGGGAGAGGAATGGACTAGGAGTGAGGGGTTGTATATGTGTATGTGTAGATACAAACTGTTACATATAGAATGGATAAACAAAAGTTCCTCCTGTATAGCACAGGGAGTTATATTCAATATCCTATGATAAACTACTGGGCTTCCCAGGTGGTGCAAGTGGTAAAGAACCCGTCTGACAATGCAGGAAACACAGGGAGACTGGTTTGATCCCCGGGATGGGAAGGTCCCTGGAGAAGGGAATGGCAACCCACTCCAGTATTCTTGCCTGGGGAATCCCATGGACAGAGGAGCCCGGTGGGTTACAGTCCATAGGGCAGCAGAGTGGCACACAACTCAAGTGATTTCAGTTGTGTGAAGTGTGTGAAGTTTAGTCGCACAAAACTTCAGTTGTGTGACGTGACTTCAGCATGCACATATGATCAACTAAATGGAGAAGAACATCAAGAAGAATGTATGTATGTGTGTAACTGAGTCACTTCACTAAACAGCAGAAATTAGCCTAACACCAAATCAACTATAGTTCAATAAAAAACAAACTTGAAAAATGTAGAGATGCATGTACTGCTCACGTAATTGAAAAGTATGAATCTATTACCTGCTTAAAACAAAGCTCACCCAGTCTTTTAACTTTCCCAGCACTTATTTCAGAGTAGAAGTGGCAAATTATGTAATTTGTTTATAGGACTTATAGGAATTCATAGGATTTTATAAACTGTATCCCCAAAGTAGACCGTAATTTCTCTCTGGCACCCCTACACCAGCTCCCCCCTGCCACGCAGCACAGGGCTCCCCAAACTCCATGGCTCCTTTAGAAGACAGCAGTGATGAGTTCACCATAGATTGGGGCATTTGTTGATTTCTGGCTTCAAGCAGTTGCTATATAGATTAGCTTAAGAGTCAAACAAGACTTCCATTTTTTGAATGTTCTTCAAACTACCAAGACATGCTGAGATGGCAGGGTATCTGCTATAATCAATAATCAATATAGTTTAGACCTGTGACCTAGTACTCCACAGCCAGCCCAGGTGCTGAGTCATACCTGACTACGTGGGCAGAAAACTTTGCAGTTGCTCTCACCAGCCACTTCAAAACGTTAAAGAGCGGTTTGCTTTTAAGTATACTACACAGATTTGACTTCAAGCGACAATTCACAAAATCTGCATGTTGGTAATACATTCAGTGAATGATAAGGGCAGAGTGTGGGTGTGTATGTATCCATGATTTCAGCTGCTTCTCCACCATTTTGTGAAATAAATCAAACAGCTCGCCAAAACTAGTTGAAAGTTTTATTTATATAAAATTCATTAAGAACATAAAAGATTGGGTTTCTTAAAAAAAAATCTGCAATTATTTACAGCAGTATTGCACAAGTAAAGTGGCAATTACCCTGTCAAAATCCATCAGTGCAAAACACAAGCCAGGGAAATTGCAATACAAATGCTACATACGCTGGGTCCTAGGAAGAAAGTTACAGACAGATCAGTGCTATTTATAAATGAGTACCTGATGAGTTCTGATACAGTAACTAGTGGTCACAGAACCTGGACACACAAATTAAAGAGAGCTTCTAAGGTCTGAAATTCCCAAATCAAAGTAGTCAAGTTATTTAGCTGGGAGCTTGAGGGTGCTTCTTACACACAATGCCGTCTGGAGCAGGACAGGTGTTACCCCAGCTGGTTTAGCGACACGTGTGGTCATGTCACTGCACATGTGCGTGCACAGACTGGACACACACAGGCACCAAGCTAAATCAGCAGGGATGACAAAACCATCAACACAGAACCGCCAGAAAAACGTTTCAAGCTTTCACCTCTTTGCACCCAGGCCAGTGGGGTCCAGACCCCTGCTTGAAGGCTTTGGAGAAGCAGAAGGAAGGCGTCACCCTAAAGACACAGGTGGATTGAACGCTGGGACCAAATGGTTCAGGGCTAGGGTGGGGGGCGCAGGCCTGTACAGTTAGTTCCTGAAGATACATAGTAGAGTCTGCACCTCAAAGCATAGGAAGCCAGAGAGCACGGTTGGGGGCGGGGGATTTCAACACGTCACCAGTTGCCAACAAAGGTTAGTACTGCGAGGTGGTCCAGTAGTCACTTGGGAAGCAGGGCAACTGGTCAACCCGGGCCTTCAATCTGCCTGGTCTCTGCCTTCAACAGTCTCATGGCAACACCTGCAGAAGTGGACATGTGAGTGTCTCTAAACACTGACCTGTCAGGGATAAATCTTCAATAGAAAGATCTTTCCCACTGCTAACAATAAGTATTTTGTTTTATAAGATATGGCCTGAAGTTAACAGCACTTGTTTCTATGAGAAGCTAGCTGTTCAGGAATTAAAGAGTCACTGGAAAGTTCTAGAGGAGAATCTGATAGCCTATCAGATTTCTGGTCTCTCATTATGCTGTCTAAACACAAACCTCATCATGAGGACAGAAAACCCTAAGAATTTAAACCCACTGGACTAAAAATACCAGGAACCAAAGCTGGGGAGGGCCACCCTGGGGAGACCACGTGGCCAGCCGTGAGCTGACCAGTCACCACCTCAAGAGTTAAAGCAATTAACAGGACAGCAGGGGGGCAAAGGGGAAAGGGAGGTCAACACTTTGCAGAACTTAAGACATTAAATAAGCCAGAAATAAATATACAACATTCCTACAAGTTACAGCATTATGAAACAGTAGGACACATTACATAGAAAAAGAATCTACAGTATTTACAATCCTCAATTCTGAAAAAGTTTAGTAAAAACTGATTTTTTTTTCTTTTACTCATTTAGGCTGTACAAAATTTTACAAGAAAGGACACATAATTGCACAGACATTTGGCTCAGTTGATAAGTAAAATACGACTTCCTAATCTAATAAATAGTCAAAATATATACAATATTAAGGAGAAACAGGAGAAAGTTGTAGTTCACTATGTACATTTTCTTTTTAAACCAAGAAAAAAAAATCTTCATCAATTCAGGTCTAGGGAGGGGTCCAGGTAATTTGCAAATTCACTCATGAAGTTAATTTCACGTGTTTATTGCATTCCTGTGAAAAGTCACAGGACACTTTCTACAAACGTCACATGAGCCGGGGTGATCAAGGCACAAAACCTGCATTAAATTTCCAACAAGGGACCGAATTATTTTTGCTTTCTACAAAAAGTCAAAGGAAGGAAAAGTAAGACATCAAAGGTACACCCAGCCACGGGCATACCTTCTGCAGGGAGGAGGCATCATGATCAACAGATACGTACAGTACAGGGATGTCTAGTTACCTCTCAAGTCCCGGGGGCAACATCCTCGTTTTAATACTTCTACAGTTCATAGAATCTCTCATTTCCTCACCAGCGGCTTCCACGGCCAGCCCAGGGGGCCTGGAGGCCCCCAAGCCCAAGGTAAACTTGCAGGTGGGTGAGCACGCACTTGGCCCCCCGGGGCACTGGTGCTGAAGGAATAAAGTGCTCCAGTCCAAGAGACTGGCCCGTGAACACGGAGATCCTGGGGGGAGCGGCCCAGAACCAAATACGTCTTTGGTGTGTGTGCAGCAGGCCCACAGCTGCAATTCCATGGACCGCCTTAACCGCGTGCATGGACTTGAGGATCCTGCGGACGGGTTCAAGACAAAGGGTCAAAGGACACAGGCTGAGACTCAACACAGCTTTTAAAACAATTCAAGACCCCAAAAAGCTACTTGGGGAAAAGAAAATGTTTAGAAGGAAGAATATTTGGAGTCAAATCTCTCTCTACCTAAGGAAAAAGCATATATGTAACATATATATATCTATATATATATATAAAACTATAAAGATACAAAAATGAATCAACTGTTCCAACCGGTCAGGAGAAAACACTGGTCCTCGACGGGCCCAAAGCAAACATGACAGTTGTTGTTGGCACTGTTGACTTGCTTGAAACATTATGTATGTCTTTTAAAAAGCTGTTTAATCAGTTGAGGTTTCAAAAACTGTAAGAGCGATGGGATTCACAGAATGACCCCCACCTCCCTGCTTGCAATGCTCCCTCAGCTATCACAGAATGACCTCCGCCTCCCTGCTTGCAATGCTCCCTCATCTGTCTGTCTTGGGTATCCTCGGGAGTTTAACTGCCTTTGAAAAGACTGACCAGCTCCTGAGCCTGCGTTCTCTGCCTTCCTCCTGGCAGGTGTGAAGGAAGAGCACCCCCAACAGAAGTGGCTGCAGGAAGGGGGGCCTGACAAAAATCCAGCGGTCCCCGGAGGTGGACGACTGACACAGACACCCCTGTGTCTGATGGTACTCTTTATGAGAACTGCGGAGAGCAGAATGAAGCCTTTACTTCAAAGAGCAGTTAGCCAAGAGCCATTGAAGGCTAGAGGGACTCTGAGTTGGATGAAAAGCCAGGATGCCCAGAAAACAGCTGCTTAAAGCCCTGCCACAGCCTCTGCCAATTCCCACGAGGGCTCGAGTGTGGCCCTTGCAGCTGAACCTGGCCACAGGCGGGCATGCTAGTCACCTGGGGCCTCAGGCCGAGAGCCCACCCTGTGCTACAGGAAAGCCGCAGTAGATCTGGTATCGTGACTGCCCTGAAACTCTGCAGAACACGTCTAAACACAAGTCCATCAAAGCAAGCAAGAACCGCCAGCGAGCACGCCCCAGTGGGTGAGCTACCAAGAGACAGACAGACCCGTGTCTGACACAGACCCGGGCTCAGACCCAACTGCCTTTTACCATGAAAACAGTCAACTGGACCACATGTGTTCATCAGTGCCCTGACAGGTGGGAGAGCATCACCAAAGGATGTAAGCAAAACACACACACACAGAATAAGATTTTGCCACAGATCCAACTGAATTTTAAGGAGGTAAGTAGGTATTTACACAATGGGAGTGGCATGTCAATACAGGCTGACAAAGGACCTCTCTCTGCCCCTTTTACCAGTTCCATTTCATAAAAACTTTTTTGGTATTAATAATAGTGATTTTAAAAAAAGGTCCAAGAGGCAATGGCAGGGAAGGGAGGGGCCATGTCATACCTCTCCCGTTTAAAAATGCTGTACGGTGACCTCTAAAAATAAACTAAGGCAGCTTTATAAATGAGCTGGCTCAGTTTCCACTGCAGAGTTTATATAATCCTCTGAGAGTAGGCAAAAGGTTCTTAAAATTTTAGTACAAAAATCACTCATGAGTTGGTTAAAAAGTTTCCATTTCCTTTTTGAAAAACCTGCTCTTATCAAAGGTGGGAAAAAAACACACACACACTGCATGTAAACACCATTCTTGCATAAAATCTTGTTCCAGAGAACCATGATTTGTACATTGTTTTTTAAAAAAAGAGAATCCCTCCCTCATTTACATTCACATCAGGCTTCCGTTGGAAATTCGGCCGCATGGTGATGAACAGACAAAGGTCAGGTCCGCGTGCAGCTTGGTGTCCTCCGGGGACATGCCGGCTGGCTCTCTGCCCACCCTTCCAGCAAAGGACTGCTGCACAGCAAGGGCACTGAAGTGCCGCGACCCCACGGCGCCGGGCTGGTCGGTCTGAGACGAGCGGAACATCTGCACGCGCCGTCACTGCATCCTCCACACCAGACGCACAAGGTAGCGCAAGACGCGCAGGAGGACCATTTGTGGGTGGCCCTCAACCGCCTGGTGGTGCATGAAGACCTGCAACGAGAAGACAGGAGCTGCTTACTGCTCAGCCCTGACTTGCCTCAGGCGGGTCTGGGGGTGGGGGAGGAGGATACCGCATTTAAGGGAGCAATCATCCTGCTGGGACCACTGAGAAGGGCGCCAGGCCACCCAAGTGCCAGGTCTTTCCAGAGCTGTCACCCCCCGAGGAGCAGGGGCACTGAGGGGTGCTCTTTATAACGTGAAAGGCTGTTTGGAGACTCAAAGAGGACCCCTAAATCTGCTTCTCCCTCTAAAAGCCACGTAATTCTGGGGCACCTCCCTGGTGGCCCAGCAGCTAAGGCTCTGTGCTTCGAAGGCAAAGAGCAGAGGCTCGATCCCCTATCAGGAAACTAAGATCCCGCCTGCTGCAGTCAAAAACAAACCAGCAACAACAAAAACTGCTTATTCTTTCCACAGGTGATGTCACAGCGGACCAGAGCTGCCTGGCCCAGGGAAGGCAGCAGCCACTGGCAAAGGAACAACCCGGGGCAGGGCGAGAGCAAATCGGCCAAGATGGCATGACCAGGTCCCCTCACCCCACGTTTTGTAAATAATGGCTGTGCAACAGCCGAGACCATTCACAGCACTGTGCACGTGCGTCACGAGGTGCCCGGTTGGTCACAGGTTGCTGTGCGCTGCACGCCTGTGTGGCCTTCACTATGGAAGCCCTGGCTGCTGCCGCACCACGGTTACACTGCAGTGGCACTGTGATGTTATAGGAGGGTGCGTTTTGGCTATGTTACGGTTACGTTCTGGCTGGAAGAAATGTGTCTGCGGTTCCCGAGGCTCTTTGCGTCTCCTTCCAGCCTCTGAGCTTGGGCCTTGCCTGCCCCGGGTTCAGTGAACAGAGTAGAGAGTGTGGACAGCAACACAGCTGGCGAAACAAACCGGATGAAGAGCAGTAACACCCACCACCTCCGCACAGGTGCTGAGAAATGCCACCCCAGTTGGGGACCCGTGAAGAGAGGCATGGGTAAAGCAAATGGGGACCCAGTGGATGCAAGTAACTAAGTTACTGACATTCAAATAGGTTTCAGGCTCCCTTAAGGTTGAGTCTCGGGGTGATCTGCCCCAAGAAGCTAAACAAAGTGAAGTGCTGACGCGCCACCCTGCCTCTGGCGCGAGGCAGCTCTTCTGAGTGCATGCTGTCAGCCCAGTACAGCGGCCAGGGTCAGCAAACAGGTAGACTCAACCCTCGCCGCTCCAGCTCTCACCCCAGAGTGGCAGGCAGAGTGTGACGAAAGATAGAACAGGTCTATCTGCTGGTGACCCCCACAGGTTTAGGACAAGCTGAGATAGTGCTCAGAAGGAAACTGGCAGGCTACTGAACCCCTCAAGGTCCCCATGTCTTCCAGAGCACGCCCACCTTCGGGTCTAATCCATTCTGCAGGTAAGTGCAGGGTGCAAAGGCTTCCCCTATCGGTGGTTCATCAGTAAATCATCTACCTGCAGGAGATGCAGGTTTGATCACTGGGTTGGGAAAATCCCTTGGAGGAAGGAATGGCAACCCACTCCAGTATCCTGGCCTGGAAAATCCCATGGAGAAAGAAGCCTGGCAGGCTACAGTCCCTGGCGTCGCAAAGAGTCGGACACGACGGAACAACCGAACAAGCAGCAGCAGCAGCAGGGTGCACGCCCAGACCAGCCGAAGCTGGAAACAGACGACCACTTCCAGTCAGGAGCCGTTTCTCTGTTCAGGCCTGAACGCAACACCCCGGGCCTGCTCCCTGTTCTATCTGAAGCTCTCCATCAACCCCTCTCCTCACTCTGGGGGGCTGGTCTCTTCTGATGCAGAATCGTGGGACCACTGGCCCCAGGGCAGGCTGAGGATGGGTGTCCCCTCCCAGACCTAACTGCCACCTGCAGATGCCAGATGCAAGCAGGGCTCCCTCCTGGCCACTGTTTACACAGCCCTCTGGGGCATGCTGGATGGGATGGAACTGTGATAAGGCCTGAGCACTTCCCTTGCTCCTTCCAGAACCAGACTGGAGGAAATCGGCTTTATGTAAGCGATTCCTGTAGAGGCGTTCCGTAACCACAGTCTGCGATTTTTATCTGCTCGACACACAAGATTGCTTTGTTTTGATTTAACTTTCTAAATTACTTTGCTTCTTTGGGGTGAGAATAATTTAGGGGAAGGTTAATTTTAGTTGAGACTAATATTAACAGGTTGGAAGAGGCTTATTCAAAATAAAACCACGATTTACTAAAATGAAGAAAGTGTACATGGGGCTGGGCTAAGCCATTGCTTCAAGATGGGGAAAGCCGTCTTAAAGCCATCTGGCTGTCCCTGGTGGCCTTCAGGTGGATCAGAGAATGGAGTCAAGATGACCCCATGAGGGGACCAGGTCACACAGTAGGGATGGACCCTGCTGACCCTTGGCCAATTTTATATTCCAGAAATGGAATTATCTAAGAGGAGAAAACCTTTCACGCACACTATGAGGACAACAAGAGCAAAAAAATTTCTTATTAACAATTTTGCTTTCATCTCGCATGAGAAGAATATGCGGTGGAGATACAAACGCATGCCAGGGGAATGCAGGAAAAATTTGGCGAAAGGGACATCCAGCGCCTGACCAATGAGGAGATGCTGCAAGGCCTGGGTGAGCGGAGATGGGGCACACCAGGCCCCTCAGACAGCACGCGGGGCAGCCCGGCACACACCATCAAGCCAGCGAACCACGGACTCTGGACGCCATTCAACGGAGGAAGCCGTTACTGCTGATTCCAAGAGCTGTGCCAGCCCAGAAAGCCCTTGACAGCTGGCCCAGCCAGCCAAAGCTGCTGCTGGCTCAGCACGGGCAGCTCACACCTCAGACAGCTGGAGGATGGGCAGCTCCTGTCAGGGCGGACACGCTGGCCCTGCCACCTGCAGAGGGCACAGACAACGTCTCGCCAGGGGGAGTCACCAACACGCACTGTCTGCAGCGCGGCGAGCGAGAGGCCGTGGGCTTCTGGCCTCCAGGACTGTGAAAGAAAGCTGCTTCCGCTGTTTAAGGGCCCCTGCCTGTGCTCCAGTCACCCTAGCAAACTAATACACCCATGCATGCTCACCCATCGCTCCTAAGCCTTTGCCCTTAAGTGAAAACCAGCACTTCCCGGCTCAAGAACTGCACAGCGCTGCTTTAGTCTAAACCAAAAAAACACTTTGAAAAGATATATTACAATGGTATATTTGGAGGGAAAAAGATTAAAAAGCTAAACATGCTCCGAGGTTCAAATCCCTTCTGTCTCACAGTGTCGTTTTCTGCTCACCCACATGCACACAGAGCACAGCACGCCATCCCACTGGGACTTCTGTCTCCGTGGTCTAGATCCAGGTCCCCCTCACGGTCCTCACTCCTCTCTGGCCACCTCATATGGGCCCGCATCACAGGAACACCTGACTTCAAAGCCCGTCTGCATACAGGAGGTCTTGCGGGCACTCCCGAGTCACAGCCCGCCGCACAGAGCGCCTGCAGCGCTGCCATCAACGGGAACAGCCGCAGAGAAAGCCTGGGCCCCAGCCCAGAAGCCAGGCACAGGCACGTGCAAGCTCCCGCCTTGCAGACTGAAAAGCATCCACGCGTGCCAGTGAAACCAAGGCCTGCACCAGAACAGAGCCAAGATGAGGATGGCCCTTCCTGCCCAAAAAGCAGACGGGACAACGCGCTGAAGCTCTGGTCACTGTGACGGAACACAGCACCGGCTACCACCAGGGCTTCAGCTCTGGGACCACCAACCACGGGTCGGGGAATTTTAATTCCATCCGCAGGCCAAACATGGCTAAACGTGCTCTCCTGGTGAGAAGCAGGCGTGCAGGATGCAGCACAGGTCTGGAGAGGCATCCCTGGTCATCCAGTGGCTAGGACTCTGTGCTCCCAAGGCAGGGGGCCCTGGATCGATCCCTGCTCAGGGAACTAGATCCCACACGCCTCAGCTAAAGACCCTGCATGCTGCCGCGAAGACCAAAGATCCCATGCGCCACGTCTAAGACCCCAGCACAAACAAATAATTTTTTTAAGGGAATTCATTTAAAAAAAAAAAAAAAAAAAAGAGGGGACTTCCCTAGTGGTACAGTGAATAGGAATCCGCCTGCCAACACAGGGTACACGGGGTTGATCCCTGACCTGGGAAGATCCCACATGCCATGGACTCCTGATCCCGTGGGCCACAACCACGAAGCCTGCACTCTAGAGTGTGTGAGCTGCAACGACTATGCTTGCATGCTGCAAATACTGAAGCCCGTGCACCCAGAGTCTGTGTCCCAGCAAGAGAAGCCACTACAATGAGAAGCCCATGTATCGTTAATGGGAGAAGAGCCCCCACTTACCACAACTAGAGAAAGTCTGCCCAGCGACAAAACACAGCACAGATAAAAATAAATACTTTTCATATTTTTGAAAAAGTATTTTAAAATACTCTTCAAAGAAAAAATATTTTTGAAAAAGTATTTTAAAATACTCTCCCAGCCTGCCCTGGAGAACTGGTCAGGCTGACCACGCACGCCCGCAGAGGGCAACTGATTGCGCTTTCCTGTCCTGCAGGCAGAGAGGAGCCCGGACCCTTTGAAGCCCACAGGACACACCAGGCTTCTGACTTTGTGTACCTGAGCCTGGGGACTCACAGCATCACCCACTGTCACCGCTCAATGGAACCATGACTTCTGAGCCAGTGTGGCTCTCTTGCATCTCACAGACCGAGCCTCCAGATCAGGAAACTGCTTGCCTCGTGCTCCAGCACAGCACAAGACACACTCAACAATCTGGGCTCCACAGGCAGGGCCAGACCTCACTGGGCCTAATAACTCAGTAAGTACCAGCCACAGGTTCACTCAGAATCATCACTCAAGGGGGCTTAGCATCAAAACCACAGAGATGCACAAAGCACAGTAAAAATAAAGGTTGAGGAAGAGCATAAACATGATTAATAGACTAAAAAAAAAAAAAGGAAAAAACGGGAACTAGGGAACTAGGACTGAGATTTGGTGCCACAGAACCACCGGTTAGTTAGGAGTTTTCTGGCAGTCAAGGTAACAATGGCAACATGACACTATTTTCACCATCTTATCAAAACAGAGCACGATACCAAACTCTGGAAGACAAACCAAAAAGCAAGGTACACCAGAACTCTGAGACTCTGAGTGATTTAACGTGTTAAAAGCTTGCTTCTTAAGAGAATTTCAACACGAACGCCTAAGACGTCCCAAACTATTTTTTCTTTAAATACAGATTTATCTCTAAGTGGGAACTTGTTACAGGAGACTGAATTCTAGACTCTGAGACCAGGAAGGACTCTTACAGAGAGAAGCTCTGCTCCAGTTTGGGCAAATGAGGATAGAGGGTCTGCCCGGATGTACGGTGTCTGCTCTGCATCTTCCGAAACAAGGCTGAACACTGTCACCATCACGGGGGACAGGCTGAGGCAAGGGGCAGAGCGGCCCCACTCTTGGATGGAAGGCCCCCTCTGCCCACTCATGACCCATCAGTCTAAATGTTCTTTTCAACGACCAGCCAGTGAGACTACAGGTCAGAGAGGAACAGGGCCCGTGCACGCCGACTCGACGTGGAGCTCAGAAAGACGACTTGGTCTCTTCTCCATTTTAAGACCAGAGTCAAGGGGCAGCTCCGCTGGGGTTCCAGCACCAGCTCCACAGGCACTCTCAGGTGTCAGACTGATGCTGCCCCAAGGCCAAATTCACTTTCTATCTGTCACCAAGGCAACAAGGATATTTGCATAGCTAGTGCCTAACAAGCTTTGTTGTCAACACAGCTGTGGAAAGAGCACCAGGAGATCCCCTTGGCCGGATGTGGTGCCCCCCCCCCAACCTCCCAGCACCAGGAGTGAGATTTCCCACAGCACTGCACCCAGCTCCCACTAGAGGGGCAAGGGATGCCCAAACGTCGCAGAAAGACCAGATCGTCATGAATCCCACCTTCTGACTGTCAACATCATTTCAAAGCATCTATTACAGGTGATGCTTCTGGTAGGGCAAATAGCCACTTCCCTCACTGACCTGTCATGCACCAGATTTTCTTAGCCCAGTATCACCCCTAGAAATAGAAAACTTGGTTTCCAGGTCCCATGCTGGCTGAAATGAAGAACCCTGGCCCATGACCTTCAAGGGGTATCGCTGTGTCAGCCACAGAGAAGCCAGAGATGGCAATGACCACTCCAGCACCAGACACCACTTGATGAAAANACACACCAGGCTTCTGACTTTGTGTACCTGAGCCTGGGGACTCACAGCATCACCCACTGTCACCGCTCAATGGAACCATGACTTCTGAGCCAGTGTGGCTCTCTTGCATCTCACAGACCGAGCCTCCAGATCAGGAAACTGCTTGCCTCGTGCTCCAGCACAGCACAAGACACACTCAACAATCTGGGCTCCACAGGCAGGGCCAGACCTCACTGGGCCTAATAACTCAGTAAGTACCAGCCACAGGTTCACTCAGAATCATCACTCAAGGGGGCTTAGCATCAAAACCACAGAGATGCACAAAGCACAGTAAAAATAAAGGTTGAGGAAGAGCATAAACATGATTAATAGACTAAAAAAAAAAAAAGGAAAAAACGGGAACTAGGGAACTAGGACTGAGATTTGGTGCCACAGAACCACCGGTTAGTTAGGAGTTTTCTGGCAGTCAAGGTAACAATGGCAACATGACACTATTTTCACCATCTTATCAAAACAGAGCACGATACCAAACTCTGGAAGACAAACCAAAAAGCAAGGTACACCAGAACTCTGAGATTCTGAGTGATTTAACGTGTTAAAAGCTTGCTTCTTAAGAGAATTTCAACACGAACGCCTAAGACGTCCCAAACTATTTTTTCTTTAAATACAGATTTATCTCTAAGTGGGAACTTGTTACAGGAGACTGAATTCTAGACTCTGAGACCAGGAAGGACTCTTACAGAGAGAAGCTCTGCTCCAGTTTGGGCAAATGAGGATAGAGGGTCTGCCCGGATGTACGGTGTCTGCTCTGCATCTTCCGAAACAAGGCTGAACACTGTCACCATCACGGGGGACAGGCTGAGGCAAGGGGCAGAGCGGCCCCACTCTTGGATGGAAGGCCCCCTCTGCCCACTCATGACCCATCAGTCTAAATGTTCTTTTCAACGACCAGCCAGTGAGACTACAGGTCAGAGAGGAACAGGGCCCGTGCACGCCGACTCGACGTGGAGCTCAGAAAGACGACTTGGTCTCTTCTCCATTTTAAGACCAGAGTCAAGGGGCAGCTCCGCTGGGGTTCCAGCACCAGCTCCACAGGCACTCTCAGGTGTCAGACTGATGCTGCCCCAAGGCCAAATTCACTTTCTATCTGTCACCAAGGCAACAAGGATATTTGCATAGCTAGTGCCTAACAAGCTTTGTTGTCAACACAGCTGTGGAAAGAGCACCAGGAGATCCCCTTGGCCGGATGTGGTGCCCCCCCCCCAACCTCCCAGCACCAGGAGTGAGATTTCCCACAGCACTGCACCCAGCTCCCACTAGAGGGGCAAGGGATGCCCAAACGTCGCAGAAAGACCAGATCGTCATGAATCCCACCTTCTGACTGTCAACATCATTTCAAAGCATCTATTACAGGTGATGCTTCTGGTAGGGCAAATAGCCACTTCCCTCATTGACCTGTCATGCACCAGATTTTCTTAGCCCAGTATCACCCCTAGAAATAGAAAACTTGGTTTCCAGGTCCCATGCTGGCTGAAATGAAGAACCCTGGCCCATGACCTTCAAGGGGTATCGCTGTGTCAGCCACAGAGAAGCCAGAGATGGCAATGACCACTCCAGCACCAGACACCACTTGATGAAAACTTGATTCAGAGCAAGCATGCGTGGTTGTGAAGGGCCCAGGCTCCAAAAAATGCTAATGAGACATAAACACTTTAACCACAGCCCAAACCCCTCTGCTTTGGCTCAGCCAGGAGAAGTCGAGCGGAGGACGACAAGATAGGCTGATTATTTCTGTGGTCTGCAGGAGGGCTGAGCCTCCAGGGTATCACCATTTCCTCCTCAAGAAATTTAAAAAACCCCAGTTAGCCCTCTCTGAAGTCCCCCTCCAGGCACCTGCATCTCCAAATGGTTATGTGCTGACGGCCTCCGGTCCCCAAAGGGCCAGGCAACTGTGCAGGTGTGCCCACCTGCCACAGCACGACGGTGCCCTCATGGGTGATGTGAGCGAGCCCATATCCAGCTTGGTGCCCATCCAGGCATGCACCCACACATCAGCGCCTCAACCCTGGCTCACAGCTGTGTGACCCAGATAGATACAGCACGTCCGGGGTCCCCCCCACCCAGGTCCAGCCCCCCAACATTTCCTTTAACAAACTGGGTACTTATCAGACAGGTGAACAAACTTACTAGCCTCTCTCCTTCTATAAAGATCAATGAAGAAAAAAGTCAATTACAGTTCAGAGTGAGAGAAAACAGCCCTGATGGAAGACAGCATTTTCTAGATCCATCTCTCCATGCTTTAGATTTAATTGTCACTACACATCCTGAAAGACCTTCCCTGGTGGCTCAGACGTTAAAGCGTCTGCCTGCAAGGCAGGAGACCTGGGTTCGATTCCTGGGTCGGGAAGATCCCCTGGAGAAGGAAATGGCAATCCACTCCAGCACTCCTGCCTGGAAAATCCCATGGATGGACGGAGGGGCCTGATAAGCTACAGTCCATGGGGTCGCAAAGAGTCGGACACAACTGAGCAATTTCACTTTCACACATCCCGAAGAGAGTGACTGAATACGGGGCTCCCGAAGGTGAAGGGACGGAGTCAGGGATCGAGGTCCCTGCACCCGTCCATGAGCTGTTTCCTCCTGCGAGATCACACTTCACCCTCCGTAAGAAAGCCCTTGTCCAGAAAACCTGCGATCCACAGCTGCTGTCTTGATGGAGATCATCTGAACCCCATGCTCTCCGAGAAGGCATGTGTGCAACTGCCTCATTCAACTCCAAGCAAGACATTCACCAAGCCTGAAGACTGTATCACACATAAACGGTAGACATCAATTTAAGTATCCTAATCATAGCTGTTTTGGCTACAAAAACTGCCACTCTATCAACGTGTGAGTCAAGTGAGAAGCACCATCTTGTGAGATAGCATGGGTCTATTTTCAACGTTTAAGATGCAGATTTTTCATTATTCTTTTTTCAGACAGTAATATAGAGCATTTTATTTTGTTTGACTCCAACATTCAATTAACGAAGCCCTCAAAAGAGGACTGTCTGAGAATATGCATCTCTGAGTGTACGTGTGGTTTGCGCTACTACCGAACAAGTTGCAATTTTGACCTCTCCCTGTCCACTATCTACAAAAGATAGGAGAATATCACTTCTAAAAATAAGGGTCAAACATCAGGTTCATGTATCTTACAGATGATCCTTGAACAAGATGGCTTTGAACTGTGCAGGTCCACTTACACATGGATTTTTTTCAATATGGTACCGAGTTTTCATTCTGTTGATCTTTAAATTAGCTAAGCATGGGGAAAAGTTTGCGTTCAGTTAGAGACTATGCTATGTGGATCCAGTTGAGTCCTGATGCCATCCAAACTACTTCAGCTTCCTGCCCTTGGGTGAGTCATTTACTAGTTTCTCTGTCTTGAGGCAGAGATGGTAGTGATGGATTTCTGTCTGCGTGGAGGGTTGTGCCCCAAGCCCCTCCGATGTTCAAGGGCCAACTAACATGAAAATGCTAACGTGTTGACATCAGTTTTCCTGTTGCTCCCCTCAAAACCAGCCTCTACGCCCCCTTTACTTCTCCACTTCATCTACTTCAGGGATACACTTCCTCTGTATAGTTGAGTCAATTCATGCCTGCACACGCCCAGGACCAAAAGTAGGAGGCAGACAGCCCAAACAAAAGGCACACTGTTTCCTGAGATCAAACAACGCAAGGGTTTTCATCCACTTCTGGCCCATCTAGAGAGCCTATCCGATGGGCATCAGGTGTAGCTGTCCACTGCAGGCCCCTACCAGGACATCCCCAGGTCACAGCCTACCTGAGTGCAGAGTGACTTAGGCTGGGTAACCTAATGCCTAGGAAAGAAGGTGAACGTCCCAGTCTGGGTACTGGGAAGGGCAGGCACGCAGGTTAGAGAATGGGGCGGGGGGGCCTAGTCACCCAAAGAGCATGTTTTTACATTCTGAAGGATCTAACACCCCCGTCACAGCCTTGAACTACAACCCCAGACAAGCGTGGGAATCCCATCCAAGTGGACATCAGCCTTGAGAACTCGCCATGAGCACAAAGCATCCCATGCCTGCAGGGACTAGAGTCCATGCTTGCTGACACTCCCTCCAGCAGAGGATCTTGAACTTGCACTCACGCAATTTCTGAATTGTGGACGAAGCCAGAGGCAATCAAGAACAACAGGAAAGCGGGCGGCCTGGGTGGAGGCCCCCACCCACAGGGAAGAGGCAGCAGTGAGCAGGGCGACTGAAGCACCAGAGGTGCTGCTGTCCCCGGGCTTCCTGCCAGCCTTTTCAGAAAGCCCCAGAGAGAGATGTGGCTTCCCTGCAGGTCCACTGACGGCCCTGGCTGCCCAGTGTTGCGAAAGAGCCCGCTCCTCCCTCCTCGGGGTCCCAGAGAGGAGGACCCGGGGAACCGTGGAGCCAGGACACTGTTCGGCTGCAGGTCACCCACCAGCAAATCCCAGAGGGAAACCAGCACTCCATCGCCTCATCAGTCCCTTAGGTTCCGTCCCACTACAAGTCTGCATGTGACTGAGGTGCCGAGGCACTTCAGTGCCTAATTATGGCATGGAGACATGCCGGAGGCTGCCACTAGCCAATATCTTTGCAACCCCATGGACTGTAGCTCACCAGGGTCCTCTATGAGAATTCCCCAGGCAGGAATACTGGAGCGGATTGCCTTGCCCTTCTCCGGGGGATCTTCCACCCAGGGATGGAACCCGAGTCTCCTGCACCTCCTGCATTGGCAGGAGGATTCTTTACCCACTTAGCCACCTGGGAAGCCTGAGAGAGATGTGTAATAACCTGTTGAACTGATCAGGGACCCAGGAACTTATTTTGATAAATGCAGTAAACGCGGGAAATACACTCGTGAAATAACCACACTTTCCTTCCATCGTGAATGGGAAAGTACCGATTTTGTAGTAGAGGGTACCACCTCTGACCAGGGGCTCCGGAATGAGACGGACGGACACCTGTGCCTCCTGATACAATGCACGCGGGAGGACACGACGTCTCACTGCTGGGACAACTGGCAAGGTCTGCATGCAGCCCATAGGTGACACAGCTCTGTCATGCTATTCATTTCCCAGCCGTGCTCGATACACTGTGGTTACTGGTTACATAAGAGAATACGCTTATGCATAGGAAGGACATGCTGATGAATTTGAGAATAAAGGAGTATTGTGCCTGCAACTTCTCCAATAGTTCAGAAAATAGTCTGCACACAGGTAGGTGTGAGAAAAGTGAAAGCCACTCAGTCATGTCAGACTCTTTGTGACCCCCTGTGACTACAGCCCGCCAGGCTCCTCTGTCCATGGGATTCTCCAGGCAAGAATACTGAACTGGGTAGCCATTCCCTTCTCCAGGGGTTCTTTCCAATCCAGAGACTGAACCTGCATCTCCTGCATTGCAGGCAGATTCTTTACCATATTCTTTACCATCTGAGCCACCAGGGAAGCCCAAGGTATAAGGGAGGAGGATGTTAAAACACATGTGGCAGTTAGCAGCAGGGGCTGGGGTGGTAGATAGTTAATAGCAAGGGCTTGGGTGGCAGATACAAGAGGGGTTTCTGTACCATTTTGCAACTTTGGTGTAAAACTCTGCAATTATTTCAAAACCAAAAGTTAAAAGGACATAGTATGCATGGAGCAAAAAAACTCCCATCAAGTAGGGCGATGGGCCCCCTGCCCGGGGAAGGGTGGTTTGGGGAGATGACATTGAGTCCCTGGAAGAGAAGGGGACATTCTCCTGGGCTTTGAGCTCACCTGGGCCTCTCTCACCTCCTGCTTCAGCCTCCACAGCGTCAGCCTACAGGCCGCCCCCGCCCTCCTCAAGGGCACTGGCCACACGACAGTTTCCTCTAGCGCCCTAACTGCAAAACGGGAACGCAGCCTGTCAGGCTTTGCAAGGCTCGTGGCAACAAAAGACCAACACTTCACAAAAGGTACTGCAGCCATATTAAGTAGCTAAGGACACCAAATATTTAAAAGGCCATGACCCACCATAAAGTGGCTAAGCGGCAACGGACTCTGCCTGCCAAGAAGTGACACCTCCTGGGGACAGACAGTGCCTAACTTGAAAGCAAAACGCCTCCCATTTCCTGCTAAGATGTCCACCCCCAGCTGCACACCTCCCCGTCCCCC